>KV417492.1:55451-87275 GCA_001630335.1 Athelia psychrophila | reverse complement strand
CGTCATAGAAATGGTAATAGTGTGGAAGTAATGGTGATGCTAGTGAGTACTAGTGTGGTAGCAAGAGAATCATATATATGTTCTACATTGGATGGATGTTAGGAATAGTCTTATTTGTGACCGTCGAGAGGGATGCGTCTCCAGTTAGTCGAATCTGAAGGAGCGATATAGGTTGGATGTTCGAGGAGAAGTTGTCCAAGACCCCCGACCCGACGAGATAGAACGAAATGATCAGACGCCACCAATAGACTCGCAGACATGGTGAACGACATCATAATGCTGGAACGTAGCGAGCATGGAACGAACCACCTAGGGTAGTAGCTAGAACCTGGTCTCAGGGACGGAGCCAACAGAGATTGTCACTCGGCTGAGAGGCGTAGAGCCGTATAGCAGGAGACTTCGGGAGTGACATGTCAACGCCAGCCGAGCTGATGAGAAACACGAAAAGCGACTACAGGAACAGTAGCTTTACGATAGGAACTAACATGCTAGAGAAGTTATAGAAACGCGAGATGACATAAAAGAAGGCTAGTGGTGTCGGATCGCCCTGAGGAAGGTCCGAACAAGGTCTCCTAGAAGATCGGTACGCAACGGGATAGCCAGGACCTCGGCCGAGCGCAAGCTCAAGGCGGAGAGGTCGGCGTAAGCCGAGAAGTGTAAGAAGGATGGGGAGAAGCATGGCACGTGATGATCAATCTCGAACGACTACTCCCCCCACGAGCAACAGCAGCACTGAACCTCGACGTCCCCTCATCATCTGACCTTCTTGTTCTCCAGCGCCTGAATCAGTGACGACGGGGTAAGCGGTGGAACACACCGGGTCCTATTAGGTGAGCAGATACCGGTACAGGACGAGGACGTGACGGAGCAAAGTCTCTTGGATCACAACGCAGAAAGGGATCCGTTCACTAGGTAGTGTAAGCGCGAGCAACGTCTAGTAGGAAGTGAGAAGCTGAGGTCCTTCGGGTGAGGCGGCGGGTGCGGGGGCAGGAGCAGCTTTCAGGAGCCAGGGCCTCACGGTGGGGTACGTGGGCCTGATGGGTGCCAGGTCCTGGTGCTCCTGCAACCCGATGACCTGCTTAAGAGGCTACGTAGACCACTGCTTCTACCGCTGCTGCTGCCACGGCTGCTCCTTACCTGCTAAGCGTCCGCCCACCTGTAGTACAGATCGCGACACGGCGCCCGACAGGGTACGTTCCGGCGCGCGCAGGAGCCGTAGCTTTCTCGCTTCTTCTCGTGAGGGCCCTTCCGCGACCAATTCCCTGACCCGTCCTGCACCCTCCGCCGCTTCCACACCTACTTGGAGCGCGAACACCCGCCCCAGTAGCGAGAATAGGAGCCCCATACACAAGCAGAAAGGAAGGAAGGAAAGCTCTACGCACCCCTACCGCGATTAGACGACGCTACATCTATTAAGGCGAGAAGGTGCGCCGCAAGAAGAGGGGATCGACGCACAAGTGCTTGCGCTTGTGCTTCCACCGACTATTGGAATCGCCCGAGAACATTCAACAAAGCAGAACTTCAAGAAAGAGGACCTTTCTTTTTAGCCTCGACTGACGAGAGGTGAAAGTCGCCGCGGGACGTCTACAAGTGGGAACCGTATTGCGAGCGCGAGTGCGGCAGGAAGGACGAATTCCGATTCGGATGGCATACCCAAGATGAGCACGCCATACAACCAAATAAAATAGAAACACAGACTCAAACAGAAGAGTAAAAGCAAAGCGCAAGCGGGAAAGTCCAACTCGCAAAAGACAAGAAACTGAAAGAAACCGAAAACAACGACCGGAGGGAAGCGGCGCGTGTAGAGAGAAAACATAGAAAATATAGAAAATATAGAAAATAAACAGGCGTGTAGAATATAAGGAGAAAGGTATAAGTCGATGCACAGGGAGACGTACATGGGCGATAGGAAGCGGGTGGAAGACTGACGGACAACGGAGGGGGTGTGTTTGAATTACGACTGATAGGAAAACAAAGAAGTCCATACTGAAGTGCGGGCGGTATGGGTGCCCGCGCCGCGATAGTCGTGGTAACATATATATATAAGGGAGAGTAAACCACAAGCCAGCGCAGGTCAACGGTGGCACTGTACAGCCCAGGTTTATGACCGTCGCTTAAGGCGGCTCGAGTCTAAAGCGTCTTTACAGTTTGAGGTCTGAGTATTCAATAACATACAGCTAAAGTGGGGCGCGGGTGTCGTGGTGAAGGGGTGGTTGTCACTGGCTGAGGTTGAAGCCTAGGGTAGACTGGACGTTTTAAGGAGGCGCAAGTCTATGAACGGCTCGAAAGTACCCGCACAATCCGCGATGGCTACTTGGCGCAAATACTCGGGTTATTCCGCAGTCGTCTGTTACGCGACTCGGCGTCTGCACTAGAACTTAGGTAATTACATTCAAGACCCACCTGCGCCTTACTTGTCCTCTTGTGCGTGGAAGTCCTGTCGGCTTTAATCCACGTTTGTAGGACCTGTGTTTGCTAAGAGGCAACGAAAGTAGAGGACGCGAACACTACTGCAAATAGCCCTTGCCACTAAGAGAGACACGCTATAACAGCAGTCAGTGTAGGCAATTGCCCAGTATTTTTCGTGTGAGTTACTGAGTGTTTACGTAGGTGGTAATGGAAGGCGGGAAGGTTGAACTTAGGGGGCCAAAGACGCTGTAGGTGGTCGTGTATGAAGCGCATGACCGGACAAGGCACCGGGTATATGGCGTGGAGCTCGAGGAGAGGTCATAGGACGCGCGGCTTGCGAAACCGTTAGTGTAGTGCTTAGAACCGGGGGAGTCCGCTTAGTACGCGTTAGACCTGACAGCCACGCAGCCCTTTGCACTAAAGCTAGCGGGGTGGGAGCGGGGGAACGGCGCTCCGCCTCTGCTGTCGTGGTTTCCGCCAAGACTTGAAGTTCTGCAGGCGCCGAAGCAGCTTGACGGGTCCTCTACTGGTGTGACGGAAGCGCCGCCGGTTTCAGCGTACGTTCGTGTAGCCCTCAAGTAAGAGGCACAACTTGGTGGACTACGGCATCAGAGGCGGCCACAGACGCGCACCCCCTCTTTGTTTACGCGTGTACCCGACCTGCTCCAGAAAAGGCTACCGAACGTAGAATCATAGCCACTCTCACTACAACCTACCCTGCTACTACTGCCGACGTCCCAACGGGCACACGCGCGACCACCGCTTCCGCGAGTCGTTCTCCTTCCCCCGCAACCAAACCCGGTAACAACATCCAGTCTAGCCCTCACGATCATGAGACTCAAGCTAAAACTCTACATAAATTTATAAGCGGGGTTAAACTAAAACTCTTTCACTGAGCCTCACTGATCTGTCGCAATCAGTGGGTCGAGTCAGTGCTTAGACAGACGGGATTAAGTTAATGATTAAGTTTGCTAACGCAACAATTTAACGAAAAGACGGGCTGTACTCGTGGCAATCGCATTGTATGAAATGATAAGTGGACACCAGAGTCGTTCGCTGTGGATAAGTAATACAGTAGTTGAGCAGTACAGTCCATATGTAGAGTATTTAGTCCAGGTAGGGACGGCTCATTGTACCGTGATATAGACGAACAAATGAGGTGATAGCACGTACTTCAACAGTGGCATCAAGCACTCTCTGCGCCCAAGGAATGGAATGATGCATACGAACAAGTGTTGAACAACAAGATCGAGATAAATGCCCGTAACTGCTTCAAGTATTGCGCTCTGGGATTGCGACACAAGAGTAAACAGGCGCAGCAGGATCAACTCAGGGAGTATGTGGATCTCACGATGTCGCTACGTTGTCGCCAATTTGAGGTCGTACTTGAGAACATCAAGTATGCGTACGTGTATTCTACGTGCTCGCATGTGGATCACTCAGGGACTCACACGGACTCGCATCCTAGCTCTCAATATGAATTCTCCTCCAAATGGCTGGCTGCGACTCCTACGGAGCGGGAGGCGCATGCTTTGACGGGATTTTCCAGAGCCTGCGGCATCTCGCCAAACCTCAATAAAGCTCGTACGAGCTGTTACACGGAACTTAGGCTCTCATATTGTATGTCATTTTTACGAAATTTAGGATTTTACTGTTGACTTGATTCACTTAGTACGAGATAATGGCCAAAATATGCTTGACTTGCTGACAGCGATTACCCCAGACAGTATAGCGAACATTCCTGCGGAGCCGTGAGGCCTTTATTTTTCAACTATCCAGTGGCAATGCTTAATTTACTCAGATCATACATCTCAAACAAAGATTGGGACGCAGTTTCTGCTACTCATCGGGGCTCCCAAGATGATATCGATAAAATGGCTCTGGCATACATCCTTGTTGAACGCAACACACTCATCAGTAAGAAATCTGTTATTTATGATGCGGGTCCTTGCTGATCTTGCTCCTTTACAGCTGTTACCATCCATCTTATAATTCGCTCCTTCCTTGGCCTTGAGCTTCCGACGACCATCCTGTCAAAGCCTAGTCGTTTACTCGACAAGACACTGAGCCCGCTCGAGAAGCTTTCACAAGAGCAAGCCCGTGCACATTACGGAGAGAAGGAGGCCAGAACGTTGGAAAAGGATGCCAAGGCAGCGAGTAAGGAGCGCAACTCCAACAAAGATCGCCAATGCACCAAATGCTTTACGCTGGAGAGTGTCGGAAAGGTCTTCAAGAGGTGTCCTTCGTGCTTCAAGATTTCTCGTGAAGTGCTTTACTGTTCCGTGTAAAATTTATTTCTAAATGTATATCTGTCGTCTTTTGCTAAAGACTGAATTTGCAGGAAGTGTCAAAAGGAAGACTGGAAAGACAGGCATGAAGCTGTGTGTGGCAAGGAACTAGATTTCGATGCCGCGCACAAATTGGGCATGAGTAGTCTGCAGACCCCTCGTGCAGCTCCTAACGCTCTCATCGGCCCACCGTCCAAAGGATTCAAGCGCCCGATCGAGGTGCGAATTTCTCTTTCTCTGTCTACATTCTTTAACCTTTTCCTTTCGCAAATTATAGCTCCTCCAGCAAATTTATTTTCTCGAACAGCACCCGCAAGGCGAATATGCAGTGTACCGCAGTGTCTGTCAGGATGACAGTGATACGGTGGTGGTAAAGTATCACCCATCGACAGCTGCGCGTTTTAGGGAACGGCGAAACTACGCGATGACAACAGGTGATCAGGAAAGTGTTGCATACATCTGCGAGCAGATATTGTGGGATATTGAGATGCGCGGTGACAGGAGCTTTCTCTCTGAGAGGATCGTTCAACAGTTGAGCACAGAGTACGCATTCCCTGGACTTGGGCAGGCCCTGGCCCGCCTCAAGGTTATCAGAGACCAGCATCCTCAGAAATGGCCGTGAGTTTCCCTCGTCGGTTTTCATCTGTTGCATGTTGAAGTGCGAATTTTGTAGGCATCTCCAATATGCGGCCTGATTATTGAATGTTCTAAGGTTCTTGCGGCAGTTCAACCTGTTGCCCATGAGCGACCTATGATGTGGAGGCCGTTGCTTATTTGCGGTCTATTGTGGCGGAAATATACAGATATAAAATTTACATGCGAGAGTCTATATTTCAGACAAATGATACCTGTGTTCGGGTGGTGTTCCTTCGGTGAAATATGATAGACAGCCATAGTGTGTTTGTGGGGTGGAGAGCAATCGGTGGCGTAAGAAGTGCGCGCCGACACGGGGTCCAGGCCACCAAATCATTGAATACCGAGAAAGCCGCCCAGACGACGGTGAAATCAATAAAGCTGACCGGTGGCCCCGTGGTTCTTTGAGATCTCCGGCTTCTTAAACTGGGGTGCGGACATTGGCGCGACAATTTCGTCTTTCTTGGCTTCGCGATAATAACCCCACTCGTCAATGGACACAGGCGTTCAGTAAAATCGTAGACTCGTACCGCCTGTATGAAGTGAGCGAGCTTTTGCCGTGTATACACAGTACCTGTCCGTCACGTTTTATACAGACGGTAACGAGTCTAGTAAGATTCCGCTCTCTAGAATACACACAATCAGTAGGATACTAACATGCCGGTTCGCATGCCCGAACACAAAATACAATTACTTTTTGCAAGATGGCTGGGCTGGCTTGTCCATCCGCGCAGACGTCTATGCTGGGTTCCGTTAGCCTGCCGAGGGACAAGGTTTGTTTCCAGCAACACCCGAATTGCATCTAGAACAGAGTGTCTGGGAATAGTGATCATCGATTTCTCGTGCGTCCTTGAGCACAAGTTGATGTGAACGGTGATCAGCCTGAACCTGAATAGAAAAGGCTCTGCAGTGAGAATTTCTTCTTATATTCCGAAGGCCTTTCCACTGACTCGTAAACCTTCACTAGGCAGATGATATGTCCCGCCGATGCACATGATGAACCCCCACAGGGAACCCACTTAATTCCCAGATTTCGCGGGAAAGGCTGTGGGCGACTTGGAGGCGCTGTAATAAATTTGACCTTGATGAACATGAGCATACTTGAAGCTGTTGCACGGAAAGTCGGGCATTTGGAGGCCTGTCGGAAAATGGGGGATGTTGTTGATTTCCGAAAGTTAAAGGTTGTGATTTGGAATTTAAAATTGCATCTCGGGATGTCTCCGTACAGAGAATCTGAGATTGTGAAAAATGCTTGCACGCTTGGTTGCACTGCTGCGATAGCCACTAGGAAATTACCCCGCCTCGTTGAACTCACGACTAACTGCGCAGGCCATCCCCCAGCTGTATACTACAAACACTGGGCGAAACTAGTCAAGCTTCGAGCTTGCGTGAAAGACCATAAAGATATGGTGATCAATGCTTCAAGATACATCGATACACACACAGAAAAACGAATCGCAGTCCATTCACCCCTCGTCCGTTTCCTCGCGCTTACTTCTTTGGCTTAGCGCACTACGGCGTGATTTATTCTGCGACGCACTACCGCGCCTTTAACCCTTGTACAACCGACATACCCAGCGAGCACACAAACGCCATTAGCGGCGCACATAGGTACGCCACGATCAGGAAGCCCGCGACCGGACCCTCGTCGACGCGGTCCTGCTGCGCGACGCTGAGCAGCAGCAGGGCGGACGGGCCGAGGGGATGAGGATGAGGAGGAACCTGCGTGGCGCAATTGTGAGCATAGCGTCGCCTCTCGAGTCTCGAGACAAAGCAGGAATGATAGAAGTATAGAATGGGCGCACGAGGACGGCGAGCAGGAGGGAGTCAAAACGCGAACCCACCACATGAGCCCGTCGGAGTCGTACCACCCGCGGCCGGCGGTGCTCCACACGGCGCCCATCGATATGGCGGGCATGAAGACATACCTGAAGGAACAAAACGGTGGTTAGCATTGAGTTTTTGGAGGGGGGTAGCGGGCGTTTAGAAATCGGGAGCAGGGCAGGGGTTAGATGCAGAAGCACACGAAGTTGAAAAGGGAAGATACGAGACGTGCGGAGAGATAAGAAGTGAGAATGTAAATGAGAGAAGTATTTGGCAAAGGAATGCAGAGGCGAAACCTGACCCCAAAGGGAGAACGGGAAACGACACGAAGAGGAGAAGACAAACAGAAACGCAAAGACAGAGGAATCAACATACCGCACGAGGAGAACCCACACGGTGGGCTTGGCCTTCAGCGAGGATGGTGTGAGCGCAAGCGTCGTGCCGAGCGCGAATATCTGCAAGGCACCACTGAAAGAGGAAATGAGTCAGCTTCGATTCTTCCTTCCAGGGGAAAGAACTTCAAGACAAGACAACTTACAAGAGCTCGCTGAGGTTATCAGCCGCCCTCGTAATTATGTTCGTGAACACGCCGCCAGGGGAGAAGAACGCCGCGTGGAAGGGCGGGATTATCTGCATCACCACAGATAGCGCATTAGCTTCATCCTCACATTCGTCGCTCATTTAGGACGAGCGCTTACGCCGAGGATAAGAGCGATAAGGGTTCATCCACACCTTCGCCGTCTCTCACATATTCCCCAATCCCATCTCAAACACGTCCAGCACCCCCTTCGTCTTCAGGCTCAACAGCAGCAGCAGCAGCGCGTTCGAGTTCGCCCTGCCCGCCGCCAGGATCGTCCAGTGCTCCAGCGGCAGCACCCGCTGGCCGACCCAGCCGAGGCCGTGGGTGACGCCGCTGCTGACGAGTGCCCAGACGAGCAAGATCCATAGCTTGGAAACGGAGGAGATGGTCAGCTGGGGGCCGGTAGAGGAGATGATGAGGAGGGGGAGGAAGAGCGAGGAGCCGATGCGCGAGAGGCGGGCGACGGTGGGGCGGTCGAGGAGGGCGAAGGCCATGGGCGCATGCAGCACATCCAGGCGTAACAGCCATAACCTTGCAATATTCCTTGGTAACCACCGGCGCATATGCATTGCCGGACACCCGGTAGTCACCAAGGAGTGTGATGCAATACCTTACCATACATTGCCTTGCATTATCTTACCATGCGTCTCGGAGGGGCACCCGGGTGGGCTATTGGCCCAATTCCCGATTCAGCAGGCGCGGAATGGCTGTGCAGTATATGTTTTCGGCCTCCCCTGGCTCGGGGGCGGCCTCAAATTGAAAATGAGCACTTCCAGATGCGGCTGAACTTTTTGAACGCGTGCCTGGCCCCGCTTGGGTCCTCGGGCAGCTCGATGTTGCCCCTGTCACTCGTTTTGGGATCTGGGACTTTTCCGAAAGCGGCGGCGTTGAGTCCCAATCAGGCAGTCCTCATTAGCAGCCCCGCTCCCTCCTGCTCCCATGCGGACAAGAATGCGGACAGCCGTCTCCGAACATATAATGTGAACACACGTGAATCGAAACGCGAACTCACTTTGTGTTCGCGTTTTCACGACATGTTCACATTTCAAAGCGCGTGGCTGAGCGTCTAATCACATGTCACGAATCGCGCAGGTTTGCAGCCTTTCATTACCTTTTCCGCCCTTTGTCAGATATTTAGCCTCTTGTGTCTTCGAAAGGAATTACGTACATAGTTGAAATAAAATAGCACATGATAGTGCAGGCCTGGACCACATTAAATAAATGAAAGACCGGAAGCTTCCAGGTCAAAACCCAGTAAATAATCATGATTTTCTGTAGATTTGCTAGATCATGATAATCACTCCGGATGTATGTAGGATCAGGTGTTGCAAGGTCTTGAATCGCGCAGGGATTTCCGAGAAAGTGTTTTTGTCGGAAATCCCTGCGCGTTCAGAACATTCGCCGATCGGAGTGAAACACGTATGTAGGTCTCCAGCTGACTCCCTCATAACATGACGTTGATGCGACCGCTGCTCCTACTATCGTGGTCAGGTCTATCGCTAAGTGCATAGGCGGGTACATCTTTCATACTGATAAAAACGCTAAGATGAATCGTGCAACGATAACCTACAACCACTGCACTAATACGACCTTAGGTTCTCTTTTGACCTGAGGCCCTGGAGCTGAGCCGATATTATGTGCCTGCACGCAAAATTTCGCCCTCTGAACTTACTTTGGGACCTATTTTTCGCCCAAACCCCCTGAGATTGCCATATCCAGCCTAGTTTTGAACCTATTCGAAGTTCGTCTCAGGTCACTACTCGATCTGAACCTCTGAACCTGTCAGTGACCTCGGTCACACGAAATCGGCCTGAACCTAAGGTCGTATTAGTACAGTACATCGGTATGTACCACCACACTACTTTGGAGTTTGTTTTGACTTTGCGGCAGGCTGCGTCTTCTTCTTCTTTGGCTGTGTCGTCTTCTTCTCTGGCTGTGTCGCCTTCGCTGCGGCACGTTCGACCCTCTTGGCAGCCAACGCAACTCGGGCAGCAGCTTTGGCCTCCTTCTCGATTGTGTACTGCTCGGCAGCAGCAGATATGTGAACCGAACGGCGAGGACGACCTTGCAGGCCGGCGTCTGCGCCGGAGGATACGATGACGGGCGAGGATGGGATGGGTGGGTTGGGGTCAAATAGGTTTGGAGGGCTGGTGGGCTGAGCCGCTCCTAATTCCGCTGCCGACTTCTTCCTCTTTATCGCGCGGGGTTTTGGTCGCGGTCCTTGGTTGGCGGCGACTGGTTCTGCCGCTGCTGGTGCATTGGTGTTGGTTGCTAACGCCTCGGGGTTGTCTGCTGGTGCTTCGGCTACGGCTCGCTCCCTCAATGAATCCTTGTACCCAAGTCGGGCAGCCGTTGGCTGGGGAACTCCACTGGCAGTCTCGTGATCGGCAGAAAGTGTAGGCTCTTTCTGCGCGATGTGATTGTGGTGCGGGCTAGGATTTGCGAAAGGTGAGGAGGTTTTGGTATTGTTGAATATGGGGGCAGTGGACAGACACCAGGGAGGTGGAGTGTGCGCGAATGCTCCGTCCAACGTGAGAGGAGAAATAGCAGCGTGGATAGGGGAGGCACTTGGTGCCTGCTTGCAAGCGGTGGCTGCACCCGATGAGGAAGTCAAAGGGACGGTGGTGTACGGCGCTGGTGCTGAGACGACGCTAGTAAGGGATGGGTTAGGTGCCTGCTCGCGAAAGGTGGCTGCACTCGGTGACGAAATCGGAGGGATGGTGATGAACGGTGTCGGTGCTGAGACGACGTGAGTGAGGGACGTGTTAGGTGCCTGCTCGCGAGAGGTGGCTGCACTCGGTGACGAAGTCGAAGGGACGGTGGTGTACGGCGCTGGTGCTGAGACGGCGTGAGGAAGGGACGTGTTAGGTGCCTGCTCGCGAGAGGTGGCTGCACTCGATGACGAAGTCGGAGGGATGGTGGTGTACAGTGTTGGTGCTGAGACGGCGTGAGCGAGAGACGTGTTAGGCGAAAGCTTATTCGGAGCTTTGGTTGACTGGGAGGGGGCTGGCGCTGTGCTGGTGAGATTGAACGGGTGCAGACATTCGGTCGGCAGTGCACTGCCCGACGGTAAGGCATTGAGCGCGCGCGCTGCTCGGGTTTCTGCAGCTATACGTGCTATTTAGCAAAATGACAAAGAATGAAAGATAAATTCAAGACTTACAATAAATTGTACAGAGAAATTCAGTGTACGGGCGTATAATATCTGAATTGTAGTTCTGATTGGCCACTCCAAACGTGGAGCCAAAGAAATTCTTGCCCATGTGATAACTAATATTGTTTCAGTAAGTAGACCACGATAAGGAGGATTAGAAATGCGTACCTCATTGTTGATATCGCACCGTTGTGCGCCGGGATAGGGCCACCCATGATGAGGGTAGCAGAGAAGCACGTGCGTTTTGTGACTTCCTGTAAGATAGCGTCAATATATGGTGGAAATGTGTCGATTGCCCTATAATAGATTAGTTAACAAGCTTCGGATGGATAAAATATGGCGAACATACTCTTGATATTGCTGCGGCGTTGGTGTATCATCTACCGCTACCTCTTCCTCCGACTCTTCAGCATTCTCCGCTCGTTGGGCAGCCAGAGCGGATTTGACTTTGCCTTGTGTCTCGCTATCCTCCTTCTCATACATCTCTCGGGCGACTTTGCGAATGAGATTCACAGCTGGGCCCGTAAGCTCCTCCTGCTTGAGACGTTCTCTGACATTTTGTATTATGCGGGTCGGATAAAATAATTTGATATACATCTCGTCCTCTTGATTTACGCGGTGGGGTTTGTGGGCGGCAGCGGATTGTCCGAACACTGGCAGCCCGAGTGGCCCTGTTGCAGATCCTTTCTTTCTCCTTGGCGCCCTTGGGATTGGCGGGCAATGCCATTGCAAATACGACTTGAGTTGCTGAGTGATAAAGTAAGTATGACATACCACATAGCGAGAAGAAGAAGAAAATGTACCACTTTGCGCTTACGGATAAAGCGTCCTGTGATCTTATCTTCACGGCTGAGACTCTGGCTCTGTACTGCCTGAGAATGAGATCAGCTAGTGCATAGTAAATGCACGGGGCACACACCTTTTTGGCCTCGCTTTATAGCCTTCTGCACGACTGCCTTCTGTTTCCTTTTACCAGGAGCGCTGTTGGCGAAAGCTTCCTCCTCTGCCGAGTCGAGGGGAACATCAGATTCGGGTTCGGGTTCGCTGTCTGCCTCTGAGTCTGTCGGGTCGCCCGGGGTTGGTTCGGGTGGAGGGAAAGCGTCGAAGTAGGACTGGAACAATGCGGGCCAAAATTTGTCGTATCGGTGCTTCTTCTGAGCTTCGGAATACTCGGGAATGCGCTCCATTAGCCAGCTGATCTCTGTGTTTGTAGCCCATCGTCGCTTATCACGCGGTGCCATAGAATGAAAATGTATCGCATTCTAAATCTCTGCAGAGCACATTTATATGCCATAGGATAAGTCATATTCGCTAAGCATTTAATAACTTAATAATGTAGAATATTCATGACAACGTACCGCGAAGTCTCAGTTTAGAAGTGAGACCAACTATTTGGACGCGGTGATCAGGAAGTAGGCACTGTGCCAGCGAGGCCGGGCATTCGAGCGCGGCGGTCAGGGTCGGTTCAACCCCTGCTAGTGGACCTGCTGTAAAAAAAGATTCAGCAAGGGGCAACAGGTATGCAAAACACAAAACTTGTAGCCCAATATCCATTTGTGCACGACTGCCTGGGAAATGCACGGTGAACGAATATTTAGATACCGGTAGGCAAGCTGCAGTGACAGGAGCTAGTCATGATGAAAACAATATTCGTACCGTGTTTGCTTCTTGTAACTTGATCCAGTTGGACAGACCCAAGAAAGAGCGTTGAATTGCCTGTTAATGCTAGTACTGTGGCGGTGGGTAACATAACAACATGTGTGTTACAAACACGCGGCAACCGCGACCACAGGCGCCGAAACTGAAATTGATGTCTTGTCCTGACCACCTACTCGCATCTAAATATCATCTCATGCCATTCCTACTTCCATTCTTTCTACGCCTCGATTATTCCCCAGGTCAACATGGATAACCTTCCTGAAGGCGTGGACCTCGCCGATGACCTTACAATTCTCATGACCACTGCTATGGCCGTTGGTGCGTCTTAATCAATCATCCTCCTACAGCAGTCACTAAAATGTACAACGCTCACCCGCTAGGGGCCTCAAGCTCTGAAGTCGTGCAAACTACGCGCACAATCCATTGTCCCGACGGCCATGTCATTGTAACGTGCACCAAGATCGCGTTTGTATTCCATCATCCTTGTGCAGAGTCGCCTTATCGCCCCCCCCATGGATCTACATTGGATGACACTACACGTGCCCTTCTCCGAGGGGAGTGGCCATTTGACTATTCCCCTCCTCATTCCCCCGCAAACTGCATTCACCATCTAAGCCCTATCAGCATCTCTACATCGTCATCGCGCTCATCTAGTCCCCCAGCCTATGTTAACGACCGGGACCCACTGGACTTACAGGCCATCACCATCGCCAATCAACTCAATTATGATGAGGCTACTCCCGAGGCTCGCCGCTGTCGCCGCGCTCAACGAAGGGCTATCCCACCTGCTGATAGATGGTATACGGTCACACACGGCCGGTGTGTTGGTGTTGTGCAGGGAGTGTGAGTGCCTACATGATCCATTACATTATAACATTAAATTTTTATTCACTTGCAGGCACACGGCTCGTGATTTCACTCACAGCGTCTCCGGGGCAGTGCTAGTGCATTACCCCTCTCAGGAGTTGGCTGAGGCTGCATTTGATGTAGCCCTTCGAGCCGGCCATGTGGAGGTCCTGTAAAGGGAGTACACTGTTGTGTACTATATGTGTTGCATTTAATTGTGATACCAGCTATTAAAAATTTTCCACGCAATTCATAATAGAGTAGTAAAGTCCGTTTGCACACCTGTAAGTCCGTTACATAGCTCTCGCCCTGATTATTCGCAATTGTTTGGGCTGCTAGATGGCCCCCTAGGTGCATATGAGCTGCTGGTAGCATCTGAGGCGAGCTCAGGCTCTGAAGTACGACACATCGGTATAGGGTCGGTCTGGGGATTGAACAGCCTCGAGAAGGTGCATATGAGCTGCTGGTAGCATCTGAGGTGAGCTCAGGCTCCGAAGTACGACACATTGGTATAGGGTCGGTCTGGAGAGTGGTGGTCGTGGTAGAAGAAGGGACAGTGATCGGGTGGTCAGAAGAGAAAGTCTGACCCGATCACCCGATCACCCGATCACTCGATCACTCAGTTGTCGTCGTTGGTCTGCAATATTGGCTGGCTTCGCATCAGCATCGAACATTGAGTTGTATAGTATGGTGTTTATACTCGCCTAAAACACTCGAAGCTTATCTGAAGCTCAACATTTAGATACTCGTCGATACCGAGTGTCCGAGGCGGGCGCTTAACCGGACAGCCGATCGTGTTCACCGGTTTTGAAGCTCCCATATTGGCCGCAACCTGGTTTAAATTATTCTGAGTAGCTATAAATGTTGCTTGCATGCTAAATAACAACACCAAGAAGTTTGGTGGATTATTTATTGGCAGTGGCCATCGGGGTTGTGCAAAGTTAGGTCAGACGTGATGAGACACAGATTCTCAGTATAACTGCTTGACTCCAACGCGTTATTTTCAATCCCGAGTGGGCACATCTTCTTCGTTCTGCAAGCGGTTTGCGGTGTCTTAATTGTACACATCATAGATACTAGTCCGGACTATTTTATTATCATTCACGCTCTGCAGCCTTCCAAGGTATAAGTATCTGTAGTGAAATTGCGATGAATTCCGAGTCATAACCCTCCTGTGCCTTCCAGAAATGTACAGCGTGTGTACAGGCGTCTTTTTGAACCATTCAATACATACTATTGGGCACTTTTGCCGACGTGATTTTCATTAGACTATATATTGAGTGTATTGAGTGAGTGTGGCTGTTTGGACGTGCGTGGCTGTCACATTCATACTGACAGCCACGAGAAACGACCAAACATGGCCAAACATGGCCTGTGCGCAACGCAGAAATTTATAACCTTTCCACGGCAGTAAATCTTTTTAGTTTCCCACTTCTGTTATCCCCCCCTTCTTTGCTCTCTCGTGTTGCCTTTCGTCGCCCTAGTTGATGCCTTCACTCAACATGTACATTGACCCGGTTAGTACCCCTCCAGTTCACCCACTTTTTCCTTTTCGTTCAGGCGTGGTCCCACAGGACCCCATAACCTCAATCTCCGGATGTGCCGAAGCCTGCATAGTCAGCCATGGGGGTGCCTGGGGCACCCTTAAGCGAGACAGCGGATATATTGTGCGAGAGGGCAAGGTCCTGGGAGCGCCCCCTTTTTGTTTATTGCTTTTTGCTTCATGTTCGCACTCCCATTGCTTCGCGCACATACTGACTCATGCCACACAGAACTAGTATTCAGAAATTCCGATGGGCGTTGATAGGCGGGCATGGATAGGCGGGCGTTTTGAGGCGGGTCGAGAATACTAGGTGCGTCGCAAAATTGGAGACACCATTATAAATGACTAACTTCGCATGTTTGTGATAGGTGTGTTCCTGAAGAGTACGTCGCTTCACTTGATCCCTACTACCGCACACTGTCGCTGTGATTGCAGGGTGCCGCGTGTCCGCTGCCTGTGTGCGTCAAAAGGTGAGTCATGCTTTATAGCCCTATCCTGCCACCACTACCTTCGGGGAGGGGAGGTTATGCTTTATGGATATAATACTGATATATCGCCTCTAGAACACATGAGATTATACTCCATGAACATTGCCGTCGGGGGTCGGAGGCCATGCGCCAAGGACATGGTACCTTCGGGGTGGGCGAGGTTACGCACCCAGGACATTGTGATACTACTGTAACCTTCGGGGAAGGGGAGGTTACACACCCAGGACATTGTTATACTACTGTAACCTTCGGGGAAGGGGAGGTTATGCCCCAGGACATTGTTGTATTACTGTAACCTTCGGGGAGGGGAGGTTACGCCCCAGGACATTGTTATAATACTGGAACCTTCGGGGAGGGGAGGTTACACCCCCATGATGTTGTTATACTACGTAGGATAGTCAGTATTCCAGCGGCTTTGTACCTTGGTAGTCATGAATATACAATATGTTCATTCAAATACCCGATGACACATTGCAATTCCTGGTTGCATGTAAGTGCACGAGCAATAATTAGTCTTTGTGTTGCATTTATATATATATCTTGGTTGTAAGTAATTATAACCCTAATGTATGACTTGCAAGATTTTTCTGCATTGGCCTTGCTCCTGTCCCACGCCTTCGTCTCGAGCATTCAACATACTTCAGCTGCTTGTTCCGACCTCGGTGTGTCACCCGCACACATCTCAGCACATGTCCTATATCTTCGCTCTCCCTCAGCATGGTCGCTGCCTTCCCTCAGCATGGTCTCTGCCTTCCCTCAGCATGGTCTCTGCCTTCCCTCCGTGTGTCGCCTCCTTCAGCGCATGGTCGGTCCTCCTTCAGCGCACGGTTGGTCCTCCTTCAGTGCACGGTTGGTCCTCCTTCAGCGCGTGGTTGGTCCTGCTTCAGCGCGTGGTCGGCCCTCCTTCAGCGCGTGATCGGCCCTCTCTCAGCGCGTTATCTGCAATCTCAGCGTGTTATCCGCAATCTCTCAGTGTGTATCCACCCATCATACCATGTTGTTTATTGCTTCTCTGACTGCCTGTCCTGCTGACAGTGAACGCCTCCGCTTCGTTCGCCGGACCACTGGGTCCTTAAGATGTCCCTTTCGTGTCCCTCTAACATCATTATCCCCTCATGTCCCAATCAAACCGCAAGAGACGCGCACCTGCTGCCTTCGAATGGCACGAAAACAACGAAGATAGCCAGAACCTGATTGATCAACAAGAACCTCGTACAACGCGCATAAGACACACAACTTTCAACTCGGATGCAGCGGGGAAACCATCATACAACACAGCTTACCTCACAGCGCCAGCGTCTCCCGAAAAGAGACCAGGCCTGAACGGCAGATCGCTTGACGAGGACATGGATACATTGCCGGAACTACAAGACTGTCCAGATTCCGACGTCGAAGATGATGAAGGAGTTCAAGCTGACGCTGCACTGGACGTTCAATATCAGCGCCATATCATCCAGCTGTCTGACGGAGACGCACCCAAGAGAATGATACGGACCACAGACGTGAGCGCCGCACGTCATTTTAGCCCTTCACACTAACCAATTTTTAGGACAATCCAACCAAGAAGTGGTTGGATGATGATCACGATGATTTCCTGCGTGAGATGCTCCGCTTGGATGGACGTGGCGATCAAATGCACATTCTGCAGTGCCCAAATTGCGAGGGGACGGCAGAGCCTATCGTGAGGTGCAAGGATTGCTATGGAGGATCAATAGTATGCGTGAAGTGCGCTGTCACAACTCATCAGCATCTTCCCACCCACCGTATTGAAGTGAGTCTTACTGTTTTTATAACTGTTCATCTCATCTCATTGCTAGCATAGCGCTGGAATGTCACCCACTTCGAGCCGACGACCCTAAAAATCCTAGGCCTCCGTATCCAACTGGGGCATGCTGTTGGCGAGAAATGTATGAACCCTATCGTCACTGCGGGTGACGACTTCGTGATCGTCGACTGCAATGGTATACATCAAGTCGCGTTGGACTATTGCGGCTGCGCTAGTGCCAAAGGACTGACTGTCCAGCTCCTTCGCGCGAAATTGTATCCGGCGACCGTTCAAGCACCCAAGACCGCCGCAACGTTCAATCTCCTGGAGTTCTTTCAGCTTTTGACCTTCGAGTCAAAAGCTTCGGCTTTTGAACTGTACCATACCCTTGCCCGCCGGACTGACAATACTGGCACACTTCGCGTTCCAGTATGTTTTTGTCTCTTTTATTCTAAGTATAATTCCTCATATGCGGCCTACAGGATCGATATGATGAGTTCTTACGTATGATCCGCCAATGGCGGAACCTCAAGATGCTCAAGCGAGCAGGACGTGGCCATGACCCTACCGGTGTCGCGGGTACCAAGGAGGGCGAGTGCGCTGTGCTTTGCCCAGCCTGCCCGCAGCCAGGCAAGAACCTGCCAGCGAATTGGCGTGAGGCCCCGGAAGATACTCGGTGAGTCTTGCACGTATTCATGTGATTTTTTGACTTATACTGAACATAATGTAGCTTTATCTTTGGCCTATTTCTCGCTGCAGACACTAACTTTCGCATGGTGAGGATGAAGGTATCTAGCAAAGCTGCCGATCCCACATTCAGTGCTGGCTTATCGTACTTCTGTGAAATGTCAAAATACTGCGAACATCTAGCCAAGTACGGGGACCAGAAGGAAATTGTAAGTACATCTTTGCTGCTATTTTAATATCTACGAACACTAATGTTCCGGTTATTCCTCCAGCATTCAACTTGTGTCAAACATCACGCGGTGGGTGATGCCAATACCAGCCGCTTCGCCAACTTGGCAGCATCTGGTATTGGTACAGTCGATTGCACGCGTCATATGATGAAGCGTCCGAACTCCGTCGGCGAGTTGCAAAAGGGCGAGCGGTATGTTTGTTTGATTCATTTTAAAAAATAGTTTTCTTACTGGCGCTTTAGTTACGCCAACATGGACTATATGTTTTTTTCCGGCACATCTCAGCAGGACTTTGTGCGCCTCGTGATGTCATATGACATCGTGTGCCAGTGGTCTGTCCACCTCTGGACGCGCATGCTCAATATGCCTGGGTATATTCACATTGACCGGGAGAATAAGCAGATCATTGTCCTTATCCCCAAATTCCACCTCCCGGCTCATGTAAAAAGTTGCCATACAGCTTACTCATTCAATCTCACGCGCGGTGTTGGCCGGACGGACGGCGAGGCCCCTGAACGCGGATGGGCTAACATAAACCCACTCTCGTCATCTGCAAAGCGGATGGGGCCCGCGTCCTATCGCGAAACGATAGATGACCATTTTGGGGACTGGAACTGGCTGAGGATTGTCGGATTGGGTAAGTCTCTCATGTGAATATTTTAATCAATTCTGACTATCGTGATATAGGCAGAATCTTAGTGAGAAAGCTCACGGCGGCGGTAGAAGGCCACGTGTTGGAATGCGAGCGCCACAGCTCGATGACGCGTACAATTCGAGATCGTAGCTGACGCGTCGGGACGCGCGTCGACGCGCGTACCGTACGCGTATGCCTTCTATTGTGTTGGATATATCTAGAATTCTAGATCTACAGTATAAATAGCCGCACACATGTATGTAAATACTCGTCGTGATTACTTGCTGAGTCCCGAACCACTGTGCCAACCTTATTTCTCAATACCACGACGACCACCTCGAAGACTTTTACGACTTCATCGCCACGATTCCAGCCGCTAGCGTACTTCAATGGACATCAGCAGTTGAAGAATGGGAGAAAGACAATGAGCGGGTGAATCCTTTTGTGTCATTAACAAAAAGTAAGTGGCTTCTATTTTACTATCACTACTCTAACCTTCGAGTTCAAGGCGTCACACAACACGACGTTCGATTGGCTCTTGCCGAAGAGGACGCCGAAGAACTACAGAGCGAGGACGCTACCCCGTTGCATGAAGAGGTTACGCCGGGCACCTTCATCACATTGGGCCTCGAGCTCGAATCTCAACAGTATGTCTACCCTCTTATCTTGTTTATGACGGCCCTGATGTTACTGTAATCAGGATCCGACTGAAGGCTGAGGCCAAGGGCCTGGATTCTTCTGCTACGTCACTTCAGCTAGCGAAAATGCAGGAGCGCAAGAACAGCATGTACCGCAAGATCAAGGGCTGGACCGACATTCAACAGCTCTACATGCCCGAGGTATCCGCTCTCCGAGCACGCGGAGAACGCGCAGTTGCCGATAGCGCCAACGAAATCCCATCATACGACATTGCCCTTCATCTGCCCTCTTCTCTGCCTCTGCGAATGCGAACAAGCCAGAAGCTCTTCGAGTACGAGTTCAGGCTTCGGACGGCCCAGGCGTATGAAGCGCTTGACGAAATTTGCGGACATCTTCGCCTACGCACACACATGTATCAGTATAAGGACAGGAACGTCGTTGGTCAGCGAGCCAACACACGCTCGCGCGCCCTCCTCAGTCGAGTTCAAATCAAGGTCAACGCCAGCGCCAAGAAGTACACTTGTGCCCGCAACGCACTCACCGTGCTCGCTGAGCGCACTGGTACTGTGGGATGGGATACACAGCTGCGAGAGCTTAGCGACGAGGACATACACGCATTCACAGATGACACAGAGAAGAAACGGGAGAAAAGGGGGAAGAATCTGCCGGGGAAGAAGGGGAAGGATGCACAGAAGAAAGCTCTGGGTGAGGGACACAAGATGCTCTCGTGGATTTGGAAGGTGGTCGGAGTAAGGGATGACGGGGACGATGCAGGTGTACAGGAAGGTATGTACGCTTACGCTATGCACTCAGGATGTTTGCTAACATTTCCCCTCAGCGCTTCACATCGAATGGTGCAGGGCTCGCGCGCGCTCAATGCGCTGGTCCGAGGAAGTACTCCTTCTCCGCGAGGAGATGCGCAGGGTACAGGCATTCTCCCAATGGCACGCGGACTGGTGGACAGCGCAAGCCCGCCGTCTCCCTGACCTATCACCCGAAGACGCCGAGGGTGTTGCTGCATATGCGGCTAAGCAAGCATATGTCCGTCTCCGGATAGCCCGGTCCTTTGATCGTCTCTGGCGCACGGAGTGGCCTTCTATGCCCCACGGCGCCGGTGCTAATGATGACCTTTTGGAATTGGAGTCAGCCTCGTCATCATTCCTCACTAACTATCCTGCCTCCTCATTCCTTTGATTACACACTTACGTCTATATACATTTGCCGATAAATATTTTTGCCCCGCCCAAAATCAGCCCCGGCAAATTTATTCAGTTTTGCACCATTCATCAGGAATGCAAACGGAAGTGACTGCTCGATTGGGACTCAACGCCGCCGCTTTCGGAAAAATCCCAGATCCCAAAACGAGTGTGACAGGGGCAACATCGAGCTGCCCGAGGACCCAAGCGGCCAGGCACGCGTTCAAAAAGTTCAGCCGCATCTGGAAGTGCTCATTTTCAATTTGAGGCCGCCCCCGAGCCAGGGGAGGCCGGAAAACATATACTGCACAGCCATTCCGCGCCTGCTGAATCGGGAATTGGGCCAATAGCCCACCCGGGTGCCCCTCCGAGACGCATGGTAAGATAATGCAAGGCAATGTATGGTAAGGTATTGCATCACACTCCTTGGTGACTACCGGGTGTCCGGCAATGCGTATGTGCTGGTGGTAACCAAGTGTACTGCATCACTATGCCGCTACTAGGTGCGGCGACGTAGCCGGCGGCGGCTGGCGGCGGTGGTGAGGAGAACGGCGAGGGTTCCCTGAAGCGCGACGAGGAGGGTCGCGGTTAGGCTGGACATTGCAGGAAAGGAAGAGGCTCATTGTCGAGTGCGAGGCTGGAGTTGTGGGCGTGCGAATCTGTCATCCCTTCCTGTCAGCAGTTATTAGCGTTCCTCAACTTCAAGTCGCCACGTGTCACCGATGCACCACCAGTACTTGCAGAGTTGCTACTCGTTTGCTCGCAAGTACACTAGCAGCATATCTAGGCCAATGCAACCTGCGCAGTTGTACATATGACACTGCGCTAATTTTACAACATTCGATTCTTCGTCACCAGCTTCCAGCAGGACGATCACAGCACTCGTCTAAAGGCTCTTGGGCCTTGGTGGACTAGAATTGCGCTACATTATACAACAAGCTTGATTGGGGAGCGAAATTGGAGCCGTGATTGGCTGATTTACATCTTACTGGTCCACTTTCGCTCGTCAAATCGAGGCAGCCCTTCAAGTTGGCCGTTAGGATTTCTGTGCGTCAGTTTTGCCGGTGGAGTGCACACTTCGAATTATGTAGAGCCATGTCTGCTATAATGAAACATCCTATTTTATGGACCATCTCTTGATGTGATATTGATATAATATCTGAGAGTTATTTCCGATAATGGGGCCAAATTATTGAAGAAGGCGACAGATCAGGTTCATTGCAACGGAGCGCTATAGTGGGATCGTCGTATTTGGCACAACCGGGGCGACCAGCTCCTAGAAAGGCCGCAGAGTCAATCTAGGGGCATTACTATTATTTTTCTGCGACAGCACGAGGAACGAGTGCAACAGCAGAGTGACATTTACGCACGAGCCTGCGGCTGTGGCGCGCAAGTCGCTTGCTTCCCCCCACCGCTTTCTGTGTTCTCGCTCGACCCCATAGCTGCTTCCATTTCCCCACCCTCCACTCTCCCATTTCGCAGAATGCATCTCGGGAAAAGACTAAGCAATGTATCATTAATAAAGACTGTCTCGAAATGTCACATTTGAAATCGCCTGCACAGCTGCAATGGCCTTCCCACCCATCAATGCATCACAGCTCATTCTGGTACGCTCATTTTTAGGCTCGCACGGATTTTTCTTGCCGAAAGGCCATCTAGTTTCCCCCCAATCCCAACTTACTCGCCTTGCTGACCCCCTTCCTTTTGACCGCACCACACTTAATAACGAAGCACAAAAAGAGTAGGTGGTCCGGACACACCGCTCCAATGCAATGGTATACAAATAGCTAGGAGTAGCCCACGCAGTCAGTCGTGTATCATGGGTGCGAAAATTCCACATGGCCATCTTAGTGATGCACCGAAGCAAGCACGGATTTTGTAGTGCATGCATCCTGAAATATTCGGGAGACACGATCATGAATTGCACATTTAATTTCCAGAAATCGATGACACTATTCATTTTCCGACCTGCTCAAATTCCCAACTTTTTTGTTTGTTTGGAATCATTGATTATACTCCATCGGGGAGCGTCTCCCTATGGTAGAGTTTAATCTATGTATGTATTGTGTCTAATATCGTACTTGTTCTCCAATGCCATAGACGGGCACCCGTAACGAGGCGCCACGAATTCGTGTTATGTTGGGCAACCCCTGCCATGCCCCGTTCCGTGTTCCCGGCCCGTGTCCCTGCGCGCTTAGCGTGCTTCATGACTTTGGCTCCTCCTCCGATCTTATCTTGTGATCTCCTTTCGCTTCCCACTTTTCTTTGCCGGCTCCGGCAGTACCATCGTTCCGTACGTGTCTCCAAATCGTCCCGTCTTGCCTATGAATGTCATGAGCGGCTTTAGGGCTTTGGGGTGGGATAGGAGTGTCTGGATTGATCGGGCTTCGCGACCCAGCGCAGCGGTCATCTTCGCCCTTAGTCTCGACGTTTTCGGGCAGTCCAAAAGGAAATGTTTCACTGCAATGCCCAACTTTCCATTCAACAGCCATAAGTATGTTAATATTCGTCAAGACGATTAAAGATCAATTTTCCTAGAATGCCTGGCCCACAACTTTCCCCCAAAATCCGGTTCATTAAGCGGGTTTTCCGGTGGGAAGTTCATTATTTGCATCAGCGGGACGTCTGCCTAGATAAGGTTTGTGAATCAGTGGATACGCCCTCGGGATATAAGAGCATTTTCCTACTGCAGCGTCTTGTAGATGTGAACGGTGATCATCCTGAGAGCTCTGAAGGACTTCTGAAAAATCGATGATCACTTTTCCCAGATCCTCTGCTCCAAATGCAATTCGGGTGTTGCTGGAAATGAATTGTTGCCCTCTGCAGGCTATTGGAACCCAGCATAAACGTCTGCGAGGATGAAATAGCCAGACCCAGCCATCTTGCAAAAAGTAATGGTATTTTCCATTTGGGTCTGCGAAACAGCATGTTAGCATCGTACTAATTCGGCGTATTCTCGGGCAGCATGACCTTACCGGAAGCTTGTGCCCATTGACGATTGGAATTATCATCAATGGTAACGTCCCGTCCCAGGAGCTTCGGCGAGGAGGGAATCCATAGAGCAGGTGCGAAGGGAAGCCACAGAGCAGGCGTGTCTTTGTGCGATTTGGTGACTTTCAATACTTGACCACCGGAAGAAAGAGCCCGGAGCTCAAGGCTGAAGTTTTCAGTGTAAGATATGGCCACGATGAGGTAGTTTCCGTCAGGCGAGAAGGCTATGGATCGCAAAATGCGGGGTGCCATCATGATAGTCACGAGGTGCGACCCACAGAGCACATCCCACAGTAGAATGTCGCTGACCGATCCAGACGCGATCCGAGTTCCCTTGGATGAGAATTGCACAGAAACTACCTGTTCTTGATGCCCGAGCATAATATGGACATGCACCCCGGTAACTGCGTCCCACAGTCGAGTTGTCCCATCCTGGGATCCAGACGCGATGCGAGTGCCGTCAGGTGAGCATGTCACCGATAATACAGGTTTTAGGTGCCCTTTAAGAGTCTTCATGATCACCCCACTGGCTGTATCATAGATCCGAACTTTGGTGTCGTCCGATGCAGATATTATTCTGGTCCCATCATGAGAGAACACCGCCGCATTGACCCGATCTGAATGCCCTTTTAGAGTCATCATATGCGCTCCACTGACTGCATCCCATAATACAGGTGACCCGTCCAAGGATATAGATACGATCACAGAAGAGTTGGGTGAGAATGAAACAAGGAGGGAGTTTGTGTCGCTAATATGGCCGTGTGGTTCCATCCCGCGAGCGACCTTGAACCTGGAAAACGCGTGTAGGAAGCGGGAGGATTTCTTACTGTTCCTTTTGGAGTGCATGCCATTTTCCGTAATCCACAGTCTGATAGTTTCGTCTTTTGATCCAGACACAATGCGAGTACCTTCTGGCGAGAATGAGACCGATCTCACATCACTTGAATGGCCTTCTAGAGTTCCCAGATGCTCACCGCTGACTGCGTCCCACAGCCGAATGGTTGTATCCGCAGATGAAGACGCGATTGTGGTTCCATCGGGCGAGAAGGCGACGAAACGTACAATGCCTTGATGACCATTGAAAGTCTTATGATGCCTCCAATTGATAGCATCCCACATCTGAATGGTGTAATCCTCCGATCCAGACGCGATGCGGGTTCCATCAAGAGAGTATGCCACCGATGTCACACCCTTTGAATGGCCTGCTAGAGTCACCAGATTTTTTCCGCTGACTGCGTCCCACAGCCGAATAGTTTCGTCACTGGATCCGGAAACGATTATAGCGCCATCGGGGGAGAAGGCGACTGAATATACGCTGCCGGAATGCCCTTCGAGGGTGCTCAACAGCACCCCACTCATAGAGTCCCACAATCGAATGCTTCTGTCGTCAGATCCAGACGCAATGCGGCTGCTATTAGGAGAGTATGCCACCGATATCACAGTGTGCATATGGCCTTCTAGAGTCATCAAATGCCTTCCGCTGACTGTGTCCCACAGCCGAATAGTGTCGTCACGAGATCCGGAGGCGATTGTAGTCCCATCGGTGGAGAAGGCGACTGAATACACGTTGCCGGAGTGCCCCTCGAGGGTGTTTACGAGCACCCCACTCATGGCATCCCACAATTGTATGGTTCCGCTGCGAGACGCAGACGCGACGCGAGTGCCATCAGGAGAGTATGCCACCGACAAAATACAGCTAGAATGCCCCTCTATGATCCGATAGCACTTGTTCCATTCTTTTAGGCCACCCATCACGTTGATCTGCGATGAATAGCACTTGCGCAGCTCACTTCCTTGTGGTGCAAAAGCGAGCGCTGATTCGTAGACATGAGCCCATGCAGTGCTGATGATGGGGAAAAACTCTCGGATGAGGCACTCGCAATCGTGCAGCAGAAACATTGCGGCGCTGGCGGAACCGTTGCGGTCATGCTTTTGTCATTTCCTATGAGCATAGTACACAGTAATATTCTGAAAATGCTTACTTCTAGCGTGCGTTGAACAGTGTCCAGAAGAACGAGTTGGTTTCTCAGATCCCCCAATAGACTGCAAGCCTCGACCCAGAATAGCATGTGCTCTGAACAGAACCGGCTTAGCAGAATCGAGATGTCTTCGGAGATCACGGCATGCCGGAGATAAGTTCCCCAATGACGACATGCGTACTGCAGCTCTGGGGGAATAAATTTCGCAATCCGTAACGGGAGATCAACAACCTCATTGTTAAGGACGGTGGGGTCTGGGAGTTCGCAGACATTGCATTTGAGGCCCTGCATCGTGCGCAGACATGCGGCCAAAAGTAATGTATGCTGTTGGCAAGTATCCACCAATAACCGAGGTATCGAGCACCGGTCGGGGCTAGTGATAAAATCGAAGAAAGACGGATGGAGTGTCCGAACGATAGCGTTGTCGCTCTCCGGTACGAGGATGATGGAGTGCAAGCGCATCAGTGTCTGGCGCATGAATTGGACTTCAAAACGGTCCACCGGCTCGTGTTTCAACAGCTGTTGAATTCCGTGAAAAGATAAGGGGTCTTTCTCAGTCGCTCCGCAAGCTCTGAAGACGGCTTCGGATGCGCACCGATCAGCACCTGCAGGTATAGCTGGTCGAGGCGGTGCCGAGGATCTGAAAGATCTTCCTTCAGCAGCATGGCGTTGGCGATAACACGGGTGAGTTGTCCTTGTGGGTCGTCGTAATTGCTATCTTGTATGAACTTGATAGCTGTGGCCGAAAAGATGAACAGCCCGCAGGACAGTGTTGAGAGCGAATCGACCTCCACGCTAGAAGGCCACGATTGATCGATTCCGTACTCTCCTCTGATGATCTCCAGCTGAGCTATGATGTACGTCTTGATATCTGCCTCTACCGTTGAGAGCTGAATTTCGTGAAGAATGAAGCGACGAGTGGCTCCCTGTAGAACACTAATTTTGAATCCCAGATTAATGTTGCGCTCTGGACGACTGGTCAGGAAGATCTTGAGCGGCGCGAGCTTTTCAACGTGACGCGAAAGAGCTGCAAGGATTACAGAGATGGTGCTTTCATCTTTGCACTCGTCAAGAGCATCAATGACCACGACGCAGCTCGAAGGAAAGTCGCGAGTACGGCCCAGAGGCTCGACGATCAATTTCTGAAGCTGATATGCCACGTCGGAATGAATGACTGTTGGCCGCCTCCTCACGATCTCAGCGAGCATTTCACCGAATGGGGGATGAAAGCGCGCCAGGTGATACGCGATACTTGGAAATATGAGCTTGTGGTTGCTACATGTCGCATCATCGCGAGAGCAGAAGAAGCTGGCTCCGAGAATACCCATTTGACTGAAAGACCTTGCAAGAGTGAAGGCGATCGTCGATTTTCCTGTACCAGCGGAGCCTTTGAGCCAGAAAACTGGAGGTCCGTTATCTGTGATGGCCCGGTCATCAAGCACAGCACTCGACACGGAAGCGGTGATACACACCCGTCCAAGTCTCGACCATTTTGATGACATCGACTCTAGTCCCTCCAGTGCAGGCAATACGATCTCCACAGTCAAACCGTGCTCTAAAGGCGTGATCCAAATGGAAGTCTATCAAAAGGAGTCAGGGCGTATATTCACTTGATCGAGATTCTCCAAATACCAAGGATATCAGGTGCTGCTACGTGGAGTTCACACTCAGTATGATTTATGACCCAGCCCATGACATCGCGCAAACGCACTAGTTTCAGTGTTCTCGTTGTAAATGTTCCCAAAGACATTGGTCACTTTTCCTGATGTGTGGGTGGTATTGAAATTCTAGCATGGGATCTGTGAGTGACAAAGAGAAAGATCCGATTGAAGATGTGTACCACCAATGGCATCGCTGCATCATATGTTCTCTCGATGCCACTTGTCTGGTGTGATTCCTGTTGATCGCTGTAGGAATTGTCATCGATGTGCTCAGTGCTGGCACTGGCAGAAGATGGAACATCCGATATTTTCGACATGGATTCCCTTGACAGTCGTTCCCGATTCCGCGCAGCAGGTGTCAGGAAGTCCGAAGGTGGGAGGTGGGGGATTGGAATGAGGTACGTTGCACCGGCAAGAGAAGGCGTGGCGGTCGAGGGGGTTCGGTGCAGTGCTAGCAAATGATGCCGGCCTTTTGACCAATGCGGGCCGCCTGGGGCCGCCTGGGGCCGCCACCGACGCCACGCGGTATGTATGACCCCGATCACCAGATAGCATTTCGCTCCAGGCTTAGGCCGATGGTCGTTCACATCCACAAGGCTTTGCACTCCGAAGATACATCCACTGACTCGTAAACAGTCACCCGCAGGATGGCGCGGTTTTGTGGGAAACGCTATAGGCGAGGTACAATCTTGAGGAATGTTCATGTACTTGAGGTTATTGGGCGGAAAGTCCGGAATGGAAGATTGTAGCTTAAAATTCACGATTGCAATACAAGGGTCCCAATCTTTCAAAATGAAGTCCAATGCCATGAACCGCATGTATATGTGGAGAATTGTGGCGCAAAATAATTACCCGCGCGGGCATGCCCTGCTACTATGTACACCCACTCCGAAATTACCTCACATGGTCGAACTTACAACTCATGATTTGGCAGGCCACATACTCTCCAGCTGTAATCTGCAATGAACAGGCGAAGCCGATGATTCAATCCACGAGCTCAGGCACGAGATCGCAGCAGTGTAGTAATATTATACCATATAGACTATAGTGCTCTCATATATCCACCATCCCGCCCGCTGCCTCTCGCTAGTTTCCTGAGATTAGCATCTCCGTGCAACTGCGCTATTGCGCCTGCACACCCTGCACGACCGACATCCCCAGCGAGCACACAAACGCCATCAGCGGCGCGCAGAGGTACGCCACGATGAGGAAGCCCGCGACCGGGCCCTCGTCGACGTGCTCCTGCTGCGCGACGCTGAGCAGCAGCAGGGCGGACGGACCGGAGGGGACGAGGATGAGGAGGAACCTGGGGGGTACAAGCGTGAGCATGATGCCACCGCCCGAGTCTCGAGACAAAGCAGGAATCGCGAACGCACCACATGAGCCCGTCGGAGTCGTACCACCCGCGGCCGGCGGTGCTCCACACCGCGCCCATCGATATGGCGGGCATGAGGACATACCTGAAGAAGCAAAATGGCGGTTAGCATCAAGGCTTTGGGGAAGGAGGTAGCAAACAGGTAGAAATTGGTAGAACGGCGGGGGCTAATGCAGAAGCACACGAAGCTGAAAAGGGAAGGAGGAATACGAGACGTGCGGAGACATAAGAAGTAAGAACGTAAATGAGAGAAGTATGTGGCAAAGGGATGCAGAAGCGAAACCTGAAACCGAAAGGGAAAACGGGAAAGGAAACTGAAACGAGACGACAAACAGAAACGCAAATACAGCAGAATCGACATACCGGACTAGCAGAACCCACACGGTGGGCTTGGCTTTTAGCGAGGACGGCGTGAGCGCGAGCGTCGCGCCGAGCGTGAACATCTGCAGGGCGCCGCTGAAAGTGCAGCCGAGTCAGCTTCGATTCATCCTTCCCGTATAAAGAACTTTAAGACGAGACAACTTACAAGAGCCCGCCGAGGTTATCAGCCGCCTTCGTGATCGTGTTCGTGAACACGCCACCAGAGGAGAAGAACGCCGCGTGGAAGGGCGGGATTATCTATATTACCACAGATAGCGCATTAGCTGCATCCTCACGTTCATTTGGGATGAGCGCTTACGCCGAGGATAAGAGCGATAAGTCCGCCCACAAGCGCGGGGTTCATCCACACCTTCGCCGCCTCCCACGTCTTCCCCACTCCCCTGCCCAGCGTCTTTCCGGGCGTGCTCTTTTGTGCCCTTTCGAGACCGAGGAGACGCGCGGCCTTGGACGGGGTAGCGAGCGGCGCCGCGCCGGACATGATGTCGACTTGTGTGCGGATCGTGCGCTCCTCGTCGCCGTCGTCATCGCCGTCTTCGTCGCCAGATGCGTCAGAAACGTCGTCGAGCAGGCCAACGTGCTCGTGGTCCTGGATGGTCGGCAGCCCGAGGGCATGGGGCGGCACGCCGGGGCGGAGGGCTTCGGACGAGGAAGCGGGCGTGGGCGGCGGAGTGGGCTTCTTCGAGTCGAGGTGGAGGATGCGTGGTCCGAGCGCGAATGTTATAATCTCCTGTCTGTAGAAAATGTACGCGTAAGCGACATGACATCAGTATGCCAAGTGAAGCACTCACACGATCGAATTGAGCAGCACGATTGTCCGCGCCCTCTGCAGCGTATCGCTCCCCTCCATCTCAAACACGTCCAGCACCCCCGTCGTCTTCAGGCTCTCCAGCAGCAGCAGCGGCAGCGTGCATTCGAGTTCGCCCTGCCCGCCGCCAGGATCGTCCAGTGCTCCAGCCGCAGCACCCTCTGGCCGACCCAGCCGAGGCCGTGGGCGACGGCGCTGCTGAGAAGCGCCCAGACGAGCATGATCCATAGCTTGTAGATGGAGGAGATAGTGAGCTGGGGGCCGGTGGAGGAGATGATGAGGAGGGGGAGGAAGAGCGAGGAGCCGATGCGCGAGAGGCGGGCGACGGTGGGGCGGTCGAGGAGGGCGAAGGCCGGGCGGGCGGCGACGTAGCCGGCGGCGGTGGTGAGGAGAACGGCGAGGGTTCCCTGAAGCGCGCCGAGGAGGGTCGCGGTTAGGCTGGACATTGGAAGAAAGGAAGAGGCTGGCGAGGCTATTCATAGTAAATGTCCAATGACGCGTTGTGCATATCAATGTGCCTGGAGACTGGAATCCAGGGGTGGGAGATTGTCCTGTCAACGTTCTTCGCGACGTCGTCACCACTCGTGGAGTGTCTTGCTGGCAATTGCGAGTACAGGCCAATACCTCATGCATCTGAACTAATTCACCGCATGTGAATACAAATTCAGTTCTCGGGAGAAAATTTTGTAGCCAGATTGATGGATATGGCTTCGATGGAATTGTGATCATTTTAGGTGTGTCCTACCAATAAAATAGAGCCAATGCTGAATTCGAGAGAAGTTCAATTTGAGGCGAGATCGGTTCGAATTCGCTAAACCGGTGTAATTTTTAACCTAACCTTGTAGCGTGGGAACTATGTAGTTCCCATCTGTGCAACAACATTGCTGACAACTCATCTGACTCAGGTTGGACTCTGGCCATTATGGACAACGGATTCCTGAATAGACCCAGTCCCTTGCAAGCGTTGCCTCGCTCCTTCTCCCAGTGGGCGGCACGCGCGTACGCATACCGGCGAAATTCTCCTTTAAATCTATCCGTTCCCGATATGTTATCTTCTTCAATATCACGGCTGCTGATCTGCGTTTCCACATCTGCGAGCTTCCACGCCGTCGACTCGTCACCGCCAGCATCAATTCAAATAAAAGCAAGCCGAAAAAATCAAATCGTGCTCGCGAGCCACTCGCGCACGCCCTCACATTTGACCTCCGCGAGCAATGTGCGCTCCTACGTGATCAGCTTGTCGATCATCGCCATCTCGTGCTGCCCAGAGTATCGAGCACGCGCTGCGCCGCTCTTACATCCATCCAACAAAATGTCTCAGTACGCTACTCGCAAAATCCTCAACTGCTCGACTGTTATATTACAGCTGCAGTGTGTGCAGCACAAGACTGCCTTTCGGCATCCCACTCCATTCATCTCATCACGCGATCATTCCCTACCAACGTCCTCCTTGACTTCGGCGCGCTCCGCGTCCTTTCGCGGCCGAAGAAAGCGCAATATCGCTACTGCATTAATCATGCGGTGCCCAACAGCCACGGTCATAGTGCATCATTGGGTGGCACAGTGGATGCGGTTGTGTTCGGAGGGCACGGAGCGCTGATCAAAAACGTCTCACGCGAGTGTCCCATGAGATTCAGAGAAACAGGGTAATCGAGTGCAACCGCAATGTAACGCGGCGTTGGAGTGTCCACGGATTTCAGTGCACAGCAACCAGGAAGCCAAGGCGAACAGCATGCGGTATAAAGACTGACGGCTTCCTTGAAGGTGGCACTTGGCAGGAACGGCAATACCACAGGATGCAAGCACCCCGAGATCTGCGCTTGCACGTTGGAAGACTCGGAAATCGGTTTTTGTGCCAGATCTGCCAGTGTGGTGGTCGTGCCTTCTGGCCTTTATCTTGACACAAAACAACGCCGAGTGAAATTGAAAGTTTAAATAAGCACAAAATAAACATAATGTATTCAAACTTTGCATGTCACTCGGCACTACATACCATTGTCCGAGTCATCTGCAAGTCATCTGATGTACTAGATTCAATGTCGAATTCCGTGAATGGG
>KV417492.1:23318-55189 GCA_001630335.1 Athelia psychrophila | reverse complement strand
CGTCGCCTCTTAGGCTAACCTCTCACGTGCCCGCCACGAACAGTACTCAACGAGCAATTCAGCTCGTATGTCATATTAGCCCCACGAACGCTCCACTTTACCTCCGCATTAGGGCGGTGGTTGTACGCCGGTCTAGGGAGTGCAGACCTCGGAAGTTTCAGGTGAGGTCATCTCGATTAGTGCATACCTAGTAACAGACAAAGACGGACCTTAATACCCCTAACAGTCACAAACCTATCCAGGATACCCGTCTGTTACATTGAAGAGGGTAAGCAGCCGTCGACCGACATCCTCTGGCTAACCGTTTCAAAGGGCCTGTTCTTCTAGGTCCTTGGTCCAACCTTGTGACATCGAACTTCATGCCGAGCTAGTCAGAATAATGCTCTTCCGTGCTTTAGGATTGCGTCGGGATTTTATCGATCCCACACCTCGCTCCATGACTCCCTGCCGTAAAAGCTACGGTTCCGAGACTTTAAACTGAGTTTACTCTTACATTAGCACTTTTGGTGCGTGGAGTGCTGCCGCTGATTCGGAACTCAAACTTACATTACTATTTCACTTTACAACCTCGGTGACGTTCAGGGGACCGAACAAGGAAATGCTCTGCCCACCGCCTGTCTGCGCTTCCTCGGTTCGTCGCCGAGTAACAAACACCACGACTGTGAGCCAAACGCTGTTACCGTAGCCGTGGAAATCGTTTCAAGTTCCAGGCTAGGCCTCTCGGGTTTAGCCCTGAGTAAATAGGGTATGCTCGAGGCGCTCGAGTGAGCTGTTGAGTCTGGAGTTGGTACGAATAAAGTCGTGTAAAGGCAGCAAGTCGGTTTACAACACGAACTACTATCAGCGGGCTCTTCACGTCGAGGAGCTGTGTCACCTAGACCGGGCCTCGAACGCGCCTCGGTAACCAGTTACGCGCAGCGGCGCGCCGTGTTTGCGCAGTCAAATTCGAAGGGCACCCCGTCCATGCATATGCGCTGGTACGGGAGAAGTGGTCGTCGGGCTTCGAGTGGTGCGTGCTCAGTCCCGTGCGCAAAGAGTGTCCGGTCCCAAAAAGGTGTTGGTCGTGATCATGATATTGTCGCGGTCCATGTATGTAGGTTTTACATTATAGCGCCACAAAGGACTCCAGAGCTTGAGGCGGCCTCTGCTCGAACTCGAACACTACACCGCACTTAAGTGCGAGAGGCCGCCCGTTCTACATTGATGATCTGCGGTGTTCTGGATGGGGATTGTCAGCCGATAGGTTTGCGTTCTATCGAAAAACAAGCTTACACCTCCTGGCCGGAATACCGGCGATGTACAAACAAATGGATCATAGGTCTAGAATCGAAACCTGTACCTATCATTTCCAACATAGCTGTATCGACACTCTCATTTAGACTTTATTTCCGAACAACGATGGGGCCGGCGCAACCCTCGAACTGCATTGGGGCCACAGTTTGTTCAGGCTCTCAGGCTCCGTCAGACCTGATAAGGATTTTGGGATTTTCCGACATTATAAGAAGGCTTTGGTATGCACTTCTGCCATACAGTTCACAACACACTAAATCTCATTCACGGTCAGTCGTTCGTCTCTCCTGATACAGCCGTGACTCAGACTCTCTTTTCGCAGTTACCAATCATGGCTCCCTACGACATCTACCAACAGGTCTTCGCCCTCTCGATGGCATCCAACCTTATACACAACGAGCAGGGACCCCTGTCCAAACTCCAGACCGAGATCGAGACCTGTCTCGCGGGCGCCCTCCCGATGATCGGCAAATGGAGCGTCGCGTGGGGCCCGGTCGTCTATCAGGACAAAGAAAACACCAACAAAGCGCCCGACAACGTCTGGTACGTGGCCAAGCAGCCACAAGTCCTGTTCTCAGACAGTCCGACGCCCATGGACACGTACGTCGTCGCCATCGCCGGCACCTGCGAAAACTCCGACTACGACTGGAAGACCGAGGATCTGGACGTGGGCAATGTCGTCGACGTGAACGCATGGATCAAGGCCGGATTGCTCTCTCCGCCCACTGCTGCCACCAACGTCAAAGCCAGCGCGAACTTGAACCCGTACATCTCCATGGGCACCGCGCTGGGCGTGTCCATTTTGCTCACGACGCCGGTCCCGACCGACGGAGGGGCGGTCGGCGGCGGGAGTCGCCTCGGCGATTTCCTAGAGTCCGTGCCGTCTACAGCGAGGATTATCTTCACAGGGCACAGTCTTGGAGGAGCGCTGTCGCCCACCTTGGCGTTCACGTGGTGGAAGAGCTCAATGGCCAGGAACGTCACCCTTGGGAATGTTCTCACGTACCCCACTGCGGGGCCGAGTCCCGGCAACGACATGTTCGCCTCTGACTTCCGCACCACCTTCCCTTACTTGGCCGCGGGGCCGGTCGGGTACCAGAAATGGAACAGCAACCTCGTCAACACCCTCGACGTCGTGCCACTCGCGTGGTGCACCGATGCGTCCGTCGAGCCGTTGTATAACCTGCACAGGATCCCGTCGTTCGACAATGTCCAACCTTCAAACCCAGGCATCGACTGGGCCACTCTCACGGTTGCGGTGAATCTGTTGATTCTTCGCGCCGATAGCTCGGAAATCGTCTACAGACCCCTCACGCCGAACACTACTTTTGTTGGCCAAGGCCAACAGCCCATCTCTACACCCGACGATACGTTCCAACAGCTACCGCAGCTACCGCAGTGGGAGAAAGACGCCAGTTATCACCACGTCGACGAGTACTTCATAGAGATGATGGGCTTCCCCATGCCGCCGGTTCCCGAGAAGCAGCCTCTGGACCTGAAGGTCGACTACTTGCGCACCGCGCGCTGGCCAGTCTTGTCCGCTATCATTGGCGTGGCCGGAGATCCCCAGGTTCGAGCGGAGGTCGAGAAGTTGCATGCCGAGCAGGCAAAGCAGGCGATAAAGTGATGATGACAGGGAAGAGCGCTTTTGGTGATAGTCAACCATGCATGTACCGGAATCAGTAAATTGTTAGAATATCTACTTCGCACGGACTTCATTCACTACTTATCGCATACTTACGTAAACGTTCTCGATGTACGCGCGTCTCACAGCCAATGCGATTAACTCTTTTGTCACTGCGCCGTGACTATCTATTTGCATACACAGCATAAAGTCATAGAATTTCTGTTTCAGAAAACTTTGACAAATTCTAGAATTATCCTGAGTTTTCTCAAAGTTTTCCGTTAGAATGCCTCAGCGCGAATCTTTGACGAACTGATGCAACTTCGCATCAATATGGTAAAGTTTTGCTCAAGATTATTTTCGATTATGTCACAGCTTCCTGTGGCTTCGTGTCGGCTTTATCGTTACAATTTAATGCATTCGTTTCACATTTTTGCTGGCACATAGGGTGAGAACTCCAGTATGCATTCGATGTAGTACATACAACAAGAGCTATTCCTACTTCGATGCACCCGAGCACCCCACACATGGATGCCTACCTCTGTACGGCAACGAGAAAAGTAGGAACCTCTGCGGGAGTCGATTTGGCCTGATAATAAATACATAAGGCAGAGGCCACTCACGCGGCAAGACGTTCGTGTCGCCAAACTGCTTATCGTCACCCACGTCCCTGTTCGCTTTGACGAGTATAGTCAAAAGATCATTTTCCACTTCTTGTCGACGGCAGCGTTGACTTTGGTATCTGCAAGCAGCTTCATGCCTTCGCTCGCCATGATAACCTAAGCGATTTTAATCTGCTTGTCCCTTGCAGCGGACTATGGTGGCACTGAGATTTCCATGGTAAGATAGACTGATGGCAAAATGAGCTTACGATGTGTTGCAGGATGGGTAAGAGCACTTGCAGTAAAGTAAAATGTGAACCTTCTGGGGCAGCATTGAGAAGGTTCTTGAACGCCTCGTTGAATTCATTGAGAGGCGAGGCTGGATCCAAAGCGTCGAGCTGATAATTGAAGCCTCTCTCGGCGATGAGGAGACCTTCGCCAAATATACGAGCGAGAGCGTGCCGTAGATCACTGGGTTTCTGATAGATATCGGTGTGTGAAAGGATGTGCCAGGTCATAGCGCGATTGTCCTCCGTGCAAAGAGCGGGTATCTGTGGACTTTCAGGTATCCATAGAAAGAAGCTGTGCCCAACGAGGGCGCACGCACGCCAGGAAATCACGGTAGTGTTGAGTATTGCTACTGAGCTCGCCATTGGCATACAGCACTAGGAAAGAAGGAAAGCATCGCCAATCAACTCACTGCTCGCGGAAACACGCACTTTGAACCTCAATTCGGTTATCCGCGCCGCGCATCTCCTTATGGCCCCCCAGAGTGACCTCCTCTTGCTTTTGGGACCGAGAAGCAAGAGCAGAGGTTACGCCCATCGAAGGTGTACGATACCGTAGACTTTGATCAAGCCGTATGTGAAAAGTGCAGCCAGTGCGCAGAGCCAGGGCTTGAGCGAGATAATCCACGGAGAAGCAGAGGTGATGGATTCAAACAACAGCCTATCGCATTCGTATAGTATACTGCACTGGTTTGGTGCAGTTCAATATAGCAATTGCGTGTGGGCATACCCAGATGCTCCAAATATCTTGACAAAGGCGCGGTGGGCGCGGTGGGACCCGTCGTCGAAAAGGCGAGTAGTTACGCTGTTGCCAGTACTAGTGGTGTTGCGTTGAATGCACAAACGACTTGAATGACAGCACCTGCGCGCTACATGTCGATGCCATTGTATACGTGGTCACGGCAAGGTCAAGGTCATGGTAAAACGCAGTGGTTGAGGTGTCGGGCCTCGGATGCACGCCGATGTGGCGCGGCATCGAGGACCTTCGCAGTCCTCCGCTCCGGCCCGCGTGACTCATTGTATATTTACTTTGAATCGCGGTGCGCGACAACGTTAACCTGCCTCGAATTAGCAACCCACCCGCAATGTCTAGCGTAACCGCGACGCTCCTCGACGCGCTCCAGGGTACTCTCGCTGCCCGCCTCATGAGACCGCCACCGGCTACGCTGCCTTCGCCCTCCTCGACTGCCCACCATCGCCCGCTTCTCACGCATCAGCTCCTCTCCCTGCCTCTGTCTCATCCTCATCTCCCCCACGGGCCCCCAACTCACAGCGGCCTCCATCGCGTGCCTGTGGATCTTGCTCGTCTGGGCGCTCATCACAGCACCATCGCCCATGGCGGTCGGCCAAAGGGTGCTGCGTCTGGAGCACTGGGCGAACCTGGCAGCGGGCAAGACGACCTCAAATACGCTGTCGCTGCTGCCGCTGGATAGTCTGAAGAAGACGGAGGCACTCGCTGTGTTTAAGATGGAGGTGAGCGATACGCTGCAGAAGGCGCGGGCCATCGTGCTGCTCAATTCTGATATCCTGAATGCCATTTGGCTTACGCTTTCCACAGACAAGAAAGCATAACCTTTGCTCTTGGCCCGCACGCTCTCCACCTCGACTCGAAGAAACCCACACCGCCACCCACACCCTCTTCCTCGTCCGAAGTTCTCCGCCCAGGAGCGCCGCTCCATTCGCTCGGACTGTCAACTATCCAGGACCACGAGCATGTCGGCCTGATGGACGACGGCTCTGATATATCTGGTGATGAAGATGGTGACGACGAGCAAAGGACGATTGGGGAGCAAGTACTAGACATCATGTCCGCCTTGGGGTCAGTGCTTATCGTCCTTCTTCTCTTCTTTTTGATATGCGTGTGGATGATGCTAAATTCTAATATGATGCGATGCAGATAATCCCGGCGTTCCACATGGCGTTCTTCTCCCCCGGTGGCGTGTTCACGAACACGATCACGAAGGCGGCTGATAACCTCGGTGGGCTCTCGTGCGTTTCCATCCTTTCCTTTTGGGCGCTCAATTTCGACGCTGACGCGGGTCCTCCGACAGCGGTGCCCTGTAGATGTTCATCCTGGGCGCGACGCTTGCGTTCACGCCGCCCTCGCTGAACACTAAGCCGACCGTGTGGGTTCTGCTCGTGCGGTAAGTTGTTTCCTCGTTGTCTCTGCTTTTCCGTTGACCTAAAGCCAACTTCCTTCTATTTCTTTTAGAGACGTCTTCATATTTTCCCGCCATATCGATGGGTGCGGTGTGAGCCACCGCCGGCCACGGGTGGTACAGCTCTGACGGGCTCATGTGGTGCACTAGGCTTCCCTTCGTTTGATAACTGTATTCGCCGACGCTTTTATCCCAGGTTCCTGCTCATCCTCGTCCCCTCCGGCATGTCCCCCCCGCTGCCGCTCAGCGTCGCGTTCCTCATCGTGGCGTACCTATGTACGCCGCTGATAGCGTTTTTTGTGCTCGCCGGGGATGACGGTCATGCAAGGGATACAGGCGCAGTAGTACGGTAATGCGGAGCTAGATAATATGAGGTGTGGTGCTTGGTGCTACGCAAAAGATGTCAGCAGAAAGAAGGGGATGGGGGTGGATGGACTGCGATTGGTGTGTATGTATGTGTGTCGATGTATCTGGAAGCACTGGATGGTATAACATTGCTATACCATTGCAATCTTGCGCGCGAGCTCTAAGGTGAAGAGCCGGAACCGGCTTCTCCTGTTGTTTGTGACATACAGTTAAAGGATGGCCTGTGCAGTTAGCCATGCCCCTTGATTGTGAGTGCAACAAGGTACGGTAATTTACTTTACGCCGCAATCACAAATGTTTTGCAATATATGCAGCTCATGGACTTCACCTTGAAAGACCCGGGACCCCCAAGACCCAAACAATTGTAAGTTACGAGCTTTAATTCCCGAAAATCGACAACATCCTCATTTTCTCTCCGTCCAACAGCCTCGACTATGTTAGGGTTCCTCGAGACCAACTTTGCAACAGTGTCATTAACCGGGTTTTCCGCTTTCATCGGTGGGAGGTCTGCTTAATAAGATTTTATGAGTCAGTGGATGCGCCTTCGGAATATAAGGGTATTTTCGTACTTCTCGATGTGGACCAGGATCAGCCTGAGCCTGAAGGGAAGAGCTCTCAAGGATGGCCGAGAAATCAATGATCACTATTCCCTGATCCTCTGTTCCGAATGCAATTCGGGTGTTACTGGAAAGAAATGTGGGCCCTCGGCAGGCTAATGGAACCCAGCATAGACGTCTGCGAGGGCGAACAAGCCAGACCCAACCATCTTGCAAAAAATAATCGTATTTTTCATTGGGGCCTGTGAACCCGCGTGTTATTATGGCACCAAATAAGCGTATTCTCGGCTTGATCTTACCGGAAGCTTGTGCCCATTGGCGAGTGGAGTTTTCATCAGTTGCAAGGTCCCGGTGCTCCGGTGAGAATGGAAGCCATAGAGCAGGCGAGGCCTTGTGCGATTGGATGACTTTCAATGGTTTACCGTCACATTCAAGATCCCGTAGTTCAAGGCTGCAATTTCCGCCGTAAGATACGACAGCGACGAGGTGGTTTCCGTCAGGCGCAAAGGCTATTGATCGCAAGTCCCCATTTGTAGTCATGCTGCAGCTCACGGTCACGAGGGGTGTCCCACGGAGCACATCCCATAGTCGAATGTCGCTGGCTGATCCAGACGCGATGCGAGTCCCCTCAGGCGAGAATTTCACAGATACCACCGGCCCATGATGCCCTATCAGATGATGACCGTACACTTTGTTAACCACGTCCCACAGATGGATTGTGCTATCCTCGGATCCAGACGCGATGCGAGTGTCATCAGGTGAGAATGTCACCGATAGTACAGGTCCTTCGTGTTCGAGGATCCTGATGTCCCTCCCCCTGGCTATATCCAATAGTCGAAGGGTGTACGACTCGTACGGTGCAGCTACAATTTTGGTCCCATCATGAGAGAACGCCAGTGTAGTAGCCCCGCCTGAATACCATGTCAAAGTTTTCAGGCGCACTCCGGTCACTGCATTCCACAGTACTGGTGACCCTGCCAGCTTGGGGAAAGATACGATGACAGACGCATTTGGGGAGAATGCAAAAAGGTGGGAGTCTGCGTCGGAAATGTGATCAGGCCTCGCCAAGCCGCGAGTTATCTTGAGTCTGGAAAACGCGCGCAGGAAGCGGGAGGTTTTCTTACTGTCCTTTTGGGGGCGTATATCCTCTCCCGTAATCCACAGTCTGATGGTGTCGTCGTCTGATCCAGAAGCAATGCGAGTGCCTGCTGGCGAGAATGAAACCGAATTTACACCACCTGAATGGCCTTCTAGAGTCACCAGACTCTCGCCGCTGACTGTGTCCCACAGCCGAATGGTTCTATCTTCAGATGCAGATCCGATTGTGGTCCTGTCCGGCGAGAAGGCGACGGAGGATACAATGTCTCGATGACCATTGAGAGTCTTCTCATGCTTGCAACTGATACAATCCCAAATCCGAATGGTGCAGTCCTCCGATCCAGATGCAATGCGGGTTCCATCAGGTGAGTATGCCACCGACCTCACAGCACCTATATGGCCTGCTAGAATCACCGGATCATCACCGTTGACTGCGTCCCACAGTCGAATGGTTCTGTCTTGAGATCCAGAAGCGATGGTAGCCCCATCGGGGGAGAAGGCGACTGAATATACACCGCTGGAATGCCCTTCGAGGGTGTTCAAGTGCGCCCCACTGATAGCACACCACAATTGAATGGTGCTGTCGATAGATCCAGATGCAATGCGAGTGCCATCAGGAGAGTATGCCACCGATCTCACAGTTTCTGAATGGCCTTCGAGAGTCACCAGACGTTTTCCGGTGACTGTGTCCCACAGCAGAACGGTGTAGTAATCAGATCCGGATGCGATTGTAGCCCCATCGGGGGAGAAAGCGAGTGAGCATACGCTGTTTGAATTCCCTTCGAGGGTGTTTAAGTGCGCCCCACTTATGGCATCCCAAATTCGAATGGTTCTGTCGATAGATCCAGAAGCGATGCGGGTGCCATTAGGAGAGTATACCACCGAGCAAACCAAGCTAGAATGCCCCTCAATGATCCGCCAGCACATGTTCGATTCTTGTGGGCCACCCATCATCTTGATCTGCGATGAATAGCACTTGCGCAGCGCACTTCCTTGTGGTACAAAAGTGAGCGCTGAATCGTAGACATGAGCCCATGCAGTGCTGACGGCGGGGAAAAACTCTCGGATGAGGCGCTCGCAATCGTGCAGCAAATTTATAGCGGCGGCGGACGCCTGGTAGGCATACTTCTGTCATTGCCTATGAGAATCGTCTACAATGAAATTCTGCAAATGCTTACCGTCAGCGTTCGTTGAACAACATCCAGAAGAACGAGTTGGTTTCTGAGATCCCCCAATAGACTGCAGGCCTCGACCCAGAATAGCATATATTCCGAACAGAACCGAAGAAGCAGCTTCCAGATGTCTTGAGAAATCACAGCGTATCGGAGATGAGTTCCCCAATGACGACATGCATACTGCTGTGCTGGGGGCATGAATTTCGCAATCCGTGACGAGAGATCAACAACCTCGCTGTTGAGAACACTGGGGTCCGGAAGCTCGCAGATATTGCGTTTGAGGTCCTGCATTGTGCGCAGGCATGCAGCCAAAAGTAATGTATGCTGCTGGCTGGTATCCACTAATAACCGGGAGATAGAACAGCGGTCCGGGCTGGTGATGAAATCGAAGAAAGACGGATGGAGGGTCCGAATGACGGCATTGTCGTCTTCCGGTACAAGGATTATGGAGTGCAAGCGCATCAGTGTCTGGCGCATGGATTGGACTTCAAAACGATTCACGGGCTCGTGTTTCAACAGCTGTTGAATTCCGTGAAAAGACAGGGGGTCTTGAAGAAGGACAATGGTACCTAGGAGGAGCCTCAATCGCTCTGCGAGCTCTCGAGACGGCTTCGGATGCGCACGCATCAATACCTGCAAGTAAAGCTGGTCGAGCCGATGTAGAGGATCTGAGTCCTCATCCTTCAGCGGCGTGGTGTTGAGGATGATGCGGGTGAGCTGTCCTTGCGGATCGTCGTAGTTTCTATCTTGTATGAACTTGATAGCCGTGGCCGCAAAGATGAACAGCCCGCAGGACAGCGCTGAGAGCGAATCGACCTCCACATTAAAAGGCCACGATTGATCGATTCCGTACTCCCTTCTGACGATCTCCAGCTGAGCTACGATGCATGTCTTAATATCTGCTTCTACCGTTGAGAGCCGAATTTCGTGAAGAATGAAACGACGTGTGGTTCCGTGCAGAATACTGTCGCTGAATCCAAGATTAATGTTGCGCTCTGGACGACTGGTCAGGAATATCTTGAGCGGTGCGAGGTTTTCAACGTGACGCGAAAGAGCTGCGAGGATGACAGAGATGGTGCTGTCATCTTTGCACTCGTCAAGGGCATCGATGACGACTACGCAGCTCGAAGGAAAGTCGCGGATGCTGCTAAGAGGTTGCACGATCAACTCCTGAAGCTGATATGCCACGTCAGAATGAACAATATCTGGTTCCTTCTTCACGACGTCGGCAAGTAGTTGACGGAATCCAGGATGGAAGCGCGCAAGTTGATGCGCGATAGTTGGGAAGATAAGCTTGTGGTTGCTGCATGTAGCTTCGTCACGTGAACAGAAGAAGCTGGCTCCGAGGATCCCTCTGCCTTTGAAACTTTTGGCGACAGTGAAGGCGATCGTCGATTTGCCTGTACCGGCCGAACCGTTGAGCCAGAAGACAGGAGGTCCATTGTCTGTGGTATCTTGATTAGTCAATGGGTGTCACAAGAACAGAGAAATCCAGACCAGTCCAGGTCTCGATTTTTTCAATCACGTCAATCCTAGTTCTTTCGGTGCACAAAGTGCGATCTTCACAATCAAAGCGAGCTCTAGCTGAGTAATCGAGGACGATGTCTGTACAGAGGAGTCAGGTCGTGTGGGACTTCGATCAATTGTTTTTCAATACTCAAGTGATTAGGCACTGCGATGTGGAAATCATGCTTAGCACCATGCACGAGGGGGGAGATGAAACGCAAACGCACCAGGGGCACTATTGTCGTAGTAAATATTCCCATTGACATTGGTCACCGTCCCCGCATTGTAGGGTGTGTTGAAAGTCTAGCGGACAGTTGATGAGTAGTGCGATATGAGGTGCAAGATAAAGGGGCGTACTGCAGTTGAAATTGGCGCGATCTGTGTTTCTTCGGTAGCAAGGCTTTCACTTGCCCCGTGCGATCTTTGCTGATCGGAGAAGCCATAGCCATCGATGTGCTCAGTGCTGGAATTATATGGTATTTCCAGCCCATTCGACATGGATTCGCTAAGTCACTCCAAATACTACGCGAGGTTAGAAGGTGCAGGTAGGCAACGTGAATGAGCTACGTGTCGCAAAAGATGCCTCGTGTGAACATGTGCCGCGTGTGGGTCACGGACTGAACGGCCGAGCTAATTGATATGCCGATTAGACGCCCGTTGCATGGAAATGGTGAACAACCAATGACCAGTCTAACTGCGAGGCTCCTCGGCGCGCTTCAGGGAACCCTCGCCGTCATCCTCACCACCGCCGCCGGCTACGTCGCCGCCCGCCCGGCCTTCGCCCTCCTCGCCCGCCCCACCGTCGCCCGCCTCGCGCATCGGCTCCTCGCTCTTCCTCCCTCTCCTCATCATTTCCTTCACCGGCCCCCAGCTGACCATCTCCTCCATCTCCAAGCTATGGATCATGCTCGTCTGGGTGCTTCTCAGCAGCACCGTCACACAAGGCCTCGGCTGGGTCGGCCAGCGCGTGCTGCGGCTGGAGCACTGGACGATCCTGGCGGCGGGCAGAGCGAACACGAATGCACTGCTGCCGCTACTGCTGCTGTAGAGCCTGAAGACGACGGGGGTACGAAACTCAGAGTCGAAGTACGCACCACCAGTGGGAGCAATGTTCCCAGGATAGCGCTTGTCTGGTGCGATCTCTGCTGATCGCGGTAAGGAGCACTTCGATGCGCTCAGTGCTTGCAGATGGCGCATTCACACCGCAGAAGGAGAATTTTACAATTCACAGCTTATACAATGCGATAGCTGCAGTAAATTTCAGGCAATGACATATTCATTTCTCGTTTACAAGACACTTCAAACGGCATAGTACAAATCCAAACTTTGACATGGGACAAATCGGCAATCCTCACACAATGAGTTGCAATCATCGGGATGATGCTCAGCTCTGCGGGTGAGGTTAGTATATTGATACACTCGCGACCACCATCCAGAATGTGCTCACATTACTCGAGCGCCTGCTGTCCGGGGAGGCAGAACAGTTTGAAATTCCCAGTGTATTTCTTGCTGAACACAGTCAGCGTGAAGCTAACGAAGATGCATTGACCCTGGAGGTATAGAGTGATTTCCCCGGTGATGCCAGCTACACCGAACGTGATCGAAATGCCGGCTTTGAGGTTTCCCTTCAACTCGCCGATACGAACGGCCGGGAGGAAGGGGATCTTGACATCGACGTCGATCAGGACGTCGAAAGTGGCGGTATCGACCCACCCTGTGAACTACACATCCCAAGTCAGTGCTCCGAACACGATAGCCACTGCATTATGACTTACCTGAAGAATAACGGGTCCGATGGGAATATTGACGGCAATATCGAGCTTGGTGTCGTTCGCACTTTTCAACAAAGACTTCTCCTGAATGATAAAGACATGGTATGTCTCGCTATTCTTTTCGTCTTTCTCAATAGTCTTGTGGTTACGCTCGAGCCAGCCTCCGATACCTGTGTGTTAACGATTAGAATGACAAGAAAGTGGCTTGACATAGGTTAACACGTACGGCCTGAGTTTTCGACTGGTCACATCAACATTGTGATGTCAGCAAGGTGTTGACGGATGATGTGATGGCGCTGGCTTACCAGCGGACATATCAATGGTGAGAGTTAAGGAGGATAGAGAATGAGGTGAAGAGGAAGCTTGAGATAGGGATGAGAGTTTGCGTCGCAGCAGGTTTTATACCGCTCAAAGATCCAGGAACGGTATTCTGGCCAGGAGGTGTAAGCTTGTTTTTCGATAGAACGCAAACCTATCGGCTGACAATCCCCATCCAGAACACCGCAGATCATCAATGTAGAACGGGGGCAGCGGAGAATTCAATTAGAGAGTGCATGGACTATGCTTGTCATGAGTTGCTCGTTAAGTCGAGCATACATTACAATCGGGGTGCTTGCGAGGTGAAATGGAGGCGTAATTCCGCCACCAACACGCGGCCAGATCCCTCACGTCTGGAGCCTTCAAAGTCCACTCCAGTAGAGCTAATCACGCATGTATCATTGTCTGTTCCTGCCTGGAATTATGGGGATTGTCAGTATTTGGATAGGTCCTATGGGCAGACAATGTAACTTCTCCCATTCGTCGGCAGCTGGCTGTAGGAAACCGATTGGCAAAGTTTCCCGGACACGAAGACCCAGGAACCAGGTTGGAACACTGTAGCTTGAAGTACGGCTCGATCAGTCTTATTACGAGAAGGCACGAAATCCTAACGCAGCCCTAAAATAGCTAGGGTGTGGAGCGAGGTACTGAGGGACGGCATTTTCGATGCCAAGGCTCTGAAATTTGACTCTCAAATGAGAATGTAATCGTGAAAACCACGCACCTCATGACGGCGACTAAACCTTGAGTTTGAATGTAATGATAAAGTGAAATGTTGGAGCCACTGCAAGTCCCCTGGCTTGTTCATTTATGAGACGGGTGGCGGACAGACGCGAAGGAGCCAAGCAGTGGCTCATTGTTTGGGGTGCTGACACTCGGTTTGCGACATGCAAAGTTCAAGGTCCGATCCGGAGAGCCCAAATCGGGACTCATTTATCCCATACGAGCTCCGCGAGCTCACTCGACAACTCAGACCTCCACCATGCTTATTTCAGCACATTTCCGTCGTTCAGCCAAATGTTGTGCTTGATGATAGTCGCCCGAGAAGTGCAGATCCTCGACACAGTGGATCGGGCCCGGAGCTTGCGCGGAGCCATTGGTCAATGCGCGTCGCCGCGCGGCACAAATGCGTCAGTTTAAGCTTCCCGTGGGGCAGGTACGTATACGCGACCATGCCCTCTTCACCAGCATCCCGAAGCTCACCACGCACGAGTCAGGGCACGCGTTGCCCACAGGCCAGGATTTTTCCACAACCAGCACTAGTACTATAACAGCGCCAGGTACATACATCCAAAATGTAATATCGCGGTGTTTCCTGAGGTCTCGAACTCCGCCGGAGACGAGAGTGTGGTGGTCGTGCCTTCTGGCTTTTATCTTGACACAAAACAACGCCGAGTGAAATTGAAAGTTTAAATAAGCACAAAATAAACATAATGTATTCAAACTCTGCATGTCACTCGGCGCTGTTTACATACCACTGTCCGAGTCATCTGCAAGTCGTCTGATGTGCTAGATTCAATGTCGAATTCCGTGAATGGACGTTGCTGTGCTGTATGGATGGTAAAGCTTCTTCTTAGAATATGCACCTCGAGCGTGGGGCACTCGCCGTCATGGTCACCAAAAAAACGACTGCCAATATTTTGGGACAACAGAAATGGAGAATAGAGCTGGTACACCTGTGACTCTCAACAAGAAGTACCTGTAAGCTCGGGGATGGAGGGAGAAAGCCTATGCCCAGTTCGCTTAGAGATTGCTTAGAGGTCAGTCCAAACCACGCTCCCGTTAATCACTTTTACAGCTGTTACCTTGTCAGTTTGCGCTTTTTGTTTTTTTCGTGCAGCAGGCACCCAAGATCCGGAGAGCGCGAATTCACGCCACATCACAAGCTCAAGGGCAGATCTGGCATAAAACCCGATTTCCGAGTCTTCCAACGTGCAAGCGCAGATCTCGGGGTGCTTGCATCCTGTGGTATTGTCGTTCCTGCCAAGTGCCACCTTCAAGTCTGGTCGTCCCGGTCACCGCTATATATCCTGGCCTTCGAGATGGCTTTCGATTAGAGCAATCTGGTGTGCATGTAGATCAGAGCAGTTGAGCTGACATTTCTGTCATTATGCATCACCGGACAAAGCCAAAGAGAACTGTTGATACTCTTTCTCATGCATTGTTTAAACCCAAATTTACAATCACACATAATTAATTCATTTCCTCCTCCTACATATCGGATATATTTCACTGATTCTCAAACAAGGATATCTACAAGATCAAGTAGACTATGAGGAGATGCGAGTTAGTTTGGCAGGAATCTTTCCGTGGGTCTGCAGCACTCACCCGTTTATCACTCACGGAAACGCAAATACAGCAGAATCGACATACCGGACTAGCAGAACCCACACGGTGGGCTTGGCTTTTAGCGAGGACGGCGTAAGCGCGAGCGTCGCGCCGAGGGTGAACATCTGCAGGGCGCCGCTGAAAGTGCGGCTGAGTCAGCTTCGATTCTTCCTTCACCGTGCAAGAACTCCAAGACGAGATAACTTACAAGAGTCCGCCGAGGTTATTAGCCGCCTTTGTAATCGTGTTCGTGAACACGCCGCCAGGGGAGAAGAATGCCGCATGGAAAGGCGGGATTATCCGCATCACCACAGATAGCGCATCAGCTGCATCCTCACGTTCCTTTGGGAGAAGCGCTTATGCCGAGGATGAGAGCGATAAGCCCGCCCACAAGCGCGGGGTTCATCCACACCTTCGCCGCCTCCCACGTCTTCCCCAATCCCCTACCCAGCGTCTTTCCGGGCGTGCTATTCTGTGCCCTTTCGAGGCCGAGGAGACGCGCGGCCTTGGACGGGATAGCGTCCGGCGCCGCGCCGGACATGATGTCGACTTGTGTGCGGATCGTGCGTTCCTCGTCGCCGTCGTCATCGCCGTCTTCGTCGCCAGATGCGTCGGAGACGTCGTCGAGCAGGCCAACGTGCTCGTGGTCCTGGATTGTCGGCAGCCCGAGTGCGTGGGGTGGCACGCCGGGCCGGAGGACTTCGGACGAGGAAGCGGGCGTGGGCGGCGGAGTGGGCTTCTTGGAGTCGAGGTGGAGGATGCGTGGTCCGAGCGCAAATGTTATGATCTCCTGTCTGTAGAAAATGTACGCGTAAGCGACATGACATCAGTATGCCAAGTGAAGCACTCACACGATCGAATTGAGCAGCACGATTGTCCGCGCCCTCTGCAGCGTATCACTCCCCTCCATCTCAAACACGTCCAGCACCCCCGTCGTCTTCAGGCTCTCCAGCAGCAGCAGCGGCAGCGCATTCGAGTTCGCCCTGCCCGCCGCTAGGATCGTCCAGTGCTCCAGCCGCAGCACGCGCTGGCCGACCCAGCCGAGGCCGTGGGCGACGGCGCTGCTGAGAAGCGCCCAGACGAGCATGATCCATAGCTTGGATATTGAGGTGATGGTCAGCTGGGGGCCGGTAGAGGAGATGATGAGGAGGGGGAGAAAGAGCGAGGAGCCGATGCGCGAGAGGCGGGCGACGGTGGGGCGGTCGAGGAGGGCGAAGGCCGGGCGGGCGGCGACGTAGCCGGCGGCGGTGGTGAGGAGGACGGCGAGGGTTCCCTGGAGCGCGCCCAGGAGGGTTGCGGTTAGGCTGGACATTAGGAAATGAGGGGGATGATTGTCGAGTGCGAGGCTATTCATAGTAAACGTCTAATGACGCGTTGTGCAGGTTAATGTGCCTGGAGACTGGAGTGCAGGCGTGGGAGATTTCCCGTCAACATTCTTCGCGACGTCGTCACCGCTCGTGCTTGTCTTGCTGGCAAGTATGTACCATGTTGACATGCATCTGCATGCGCACTAATTCACCGCATTTGAATACAAATTCAGTTCTCGGGGGATATATTTGCAGCCAGGGTGATGGATGAAGCTTCGATGAGATTGCGATCATTATAGGTGTGTCCTACCAGCAAAGTAGAGTCACTGCTGAGACGCTGCTGAGTTCGAGAGAAGTTTGAGCGCAAGATCGGGCGAGCACGAGTGTCGGACCTTAAGTTCGTCACATGCCCCACTGGAAGCCTGTTCAACGACCAGCCTCGGACGACATTGGGACTGCAAGGCATGAGTTTAGTGAACATATTCCAGGAGTTTAAGATAGTGCCGAAAGGCGATGACGAAAAGAAGTGGTGGTATGAAAAGGATATGACGTGTTCTGATATGCGTACACGCGAATAGTGAAGGTTAAGTTATTATATTGAGTATCCATATGCCCGAGATGGCGGAATACAGGTAGTGCCCGAAACGGCGTAAATAAAGAGGTCCTATAGGCTCGAGAACTCGAAGGTGGCATAACATGAAAGGGATCATCAAGGACCCGTATGCAAATGGTATGAGTGAGGTGGTCATGAGACCTGTGCCCGAAGATGGCGTAGAGAAGTGCCCGAAGATGGCAGAGGAAGGGCCCGATGTTGGCTAGACAAGTATGAATGGTACATGAGACCGCACCCTAATGTGGGGAATAGAGAAAGCCCGAAGGTGGCAGAGGGCCCGATGCTGGCTAGGCGGCCCGATGTTGGCCAGACGGCCCCAAGTTGGCTAGACATGAATAATAGAGGTGTAGGGAAAGGCCCGATGTTGGCGAGACGTGAAGTGCCCTAAGGTGGCGGAAGGAGGCCCGATGTTGGCTAGACAGCCCTAAGTTGGCCAGACATGAATCACAGATACGTGGAAAAGTGCCCGAAGGCGGCATAGACATAATATAGGTTGATGGAGAGGAAGGGGAAGAGGAAGATGGAGAATAGTAGGGGGCGTAGAAGACATGGAAGCCAGAACATAAGATATGCGAGGAAGGACATACATTGGTGACCCATGGTGTCAACCAGATCTTCCACTCCCGCACCAATCTGACTAAATCCGCGACGCGACGAGTGCTCACTGGGCGCACGCGATCCTCGGATCCCACTCCATGTAGAAGGTACACGATCCGACGATGGAGTCGGGGAACGAGTCGTGGAACGAGTCGGGGGAGTAATATCTCGTGGTGGTGCAACTGGGCGTAGCCGTGCGAGATCGCGTGCGGTGAACAGCGAGGCGAACACCCGATCAGAAGCGAGAGCATCGGCATGTGCATCCACGTAATCCTTGACACGCTTCCTGAGCGTTTTTATGTTGCCGCTGCCATCGAGATCGAAGTGAATCGCGAGGCGATCCAAGTCAGCTTTGAGACAGGTGCTGACAGGTTTGGTGAAAGGGCCAGAAGGCATGATGTAGAGCAGAAAAGATGAGATAGTCAAACAGATAAGCAAAGGAATACGGAGGATAGGGAAAAAGCCGATTGAGTGTCGTCGGCGTGCTGAAGAAAAAGCTGCTCGGCAGCACTTGCTCTCCTCCAACGCGAGAAGTAGCACCGCTTCTGCGTGAACTTCGCATCGGTGCATCCATCAACGACACAGCCCCTGTCTTTTTCTTCTTGGAACATCCTCCTCCAAATTCTAGTTATGCCGCGCTCTCAGGGTTACAAGAGATATATTCACAGCTTTTGGTCCTTAATTAAGGACAGAATTGATGACCTGCTCGCTTGTCGCCCAAAGGTCCTTTGCCAGCTGCGTGTTCCTCCCATCATCGCTCGCCTCTGCGACGACTCCAAACGGCACCAGGTAGGCGCCCCCGTATTTCTGTTTCTCCACCCAGACGATCGGGTTGGTCGCAGCGAAAAGCGGCGTCAGAGCACCTTCGAGAGGTGTGCGCGCATCTTCGAGAAGAGCGACATTCTCCCCGACAAAGTTGATCGTCCCAACTACTCTCAAATCAGTGGTGAACTCGGATTAGGCGCACATGTGATCTACTCGCCGGTCTTTACGCCACCTGGATTAACAGAGACAGCCACAGCCTGTATCCCCTCTGCATCAAACAATTTCTGAAGCTCCTTTGCGAAGAGGATATTGGCCAGCTTCGAGAGTCCTGGATAGACGAAAAGTAAGTTCGGTGCTTCGTGATATGGAACTCTCATATTCTAACCATAACGAATATAGTTGCTCTGCGTATCATCAGTTCCCCCAAGCTCCTGATTAAACGCGGCAAGCGAGTCTAGTTTGATCCCAGTGGGCGGAGCCGAGTGGGTGGAGGAGGAGAGCTGTCAGCGAGGTAAGCTAGTGGCGCATTAGAGCGTATTGCCTAACTGACATTGACAACCCGTACGCCAGGACTAATGACGGATGTCTGCTTCAGGAGAGGTAGCAACTCGTTCGTGAACAGGAACGGGGCAAGATGACTCCAATCAAGTTATGTTATCCAATAACGGGCCGTTAGTGCGATGCGACTTACTTGGTACCGAACGACACCGAGATGCCATTCTTATCCTTATCCAGGGGTCTCGGCAGCCTGGAATGCGAAATATCAGCTCGTACTGACCAATCACAACATGCGATAACTCACAGTCCCGCATTGTTCACCAAAATATCCAATCTCTCCTCTTTCGCAACAAACTCTCTTGCGATCTTCAGCACCTCTTTCAAGTCGCCCAAATCCATTGCCAACGGAACCAATTTGCCTTCCGCGATGGAGGGAGTATCTTTCCTCATCTCTTCGATGGCCGCTTGCGCTTTCTGCACGTTGCGCGCTCCGACGTACACCTTTGCGCCCTTGATAGCAAGTTGGTGAGCGACGTGATAGCCGATTCCCACGGATGAGCTACACATATCAACAGCGGAGCGGGAATATACTGGGTGACGACTCACTTCGCGCCGGTGACGATAGCGACTTTACCGGTCAAGTTTGGAATACCCGTCTGGATGTCCCATTTCTGCACGATTTCAGGGACACCGTCAGCATAACACCTCTCTACTGCAGCTACGGTGCACTCACTGGTCCTACAATATCGTCGCGGGGCACCTGGAAATTTTCGAATGGCTGTGTGGCCATGAGGGTTGAGTGGATGGTGGGTGGGTATCCGTCCTCTCAAAACATAGGGCCTTATATAACCCCCCACTACCCCGAGATGCCGAACCTATGCGCTTTCCCAGGGGTAAACATCGTAGGGATACCGTGCTGACTACTGCATGACTGGGGGTGTTTTCCGGTGCTACCGGGATATAGGGTTCCTTTGGCGTTTCTCACCCAGTCGCCTCCATTACGAATTTACTGGTCGAAATCTGGATTGCTTCGGTTCTTGGCGGTAGCACTCGTGAGGATCGCGACGAGGCGCCCGAGCACGCGCTCGTATTTGGGCGTGAGTGTTTCGTATGTAACGATAATGCCCTATGAATAATATCTCGTCAGCGTCTGAATTTGGATGGGACGATGGGACGATGGTGGAAAGAACAAACCCTTCACGAGGTGGTGGTTCTCCGCGACCTTTTCGATGCTGCCCGCAGCTTCGATCTCAGAGAGGATAACGCTCAGCAGCGCAGGGGCGATATCGTGACTTAGCCAGGATTTTTAGATTGCCAGTAATATATATACTGTATTCGGCAGCTGCGGTGCTCTGTACATCCAGCCGCTCCTTTCCCAGATCGGGGCGCCCACGCGGCTTTGTTCTGTCTGATTAAATACCAAGAACAGAGTCTTTATTGGCACCACCTGGTCCTGCGAAATTTTCTAATCACACCTGCACTCTATATACTGTACGATTTCGACCAAGTGTTCACGAGTTGTTCCATGTTACCATTTTAGTCGCTATTGAGTTCAGTTCAGGGTCGATATTTACTGTTACGCTGTCAAAAAGTGTTCAGTTCATGAAATTTGAGTGCTTTTGGACGTTGGAGGGGGCACCGTGCTGCAATCAAGTCGAAAAGGTTCATAGGAGCATGGGAGTAGCATTGAGGAGTTATTATGTGATGTAGCCTACTTAATTTACTCAAAATTTGCACTTGGAGATTTTTATTTTTCAGAAACCCATCCATGTTAAATATATTTTATCAAGTTCAGCCGGTCCTAGCCGGTCGTGTTACCTGTTACAAGCCGGGGCGAGTGTTTAGTTCACGGTACCCTGTTACCCGTTACTGGACGCTTGGTCGAAATGGTACGGTACTGCACTTGTCCGCCGCGCGATTACCCCCGCTAACTTAACCTTATAGCGTGGGAACTGTACAGTTCCCCTCGGTGCAAACGTTACCGTCTAACTCTGGCCTCATGTCCGCCAATATGGACAGCTAACCCCTGAATGGACATAGTCCCTTGCAAGCGCTGCCTCACTTCTTCTACTGGATGGTACGCTGGTCCGCATACCGGCTAAGTTCTCTGCTAGAAATCTATCCGGGAACGGATATGTTATGTTCTTCGGCTTAATGTCATGGTTGCTGATCTGCGTCTCTACATCTGCGAGCTTTGGCGCGGTCGGCTCGTACCCATCTGCGACCACCTAACGCCAGCAGCAATGCAAAGGAAATCAAACCGCATCAACAAATCGCCGGGACTCCCAACCCATCCTCAACTGCTCGACTGTTATATTACACTTGCAGTGTATGTAGCACATGAACGCCTTTCGACATCTCACTGCATCGCATCTCATCATGCGATAATTCCCCGCCAGCTTTGTCCTTGACTTCGGCGCGCTCCGAGTCCTTTCGCGGCCGAAGAAAGCGCGACGATATCGCCACTGCATTGATCATGCGATATACAACGGCCATAATCATGGTGCATCATTGGGTGGCACAGGATGCCATCAGGGTTCGAAGGGCGCTGAGCGCTGATCAGAAATGTCTCATGCAAGTGTCCCATGACACTCGGAGAAACAGGGTAATCGAGTACAAGCGCGATATAACGCGCGATTGGAGTATCCGCGGATTTCAATGTATGGCAGCCAGGAAGTTAAGACGAATAGCTCCCGGTATAAAGACTGACGGCTATGGAGCGGGTTCGGCACCCCACCTCTTTCCATCCTCAATTCGTGCTCGATCTCCAAGATGCAACTCTCCAGCGCGTTCGCAGGCCTCGTCATAGCTCTCACTGCGACGGTCTACGCGGCGCCGACAGTCGAGAAAAGGGTGAGCGCCACCCATCCATCCAGATTCCACGGAGACCTTACTAGTAACGCTAAATTTTCTAACGTTTTTTTGTCCCGCAGGAGGAAGCTGAGAAGAGGGCTCCGATGCAGTATCCGGATACTTACCTCATAGCAGAACCCGAGAAAAGAGCTCCGATGCAGTATCCGGACACATACCTTATAGCGGAGCCTGAGAAAAGGGCCCCCATGCAGTACCCGGATACTTACCTCATAGCGGAGCCCGAGAAAAGAGTAAGTAATCCAACAGACCTGCACCAGACGCAACGCTGACATTGCTGGCGATCTAGGATTAAGAGGGTCCCAGCCAACGTATAGTATACGACGACGCTCGAACCCGAGAGCGAGAGTGAGAAACGAGTGAGTGCTGCAGACCCACGGAGAGATTCCTGCCAAACTAACTCGCATCCCCTCATAGTCTGATCTTGTACATGTCCTGGTTTGAGAATTGGTGATATACATCCAAAGAGAAAATGAATTATGTGTAAATGTAAATTTAGGTTCAAACAACGCACGAGAGAGGGTATCAACAGTTCAACTGTACACGAGATAGGCTAAGGCTTACAGAAACGCAGCGCATTGATACCGCACCGCTAGCCACATCCCACAGCCGGGCTGTGCAGTCGTCAGATCCTGACACGATGTGATCCCCAACAGGCGAGAAGAGACTGAGTTTAGGCCGGAGGAGTGCCTTTGGTGTGTGTTTAGGTGCAAAGCAATATAAGAGGTCACCGGGAAAACCCAGCGAGCTAGCTTCGGTCGAGCGCAGATGTCTGCCCAGTCAATGTCGATTACTGTATAATTACGACCCCACGCAGTACAAGAAATTCGTGAATGTTTTACAAAAACACCAATTAGGTAGGAGTGGTGTTCACCAATGCATCTGTGTGAACAGCGATAGCATCTAGCGCGGAGACAGTAACATCCAATACGCCATCAAACGATATCGTATACCTGCCAATTGCAAGCCACAATCAATTTTGGGTGCCTCACAGATGAGGTTGTAAAAACTCACATAGCGTTACTAAAAGATCCAGAGATAACCGAGCCGTGTATGACATCACAATAATCACCTGCAGGCAAGCCCATCTTAAACGCGTACGACCAGGATTGCGCATCGTTATCAATAGCAACTGTATTCCACAATATCGTCAGTCCAAGTCTTGCTCGCGTAATGAAAGCAACTCGCGCGCACCGAAGGCGACAGATCCTCTACCAAACGCGATTTGCTGATCAGTGCCATTGTCCCAGTCCACGAGCATCGACAGAGCCGGCTGTATCGTGGAAGCCCACCATGTTCAATATGGCCAGGTCGCGGTGCTGGCAGTTCCACTCATCAGAGCCGGCGGTGGCAGAGCAGACGCCGGTGTTGTGGCTTGGCGCGCCGGCATTGGTGTATATGAAGGCATAGGAGAAGATTGCGGTGGGTGTGCCGTATGAGTGGGCGCCAATGTAGCTTGAAATCAGGAACCGAGAAGAAGAAAGAGGGAGTGAACTTCTTGGATTCAGCGCCCTCGGGATGTCGCAGGAGACACAGAGAGACAGAACACTGAGAGCGTGGTCGCGGAAATTATCGGCTGCAGGATGCACATTCAGTGGGCAAGAGTCCATTGATAGGCGTAGATAGCTCCTAGATAGCTCGCTGAAAAATGGGATGAGTCTCAGAAGGTAAGGAAGGACATGTTTGAATATGGAAGCAGCCAGAAATGTAGTAAGTAAGGGATCTCGCATATTCGATCATGCCCAGTCAATTGCAATGCTGTTGCCACAAATTCGATCCTAAATCAATCCTAAATGCCGAATTTGTGAATAAATAGGTGGTTACCACACGCTTTGTTACTTATCACATACTATCGGCGACACAGTGTTTCAAAATCCGCAAAGATATTTTCATAGCTACACAAGTACTCCATATTTTCTCTTGATTCTTTTTTTATTGGATAGCGTAGGACGTGCTCTATACGAGGAATTTTTGAGCAGGGGTAATTTCAACGTGGCTGCGGTATCGGGACGAAGCCGCTGAAATGATTGCCAAAAGCATAGTGTTTCAAAAGATCGTCACATATTAGTCACAGCGGCGCCCCGCATAGAACCATCCATCGACTAGACGTCGGAGCTAATAATAATCACATTTTGTCACGTTTGCATGGTCTCCAGCTTTCAAATTTTACTGTAGAACTACATCTCCTCCAGGTGTGATCGGACATGCTCATACAGTTAAATAAATGTCTTCTGAATGTATTCCCAGCTTAATGGGGTGACACGATGATGGGACAGAATTTCCGAGGGCGAATGATGCCGAGTTTTGCGATTTGGCAAAGATTGCGACCACATATGATTTTATACTGCAGCATCCGCTGGCCCCTTTGCCCTACATAAAATTGGAGGACAATCAGAAAGCATGTAACAAAAATACCCCGCAGTTAGTTGAACGATAGGTGGTCGGAGTGGCCAGCGAAAAATCATTTTGAAACTCTATGACACTTTGAAAGCCGATGTCGCCGATAGTAACTCTTACTTCAAACTATTGCGTTGCATAAGCAAGGCATATCAGATGTGGCGCCGAGATCCGAGTTAGCGCCGAGAGGCCTTTGTGCGCAATTTCAGTTTTGTTTGGACTTCCTGACGCGGAGCTACCACTGCTGGAATCAAAAGCAGGGTCATGGCGAACTACCTGAACTCATCGTCTGGACCTATTTGTCAAGGCTCTGTGCGCCTCGGGGTATCCCTGTCAGACGCGGAGCGATCGTACTTAGCCGTCACAACAGGCCATCAGGGACTAACGAGATTAGCTAGGAAGCAATATGGCTCTTCTCAGCCGCCCTTGCGCGTAGTCTTCTACCGTGACGTCTACACATGATACTTATATCTCTGCACACTGTGCACCTGTCACTTCCTAGCTGCCCATGAGGACAGCACTGGACACCTCAAAATAGCGGACATAAAAATTAGGTACAGTATGGTGGCATGTTGTCCCGGGGCATATGTATTACATATCTTCGTGAGGAGGCACGACTCGTCGAAGGGGGAGAGAGAAGGAGGAGGATAGGTGGCGTGTAGTAACGAGAAGCCCTTGGCCGGCGGGAGAAGCGTGGGGAGAAGCTCTGGAGGCATTAAGGCTAGTCAAGGCTAATCAAGCTTCCTTAATTCGCTGCTAACACAATGCTAACATGTATCGTTATTCTGCTAACTTGCTTTAAAAGAATCGATCTCCCATGACTTCGATCCCATCTGGTTTACACTCACCTGACTGCCCTTCTTATTCTGCTCACTTACTTTAAAAGAATCGATCTTCCACGACTTCGATTCCATCTACTTTCATCCCCCTTTGATCGATCTAACATGATTGTATCTCACTTGACTTTCACCCTAGTTGCCTTGCATGCGAGTCTCGTTTCTGCCGCTACCAGTTCGACCGGGGACTTCAATATCTTGAGCTACGTGAACCCTTTCATTGGCACCACAAATGGAGGGCACGTATTCCCTGGCGCTACCCTTCCACATGGGATGGCGAAAGTTGGAATGGACACGAATTCGCCTGGGAATGTACGTGCCATCCTGCTCGTGCGCCATACTTTCGAACGCTGATGACTATCTCGCACGGCAGCAAGCGGGCTACGATGCGAATGCGGCCTACAGTGTCACGGGGTTCTCGCAAATGCATGATAGCGGTACAGGCGGGGTTAATCTGTCCGATGTTTGCAGACGTTCCTTCCCGCTGACTTCTCTATTTCGCGCAGGGTATTCCCCTATCGAATTTCAAGTTATTCCCCTTGGCGAACTGTTCTTCTTTCGAGAAGTGCCCCACGAGCATCGCCGGACGCCAAACGCCGCGCAAAATCAATGCCGATGGTATGTGCGTCTATTGTATCTAATGCTATCATTGATCATCACGATTTCTTTCAAAAGGCACACCCGACGACTTCGCCTCTCCTGGTTATTTCTCGACTAACGTAGTGAGTCTCCTTCAAGGTCTTTCTCCCACTACAACTGATGTAAATCCATCTTAGTCGACCGACATCCGCGTTGAGCTCACTGCTACCCGCCGTACGGCTCTGCATCGGTATACATTTCCTACCTCCTCTGCCCATCCTCGCATTGTCGTAGACATCAGCGATGACGTACCGTTGAGCAGCACGGACGTTGAAGGCGATGTGGACCCAAATACCGGACGTGTCACTGGTCAGTTATCTTATTATCAGGGCGAATGTATTTTACTTACAGCACTGATTAGGCGGTGCATCGTTCCAAGTATCTTTCGGGCCTGGCTATTACAGAGCATACACATGTGTTGACTTCCAGGCGGAAGGCTATAACTTGACAGGGCCCAGCGAATATGGGATCTTCACGTCAGATTATCAACTGAGAAACACCACTAGCGTTGATCAGGTCCACTATGGTGCACTCTCAGCTTCTTCATCTGAATCAAGGCATTGTTCTCACTCATATGCAGGGTCCGTTGACCAAATTGGCGCTCTGCTGGCATTCCTGCCTGCCGACAACAACAGTGTCACGACTATCCTGGCTCGTGTCGGGGTCTCTTTCATTTCATCCGCTCAGGCCTGCGCAAACGCCGAGTCGGAGATTCCTGATTTCGATTTCGAGGGAACCAGGCAAGCCGCGAGCGATGAATGGAGTGAGCTGCTCGGTAGAGTGAAGGTCGATCAGCAAGGGGTAGAGGACGAGATAGTGGAGCTGTTCTACTCATCGGTAAGCACTCACAGTTATCCTCCGTGGAGATAATGCTTATCAACTTGCGTTACGTTCAGCTCTATCGAACACACATCTCCCCGGCGGACTGTAAGTTCGACATTTTCTTGCAAATTTAACCCTACTGATCTAAACAGACACGGGTGAAAATCCGTCCTGGAACTCGACAGAACCATACTATGATTCACTCTACTGTAATGTGTGTTCCCTTGCTGACTCGTTCATTCCGGTTGACGCTGATGCCATGCACATCAAGTGGGACACCTACCGCACCCTCTATCCCTTGATGTCCTTGCATGACCCAGAGCGGTTTGCGGACATTGTGAGGGGCATGATTGATATTCAGAAACACGAAGGCAAGTGATGCCTCATGGCCGTTACCCGGTTTGTTAATGGCTGACGAGGACTGATACAGGTTGGCTTCCTGAATGTCGCGGTGCCACCAAGCAGCAATACATACAAGGCGGAAGCAATGGCGATCCCATTCTCGGGGAGTTCTATGTCAAGTATGTATTTATCAGCGCAGTTCACTCCTTCGGTTCTTATGGGGATGTAGATTCTCTGATTACGCAAGCTCGCTGAGCGTATCTCCGACCGACCTCTACTCCGCTCTACTTGCAGATGCGGAGGATCAGCCACCCAACTGGAACTTGCAAGGCAGACAAGCCAACGTGTGGAAGAAATACAGTACGTCTCCTCCGGCTATATTGTTCAGAGGTAAACCGACCGGTAATGATGCTTGATGTCAAAGACTACATTCCTCAGGACGTATATGAAAGCGGCGGGATGAGCACGAGGCAAGTCTCAAGGACTTTGGAGGTTAGCACAATCATTGTCCTAACCGCGCATAATTTACGATATGTACATCTCAGTACGCTTTCGGAGATTTCGCAATATCCCAGGTGTCAAATCTCATGAATATGAGCAGTGACAGCAGCAAGGTTCGTTCGTCTATGTGCCTTTCTCGCAGTGGCCTGACCTCTGCCAAAGTACACGGCTAGAGCAGCGAATTACGCCAATGTATGGAATCCAAACATCACTGTTCCTGGAATGGACGGAGTGCGTGGCATGATGCAGGTTTGTCCCATGTCTGTTCACTGCTCTTACCTACTCACAACGTCAATCACAGCCACGACTCATCGACGGCACTTTCAATTTTACAGATCCCCGCCATTGTAGTATTCATGACCCGGAACATGCAATGTGCTACCTCGACGCTGCCAACCATGACGGATTCTACGAAGCATCTCCACTTGTTGTGAGTCCATTGAAGTGAACTCATCAAATGCTACTGCTGAAAGTGCGAAACTCTGTGTAGTACTCTCAGGTCAGCACCACTTCGTCTTGAATCTCTCATTTGCTCATGCGTCACGCTCTCATTTCCATGGCAGTATGTTCCTCAAGATATGGCCGCACTCATCGAACTTCAAGGTGGAAATGACCCATTTATTTCTCGACTCGATTATCTCTTTGACCAGGTTCGTGTCCTTCAACGTAAAATTCCACCAGTGCTAATTTTGATATGCGCCAGAATTACTTCGACGTCGGAGACGAGCCATCCCAGCAAATCCCATTCATGTATCATTACGCGAACCGTCCCGGCCTTAGCACACAAAGATCGCGCCAGGTTATCGCCCAGTCTTTCAACACGACCGTTAGTGGGGTACCGGGAAACGATGGTATGTCTAGGTATGCTTGAAGAATTTATTTTCTTTTCTCATCATCCTTTCAGATTCAGGTACATTGCATCCTGCAGTGTGAGAAGGGCTACTAATATTATTATTTAGGTGCGATGGCAAGCTATGCTGCGTTCTATCTGGCCGGCATGTACCCCCTCCCTGCGACTCAACAGCTCCTGCTATCGTCGCCATACTTCCCTCAAATCAGCTTTTTCAATCCGACATTCAATAGCACGACGACCATTCTATCAAAGAACTTCCAGGGAAATCCAATCACGGGTACAGGCGGATATGTCTTTGTGAAGGTGTGTTCATGTGTATGCAGAAAAGGGTGTCCGAGACTGATAGCGTCTCAGAATGTTACGATCAACGGACAGCCCTGGCATTCGAACTGCTACATCGAATGGGAGGCGTTTAAGAGCGGCTCACTAATCGAACTCGAACTCACAGATGACATTACAGTCGGATGTGGAGAGACTGTAGATGCACTTCCACCTTCGCTGTCCACCGGCGGCTACGACTGATGCAATTAGTAGCATTTTTGAATTGAAGATGATCCGCTCAATGTTGATATTATACAGTACATACGTTACAACTCGCACAGCACGGGCCAAGTTACAGTGCAGCTTACACTCGCTGGCCTCGCGTCTGTCTTTTCCCTCAGTCGTTATTCTATCGACTGAGGTGAGCACACTCATTACTACTTCGTTCCTATCACATACCGACCTATACCTGGAATTATACTATCATTACTCAACGCTGGCTTTGATCGCGAAGCAGTGCAGCATTGTAGGATATATCGATTGGTCAACACACAAGGCTGATAAACATCCCGCATGCGTTCTATCTAAGTTATCTGAATGCATCCATCTCCAACATCCAGTACAAGACTCGTGAAGCACTTGATCAGATGTGCACCCTATGTTTCTATCTGATGTTACGTTCGATGGATAGACTTTTGCATATGGATTGAATTACTCTTTTTACTTGTAATATGATGCTTTTTACTAGGTGTTGCATTCACGTGCTGATAATAGAACATTGCATTTGAAAAGATCAGTACTAAAAATGGGCAAGGACTCAAGGAGTGAGCTGTACTGGGGCGGCACAGGAAGCACTACTTGAAAGAAAAAATAGCCACAGCTTCGGTTCTTAAGTCCCTGGACAGCGTCCTCCAAAGTGAGATGTGCACATTTATTTATTGATCTGTGGACAAAATAGGTTCATGGCGGCCGGAAAGTGGTTCAGGGTCACTGAGCCATATATTCGACGGAATCTCACCAGCAGGTGGAAATGTTTACTTACCAAGGCGGCTTTGAATGCAACTCGATGAATCCTACAAGCCCGTCCTAAACGCGTACGACCAGGATTCATCGTTATTAATAGCAACTTTATTCCACAAGAACGTCAGTCTAATTATTGCTCCTGTAATGAAAGCAATGTGCGCACCGAAAGCAGCAGATCCCCTGCCAAACGCGATTTTCTGATCAGTGCCATTGACCCAGTCCACGACGTCGACAGAGCCGGCTGTATTGTGGAAGCCCACGATGTCCCATATGGCCAGGTCGCGGTGCTGGCTCTACATTGCGCCTCGCAACTGTTGAAGCAGAAATTGGCAAAAAGGACACACAAGAGAAATACACTCATCGTGACACTGCGAAGGCCGCCTTGTCGATCGAGCGACACAAAGGACTTAGGATGACCTTCTCGTTGTCGGCAGGCCGGGTCGCGATGGTGGACAGTGTTTGCGCAGGTTAGGTTTGCAGGCTGTTGACAAAGGCACGTTCACTGTCCAGTTCCTGCATGCAAAAACTGCGTGCGCCATCAGTTGCCCATCACCGGACATAACTTTCAGCTCACTGCTCTGACCTACACGCACGTCAACCGACAACGTACTTCCGTCGCAATGGATGAAGAATGGTTGCTCCTATAGGAGCGAACAATGCCTCTGTAGCTGAGACGCGGTAGCGTATCTTGGATAATAGCGTAAAGAACCGGTATAACATGGATACCGCGAAACAGCGAGACCGAGCGTCGTAAGCGTAACGCGCGTACCGAGTCGTAAGTCATTCTATGGGCCCACAACGTAATACTGTATCGAGCTTACAACGCGTACGCGAACAGTGTATTTGGACACGTGTTAGGAGTCGGTCTCGAGGCGTGGTCGGGTAAACTCCGCGACAGCAGTACATCAGAATCTTGAATTGCCGCGAAAGGGCGAGAAGTGGTAGGGGCGTTTTAGTGACTGGGGTTTAGAGAAGCTGTCGTACGGTAGGATGTAAGGTTGGTACAAATCATAAAGCCATAATCTTGCTATCGTCGCGTCACGAGTGCTTTTACGCGACGGGCTTCTTGCATACGTTTTAGGTCTACCGGGTGCGGTAAAAGGGGCGGGTGTTGGTGCGCGCCCCCAAGCGCCGGTCGCGGAGCAGGTGATGCGAAAAGCGTTTAACCCCACCCCCGTAGCTGGGACAGTTAGCTCGTTACTGTGAGGCGTACTCCAAGAAGCTCTTATCTTTACTTCCCATATCCTCAGACTGGACACGACCACAGGTGCGCGAACCGAACCATCTCGCGGAGGTATCCCGCCATCTCGCTTACGAACCCCTACGACGAGCCCCACGACTAAAAGCACAACTGCGGAGGTCGCTACTGGACACATATAGTTGACACTCGTAAGGGCGGGTCAATTAATCGTAGCAAACGAATGTGATCAGTGGAAGTGTGATTTTCGTTCCTACCGAGTCGTAACCTCCTACTCTCCGCCCTCCGTTCTCGAGTGAACTTTCCACGCTCGAGCTGTGCGTCGCATAGGCTCATCGATACATCACGGGGGAAGCTGCGCAACATATAGCGCGACTTGCCCTAGCCGCGTTAGCGACGGCACGAGGGCTAGACGTGCTACTCGCGCGGGCTGAACCTAAACCTCCGCCTGCGCCGCCTCTACTCCTCGCCCTACTTGCAGACGTGGTAGACCTGCCCCGGGGTCTTCAATTGCAGCTTCTGCCGAAACCGCCCCCGCTCGAGACACAGCTACCGCCCCCTGTACATTCCAACTGGGGACTTCGCTCGCCAGTCCCGTACGCAATACCTACCACGCTTATTTGAACGCGCAACAAGTGCTCCTACAGCTCGCACGGCGGCCACTCGAAATGCTGGAGCAGAAAACGCGCCGGGTGGCTCGGGTCCAGCCGGTGTAGGTTTTGGTAACAACACTAGGGCCGCCGCCACTCTAACCTGTACCGGAGGTTCGCGGCCCGACATCGCTACTGTGCGTGTGGACGAGCTTCGAATCGTGACTTAGCCCTACCCGCTATCAACCCCAAATGGTGCGCACACCTTAAGCTCGCGCTCGCGCAAAGGCTAAGGAGGACGCGACGTGGACGTACTACGTCTATTCGCCGTACATCCGTTATGTCGTGCTATCTACCTCGGTGGGACATTACTCTTGCCAAAAGACTCCCTTACCGTACTGCTACAACCTACTACTACAACATGGGGAGTCTTAGTTGAAGTATATATGTTCACGCGTCTCGCGGCAGCCCACATGCTTTATACTAATGTGGTATGCGGGCCGGCGCATACGTGCCGTCGATAGACGCTGACACGAATCTTTCGTTCCACACCCTCACCATGGAACCATTCGGACCCTACACGGAAAACCCTGCACTCAGCAGGTTTAGTTCTATAAAACAGAGCGTTCCGGTAACACAGGCTCACTCTTGTCAGTCGTTGTACGAACTATTACTC
>KV417492.1:0-17680 GCA_001630335.1 Athelia psychrophila | reverse complement strand
AGATACTTAATAGCTCCCCGTAGCTCCCCGTAGCTCAGTCTATATCTTAATAATAGAGGGAGCAAAAGGGAGCAAAAGGGAGCAAAAGGGAGCAGAATATTGTATTCGAGTAAATGACAGATAGCTCCCCGTAGCTCCCTACAGCTCGGCACAGTTCAGCGTAACCCCGTCAATTTTTTACCCAAATTTATTTAACAAGTAAGGTTAAAACCATCAAGATGCATAGGATAAAGGATGACATTGGATTAAGACTTTACCGTAGGGCCTGAGCCTCAGCTCACGGAGTTTGACACCCACCAGAACGCGCACAGGACGTTCGTAGGAGCGACCGGCTCATTGTATTCGGGCTACCAGGGCACCAGCGCGCCCACGACCATTAGGCCGGTAAAAGAACATAGGGGCAACCGGTAGCCCGTGTAGTGTACACTTATCCGCATTGGCCGAGAGACGAAGGGCGAGCTGGAGCGTGTAGAGTGGGAGTGATTCATATAACATACGGTGCCTGTGCAGTTGTGACCGGAGGCGGCGGACGGTCACCTACGAGCTTTAGGAAACTCCTCCGCTTTACCGTGTTCGGTACCCAGCACACCATAAACTCTGACAACCGGACGAACATCGCAAACAACGTCTACTCGAAGCCCGTTGTCTTGTCGAACCTCTCCTCTCCGCTGCTCCGCTCCACACTATCTTCGAGCTCAGTTACTGCCCGCACCTCAACTGCCTCGCTCTCACTACGGCAGCAAGCGACAGTAGCTAGTGTCTCGTTAGAAGGAGCCCTAGAATACGCCTCCGAGACGGAACCAGAAGGTCGAACGTCGCCGGAAGGGTGAGCACCAACGTCAGTGTCTTTGGTTTAAGAAGAGCCCTTTGTGGAACTGCTGTAACGGAAGGCGCCCTCGGAGCCAGTCCGTTATTGGTCTCACCCTCTGTCTGTGGTCTCACCCAGTCTTGGTCTCTGTCTCTCCGTCCACCATTAAAGTCTTCCTTCTCGTTAGAGCTGTCTGACCTGCCTATCTATTTGTTCCACCTCCTTACGCTCAACTGCTGTCTGCACACTGCCTGAATCGCTTTTAAGGGTTTCAAGACGTATCTACAGCCTATGTAATATGTTTAAGCGACGACAAACTGACACCTTGCTGAATCCAATGCCGAAACACACTCTTCTAAAGAGTACTTTTAGTAGGTAAACTACTAGAGGGAGCTAGAGGGATATAATGATCATAAAGGGAGCTAAAGGGAGATAGAGGGAGCTGGAGGGAGCGCAGCTAAGAGTGACCCCACATACTGGCTTCGCGAAGGCTGTCGAAGGCTGCTCCGACGCGGTGATTCCTCAACACCGGCGCGAAGGCTGCTACCGGCAGTGTTCAGACAACGCTCAGAACTGGTGTGACTCCAGCCGGGAGCATAAGTAGTGGGACGGCGACAGGCCGAGGGGGAACGAGGGGGAGCGTGAAGTACGTTTAAGTCGGCGTACATTTTGCGTACATAGCTCAGATATGGTTACGGTCATCTTCCCGGACTTTAAAAACGTATAGAATTAAGTGCGTTTACTTCGAGGGGCGCTGACGTAGGACAGTTCAGGTGAAGGGACGGAAGGACAACCGAGTGTCCAAGTGTCGCGGGATGTTAGTGAGCCCGACGCCCGCGTGTAGGCTTCTAGATGTAGTACGGAGTGACGGAGTCTCCCAGAGGTTCGCTGGATTCTCCTATAATAATTAAGGGATAAACATACAAGTGAGCGAGCTATCGCGTGCTGACACTCGCAAGCTAAACCGGCCAAAAATTGGCCAGGTATCCGGTTCCCCAGGGGCTCCTTAGAGTTGCAATAGATTAGTAATTCCGCCAAACTGAAGCCATGTTCAGTGCACCTTGTAGACGAAAGGGTGCAAATGTATTCCCCGGGTCGTGTAGTTATAACGGGAGCGAGGAACTTTGGTGGATGAAAGTTTAGGACAAAGAGCGGTACTTAACGCTGAGTCGGGGAGTCGGTTACAGCGTGTGGAGGTCCCTGCAGTAACGCCTAGTCGTCTTCGAAAGACGCGTGGTCCTCTTCCCCCTTTATCATACCTTGGATAGCTAAGTAGCCACGCATCAATATACGGGGGGCTTACGAACAGAAAGGAGTGGTGTTGCTATGTGTCTGCACCCTTGGGACAGGTAGACTTCAGCAGTGGAAGTTTACGTGTCTTCTTGACTGACCCACATAGAAGGAGTAGGGGTGGCCTCCCGCGGAAATGCACGAACTGAAGCAACTGTTCTTCTTGGTGGCGCAGAAACTATGACCTGAGGTGCAGATGTGGTGTCCTAAAAAACCACGTCTAAAAAACCACGTCGTCCAGCACTGTCTGAAAAGTGAGAGCCGTCACTAGGCAAGCGAGGTAAGTAAAACTTGGGCCGGCCCTGCTATCTCTAGTGGGGAGTCCTCGAAGGGCTGCTTCACGACTTCAACAAACACAAACGTACGTCGTCCCCACAAATGTTCGGACAACAAGAAACTATATTACGTACTAAACTGTACCTTCCTATAACGGAGATAAGAACGTGAATGGCTAATAGATAACGGACTGCAGACTTATCTAGTCTTAGAGGTAGAAGCGCGGGACCGCGCATGTGTAAACGAGTCTATACGAGAAGAGGCGCTAGTTCATGCAGTGGAAGACCAAGTACCTGCGGAAGGAGGTCGAGAAGCGGTATGACGATCGGAGGAGGAGCGGTAGCGGCGGGCGTGGCTGCGTGCACGCAGTATACGGCGACGACAACGTCTAGACGATGCTGAAGTGGATTGTCCCGGACGGCGGGCGCTAGCTCCTCCGCGCGCTCCTCAAGACCCCCGACCTGAATTCCAACGATTTAACCTTACGCCCGTGCGACCACTTCCTCCCCCCTCTTCTCCCCTTTCGCCCCCACCACTCGCACACGTTCTGCAACCGCAACCTTTAGCACCTCCACGCACAAAACACGAAACCGGAGGGATAACAAAAGATATACGGCAGCGCTTCGAAGTACAGGTAAGTATAGTAGACGTAGGGGACTTGGAAGTAGTTAGCGAGTGAAAGATGAGGATGAGCGGAAAACAGAACCTAGAGCGCATGGTAGAGGTTAGAAGACCGATATTAGAAACTAGAGATTTGGGATTAATGACGACGAGGAAGGAAGAGGGCATGAGTATATGTAGCCTGATAGGATGCGTCGGGAAAAGAACACAGGCCGAAACCGAAACTGAAAACCAAAGCCAACCTTGTCTCAAGGTCTGCGCTTATGGCTACTGAAGACACGCGGGAAGGAGACTAAGCTGAAGAGCACTACACCGTACAATTGGAGAACGGAAATCAAAGAGAGCAAGAAGAGCAGTAGGAGTAGTAGTTTTTCGCGAGACTAGTAGGGGGGTGCTGAGTGTAGCGCCAGGGACGAAGCTTGATTTCTTCGAACGCTTACACTCGCAACAGGTCCTGTTACAATTGCAAAGGCTCTTAAAGCCGTCCCGTTGCTTCAGAAAACTGACAGACCGTTCCTAGACATACCCCTGGCAACATGTTCCTATACGGAGAATTCCACTGTTTATGTCTCTACGCGACGAAACCACGTAGTCAAGCTACTACGGGGTCTCCGAAGCGAGAGATGATGTCGACGACGACGACGGCAACGGCGGGAGTGTCCAAGACTTTCAGCCAGGGTTACTCATTAACTTGGGGCGACTCTACTTCTTGTATGGTTTCATGCCTACTCGAACGCGAAGTGCTCGACAATCAGAAAGAACTACTAGCATCGCGTCTTCGAACAGGTCCGTCAGCTAGCGGAGCAAGCTACATATCACAACTAATATCCTCCACTACTTAACACAGGTTCCAAAGAATCCTATGGATTCCCGCTTCGTCAGTCAAGGAGACTATGGGTGCACACGGGATACGTGCTTGGAGGGTTCGTCAAGCAGTATAACTCTCAGTTCACCATACAATATGAAAAGTTATATGCGCATCTCAAGCAGGCACGGGTTATGAAACCAGTAAAAATGGTCGACTAGCATCAACAGCACCGGTACCTTCTTTCCGAGAAAGGCCTTATAGATGCGTTTCAAACCAGTTCCCCTAGGTTCCGTTGGACTGTCAAGTTCGCGTGGTAACTCCGCTTGTACGTGGGCATCGAGGTGTACAGATCTGATATTAGCATGAGAACCTTTAGATGGTCGTTGAGACCGGGTAACTTGACGGGACGAAGAGACTGCAGCATAAAGCAGAAGCCTACCATCTTAAGCCGTTCCGGGGTCGGCTAGTTAGCGTCGACTGCTCAATAACTCGGGGAGATATAGAGAACGACACATTTTAGAGGGAGGTAGAGGCCATCTATCTCCCTCTATCTCCCTCGACCTCCCTCGCGTCGATTCTCACTGGGCATACACCCCTAGACGGAGTGACAGTGGAAACCGTTTGATCCACGTGGTCACTTGACTTCCACAGACACGGTCACCGATCATCCACAGATCGTGTTTGTGGAAATCCTCTGGCCAACGACCCTCTGGATTTCCACCTCTCTACCTGTAATTTACCACAAGCAACCCTTTGCGCCGCATGGAAGACCTATAACTAGCTAAAAGTGCCCCTATCTGCCTGATATTCAATCAGATTCTCTAAGTAAGTATCAGTCTCCGAGTCGATCTTAGAGGATCTTAACCTCTTGAAGGGTCCAACTTAGCCCTAAGAGCAAGCTTCCTGGGTAGGACGCAAGGCGAGTTGTATGCAAAAAAGATAGATTCATTGCTTCTGAATGACAACACTAGTCGTAGTAGAATGATTGTCTGATCCATACATTCACAGACCGAAAGAGCAAAGGAATGTGGTGTGGATCAGTAAAAACAATCCTCAGTAACTCATGTGGCAGCAAAAGGACACGACACTCGTGCGGGTGTCATAGTGCCATCCCATTCACATATTTCATCACCCTTATGCTATAGTGGTACAGCGCTGTGTTCAGTAGATATCAAGAGTTCGCTTTTCATCCATGCCGATCTTTTTGGACTTTTTGTTACCGTATCTACTGGCCGAGTGGCTCTGTTTGATCGCATTTGCCAAGGCGACGGTGGTCTCTGAATTCCACAGGTCTGACACTGTTTTACCAGAGGGTCGTTGGCCATCTGATTTCCACATATTCGGCTCCAATTTTCCACAGGCACGGAAATCAAACGATTTTCACTGTCCCTCCGTCTGGGGGTGTAGCTCTTCACTGGACTCTTCACATCTTTGTCTTGTTCCCCGTGTGGCATGCTGTGCTTTCTACGGAGACCTAGAAATCACAGCATAGGCGCCAGCAATAACACGAGGTACGAGGTAACCAAGCATCTTGCCGGGGTTCTCAGCTTCTCAAGGGGCCGTTCACAGCAGTTGCATTGTTTCTTCCCCACTTCCTTCCACTCCACCATGGCCGACGATGTGCCCCATTATGTGCCCCCTGGCGATCCGCCATATGCGTCAGTGGGTTCTACCAGCTCCAGACGTGCGCAATGATTTCTGATTCGATTCAAGCGACTGACGAGTTTCAGCTACAGCCGCTGCATTGGCGATCGAGCGACATCGACCAACGGATGACGATGAAAGATCAAGGGCAAGGGCCGACTCTCAGGTGAGTATTTTCTTGGAGTTCACTAAGACAGCCCCTTTTCTCATGTCGCATCGTTAGGTGTTTACCACACTGGGTGTTTCAGGACATGCAAGTGTCTTTAACGTCAGTGGGGATCACAACATCCACATCAACGATGGGTTAGGAGCAGATGCATGTGCTATTTTGGAGTCAATCGAAGATTGTTTGAAGGTTGTACAAGATAAAGAGCTGGGTACATTCGATTTCGGACTATCCATGTCAGCTCTAACTACGCTGCTCTAGATAAAGAAGTTCACGTCTGGCTGGCGGCCCCCGACGTATCCCAAAACTTCAACGCAGCACTGCACAGACGACAAAAGGGGACTGGCGCCTGGTTTATCGATAGCCAAACATTCGCGGAATGGAAAGCGAAGCCCGATCTTGCGCTGTGCATATACGGCGCTCGTGAGTCCACATATTCTGGATGCATGCTCTATAGCTGATCATGATCTCGTCAGCTGGAAGTGGAAAGACGGTTCTGTGGTGAGATTATGTATTGCTATGCCCACACCGTATCTAACATCAATATCCAGCGCAACTATTATTGAAGCCGTCAAAATCTCATGCACGAAGCGACCACTAGCTGGCTGGGCCTACTTTTTCTTCGATCGTAGAAACGCCAACAAAGGCCTACTGCTCTACGAGAACTTCCTAAGATCTGTACTTTCTCAACTTTGTTCTCGCTGTGACGGCGTCCCTGCGGCAGTGGAAGCCATGTACCGATCGCACGGCAAAGGCAAGGAAGCACCATCAGTGCAAGTTCTCGAAGAGACACTTCGACAAGTCATCGCAGTCTTCGAGGATTTCTATGTCGTTATAGATTCGTTGGACGAGTGCGGGGAGAAAGCCCCGATGCTCCAATGGATCGAAACGGTGGCGAGCTGGACCTTGTCAAAGTGCCATGTTCTAGCTACGACTCGACCAGAGCCTGATATCACAGACCATCTCGAGCGTATCACTACTATTCGTATCATATCTTTACAAGGGATGGAGCTCGGGCAAGATATCAATATCTATCTGGATGGCACTTTAATCAACCACTGGAGCGAAGAAATTAAAAAATTGGTGAAGACCACCTCACTTTCCGACGCTGGCGATATGCAAGTCGATCCCGTACATTCTTCTGGGGCAATTTAACTGAACTTGCTTTCTTTCAGGTTTAGATGGGTCGCGATGCAGATGGATAGCTTGAAGCCCTGCATGAAGAACAAGGCGGTTAGAGAGAAGCTCAAGGATCTGCCGAAGGATCTCGAAGCAACTTATGAGCAACTGCTCGCCAGAAGCCTTCATGAAGACGATCTCCTTCGTATGCTTCAGTGGCTGGCATTCTCTGCACGTGAATTTCGGCTAGAGGAGATCGCTGAAGTGGTGTCTATAGACTTTGATGCGGAAGGTGGCCCGTGCTATGATCAAGAATTGAAGTACTCGATTCCCAAATTCGTTCTTAAGGTGTGCTCTGGATTGGTCACCGAGTCGGATGGTTTGTAGTTTGGCATATCCTGACATCAGATAATACTGACGAGATAATTCTTAGGCATCGTGAAACTTGCTCATTTTTTCGTCAAGGAATACCTCATTTCAAATCGCATCAAGACCGGGACGGCTTCTCGCTTTTCCATCAGCGAGCGCCTCTCCCATTCGGTCATCGCTCAAACATGCGCGGCCTATCTGTTTATCTTCAACGACCCTGATTCCATCCAGATTCCTGTGACAACGACAGGTCCCTTTCCACTTCATTTATATGCGGCACAGCACACAGCATTACATCTAAGTAGCACGCGCACCAGCATTTGCCCAGCCCTTGAGAGCCTTCTTCTGAAAGTATTTGCACCTGCACAGAGCACCCATTTCGCGCTGGTCAACTGGGTTCGATTGTCTAATATTGAGAAACCATGGCGGGAAGTGTATGGGTCACAGCTGATCCCAGCTGAAGGAGTGGCGTCTCCTCTTTACTATGCCTCTTGGATCGGTCTGAGACCTATCATTGAGCGCCTTCTCGGGTGTTGCGATAATATTGATCTCTTAGGAGGGCTTTATGGGACCGCATTGCAGGCAGCAGCATTCAGAGGTCACACCGACACGGTGAAGCTGCTCCTCAACCGGGGCGCCAACGTAAATCTCGAGGGAGGTAAGTATGGGACCGCATTGCAGGCGGGAGCATTTAGAGGTTGCATTAACACGGTGAAGCTGCTCCTTGAGCGCGGCGCGGATGTTGATCACTAAGGAGGGAAGTACGGGAGCGCATTGCAGGCAGCAACATTGGAGGGTCACATCGACATGGTGAAGCTGCTCGGTGGTGCAGGAAGCGGAATCGGCTCGAAGATCAAGTGAGTTGCGGTTCACAACCGAGCTCTCCATTCCCGATTCTCATTCCTTCTTTTCTCCTCCAATTATTGCATCTTTCAATCACCTACACCTTACTGATCGAGTACTGATCAACCACTCCGCATCTTCCGGAGGCGCAATCCAAGTAGTCCACGGCGTAGGCGATAACATCCGTGGCACCGTCCTCGGCGGTGTCGACACCGCCGTAGGCGATACCTCCAGCGCCGGCGCCGGCGACAATGTCGCGACCCGCGGGCGCGCAGAGGTCGACCAGGGGATGGCCAATCTCCGCGGGGGGAACCCGGCGGCAGTGGCTGAGCGGTCGATGATGCACGCGGCGCCCAGCGCGGGGACAGGTCTTCTCGGTGAGACTAGGTCCACGGGAGCTGGGGACGAAGACGGGGGCACTCGGACATACGGCGGGATCGGGAGCGGGGGCTGGGCAGGCGTGGTAGGGGCGGGCAATCAGACAACCCAGGCGGCGCCTGTCCAGCAGTAGGGGAGTGCGGGCGCAGGCATCTGACTCGGACAGGGATCAATGGGGCTAGAGACAGGATATCAGTATGAGGAGAGAGACGTTGGGTGTACTGCGATGTGAGCAGTACTGTATATCAATCACCTGGCTGTACGTATAGCCTTGATTATCTCCGTATGCATACCAGCGCTACACTGTCTGTGGTACACAGTACTTCTGCACACCACTGTTTAAAGCAATGATGCCGGCTAATGTAGATTTTATAAAACCGATGTATATCACTTCAGTCTTCAATTGACAAGCGGCCCGTATCCCATAGTGGATGACGAGTTTGCTCCAGGTTGTATGCATATCTACTTATATTACTGGCATTCTCGCCTTTGATAAATCACATCTTGTGCTTTGGAAGTAGTGCATGCCAACTGCTGTTTGAGACAATTGCACAGCTAATAAACAGCCGAATAGCCCTAATCCACTTGGCCCACAGACTCATCCTGCGAAATCATTATAACATTGCGATAGCAAACCCTGGCAATGACAGATACGCATCACCCGCAGGACATGGGGCATTATCGCATCGGACTTTATCAGCGCTTTCCACAGCTACCTCCAAGAAATCAGGTTTCCCTGCAACGAGCATCATCAGCGCACGCTCAGAAGAAATCCAGAATTTCGGAGGACGAGAAATGAAAAGACAAAACAGCGCCGCACCTCGTCTCTCTGTACCATACAGAAGCTTCCCTCCGTCCCGCCATACGCAAAACGCTCGATCTCCACTCAGCCTTTGGACATGACATTGCACCGGTCGTACCCGCCCACCCACTGGCGCTGCGCGCCGCCCCCCATCGCCTCGCCCATTTTGCACTTGACGCCCAGCTGGCCCAACGCGCTTCTCGCGCAGACCATGAGCACTTCTGGGGGATACTGGCATAAAACCGCGTTAGATGGGGGGTGTACCGCCGTCCTTATTGGGTTTGGGACTGGAGTAGGTGGTGGGTAATGCAATTTAGAAGGACAATGCGCGTGGGCGAGAAGAGGAACGTACGAAGAGAAGCAGCGATTGCGTGAATGGGGATTGATTAGTGGCAGAGAGCATGATATCGCCGCCGTCATCATCCGCTGTGCAGGATCTATCGTAATTAAGTCGCGAATGAGCGCTGTAGATGCGGTGAATGAGCATTGAACATATGTATCAGCGATCTGGCTGGCGCGCCTCGCCCGCACAGCGCCGATTCATCTATGCATCAGGACCGGGGAAGTTCGCTGAACACTTCGCCGGAGCGATATCTGCAGAATTCAGGACTTCGTTTCGTCAGTTGGTCCCACGGCGTGTCTATAGCGAGGTTTTGAGAGACAAGGTCAGCGCGAGTAAGACAAGCGTGTCGTTCACCGCGTTGCAGTGCATCGGAGCCACCGACCAATCGGGGACGTTAATCTTGATGCACAAGCGCGTCGGTCCGAGGTGCTAGAGCCCAGCCAGTATCATTAACCAAACCTGCTCGTTCAGAAAAGTATAAAATCTAGGATACGCACTTCAGCGTGTAGTGCAAAGGCTCGCACAGGCTTACACCAAACTCAGCGATATAGCACATGCCGAAGGCGGTGATGCGGTGCGAATTGCCGTATACCGCGCGAACGCGGAAGAAGAGTAAATTGTGGGTGTTCAAGGCGAGAATGGCGAGGAATGTTATGACGTACATCATCGTCTGGCAGTTGCTCACAGCTGCGACTGTATATAAAATATTAGCCCCGGAAACATGAGGCGTGATTGGACCTTGGAAGATCGCTGAACAGAGGCAGAACACGAACGTAAAGAGTCTAGTATTGTGACAATAAATTCAACGTTACTCGAGGGAGGCGGAAAGCCGGGGGTGGAGTCGGTAGGGATAATGTACCGCGCACGCTATCTTCGGCGTCGATGCCCCACATACATACAGAATTTGGTATTCGTCAGGCACGGACATGACCCAGTCCCACGCCAGCGCCTGAGCATGGATATAGCATGCATTCTATCAGCTGATGAGAGAAAGAAACGAGCAGATGAACCTGCGCACCACGATGCATGTGAAGTATACGAGACTCGAAACTTGCTGGACGTCCGCCAAATCAGCAGGAACGCCAACGGGGTATTGGGATTTAACACCAGTGATGTCGCAGTCGTGGAGGAGCTCATGCTGGTCTGTAGAGGAGATGCTGGGGAGGGACCACGAGGGGTGGGAGACACACCGCATGTTACACGGCAAGAATAGTCAATTTTGGTTCTTCACAATCAAGATGCATAATGTGGCGTGGGAATGCCCAATACCTCCGAATACATTTTCAATTTTGAATTCGAGTTCGGTCGGACGCAGATTTGACTTTGAACCTTGCTTGATCATAGCTAGATATATTGCTGAGAATTTCTCTAGATTTCTCCGGGAAAACAAAAGTTGAGTGGACACCAGCAGTACCACTCATTGAACTGGAAGCTACTTACTGTGATCGCAACACGCGGACTGTATAGTGCACCAGTGCTTGGGGAATGTAGACTTTCAGGGCGGTGCAAGCTTTCACATTGATCATAATGTGCTGAGCCCGGGAAAGAAGCAAGTTGGAAGCAAGGACCACTACCGCGCGCGACAAAAGCTACTTCCGTCACGAGACATTATGAGGGTGGGCTCTTGTCGAGCTTATTGTTATGAACAATGCTAACTTGCCACGGCCGGGCCCATGACAGGTTCGAGGTCAAAGCGCTGCTTCCGACAGAGACAATTGTACAGTAAGAAGCAACATGTGTGCCTTGCATCTAACAGCATGGAACAGTCATCGAGCGTTTTGTTCACCAAAGGGACCCCGCACAATACAGCTTCAAGCTTATTTTGGGTCCGAAGTCGCCAACCAAACGCATAAGTAGATTCAAATATCAATAACGGTTGAGTCCCACACACCCTCCACATACCCACTTTCATTATATATTTTTCCTTCGTGGTCATGCAACTCTTTACACCCACCAAGTCCTTGCCTTCGAGGCTGGCCCTCGTCCTCGTCCTCAGCGTCCTCAGTCTTGGCGCGTCCGCGGCACCCTATCAGCATGCCAAACGCTGCAACTCCGCATTGTACATGGATTGCGTCGCAGCAGAAGACTGCTGTCCCTTCTCGTACTGCCAAAACCTTTCAGGCGACCCGAACGTAGTGACTGGGGTGAGTGATAACCCTCATTCGGAGCAATGCCGTTCTCGTGCTGACAGACTACCAGTCCTGCTTCCCAGGGTTCACCGAAACACCGTATGTCAAGACCGTCACGCCGGAGACTGCGCTGTCCCCGCCACCACAGCCAACCGGTTGGCAGCGAGGAACTCCGATTGATTGCGGGCCGCATTGGTGGGATAATATATTTTGTTGAGGCTGGCTGCAATGGGTCAAGCTGTGGCACTTTTGATTAGCATGAACGTCACCGGTCAGTGGGTAAATTGCTGGTTGGAATCCAGCTTTAGGCTGACAATGATATCTTATTCCTGCAGGTCTCGCATGTACATGGGGCAACGCAACGTTATCGTATAATGTATGGAACTCGCAAACATGCCGTTGTGACGAAGCACAATTGAGGATGTCATCTCGTTCATGCACGGCACAGGGAATATTTAAGCGAGTGCATAGCTTATAGGAGTGATGGTACTCATGGAGAATCCATAAAAAGTATGCACATGCAGCTAATACTTGACCACGGCCTTTTTCAATTTAAACAAGAAATCGAACAAGTGTTTTTGCCCAGCAATGAGATATCGAAGTGGTGGTGTATGCAGCGGTGGCGAACCAGACCACATTCCAGGACATATAGATAATATTGCGCCATTTAAATCCGAAAGGTAAAGTATGCTGCAAGTGAAGAGCGTGACTGACCACCAGATTAATGTATATAATGGTATGAGTGGTGCGTGCCGATTCAATGAGGCTCAGAGCCTGTAATAGTAGCAGTGATAGTATGTTGATCCTGGCGGCCCCGGAGCATACCGCGCTCCTAGAATTTGTACATTTATTATAGCCTTTCTAGTATCAAGATCTCCTCGAAGGAATCATTTTATGTATGCTTTTGAAAAATGCAGAAGCATAAGCATCCCTCCCCAGTGAGGAACTTTATTCAGAAGCCCGCATTTCAAATGTCTCGCAAGTCTAGGAGTCCTTGCTCCATCGAAGCATTTACGAGGCGGACCTGTTTGAGCACGAGTGCTTCCTAAGTTTTGACACCGTCTGATAAATAGATTGACAAAAACTAAAAGGCAAACAATCTGATTACACCAACATCCATAAAACCCAACCAACCGGAACCGATACAATGCGTATTTAGCATCCCTGACCAACAGCCGTCAAGGCAGAGTTGCAGCAACTATAGGAAGATGGGTTGTAGCAAGCCCCCCCACAGTCGTAAGTTCCAGCAGGGCACAAGACACCGTTGTCGCAAACATAGGTAGTACCAGAGAAGCCCTGTCCAGAAGAGCATGTGCATGTCCCGGATGAGGAGGACAAGGCGTTCTTGTTGCAGCAACTATTGGATGGGCTGTAGCAGCTTCCGTTGCAGTAGTATTGGCCTGTGGGGCAGATGTGACCGCTGTCACAGACTTGCGAGGAGGTGTAGGAGGTGCCAGCGCATTTTCCTGCACTGGGAGTTGAAGTGGGCCCAGCCGGGCTCGAGGTGGTGGGGCTTGAACCGCCGCTAGTGCCGGTAGTGCCGCCCCAAGAGACGCCGTTCTGTTATGATGTCAGCGTTGTATGCGGAATGGTACAGAAATAGCACATACGGGGCATAGAGTGACCGTGTAGTCTTGGGTATTGTAGCCGTTGATTACTTTCTCGCAGGTGAAGGTTGAGCTGAAATCGTCGTAAGGGTAGGTGTAACAGTTGGGGCTGCGCAGATGTAAACGATTAGATGCAAAGCCTTTTAAGCCAGACATGTAGCGGGGCGCTCTCACCATGCTTTCTTGAGGAACTCGATAGTAGGGAGGACAACGGATGTCCATTTAGGGTCGTTGTTGACACAAGTGCCAGTCGAAGCGGGAACGGAGCCCGTGCTAACGGGGATGAAGTTCGCGGTGAGTGGCCGCTGCATAGCGTAGATGAGCGTGGGTGGCTTACCCAAGGAGAGTCTGCCAGTTGACACATCCGCAGCAGTTAGTATCTGCGCCGGGTTGGTAGCAAGATCCTACGGGTTATTGTTTTCGTCAGCATCGGTGAAGTTGAGCTTTCCTGCGATCAATTTACCCGAAGTCTCGCCGCATCCGTAGAAGGCAGCGTTGGTGCCAGTGTAGGGGCCGTTGGTGAGCGCAGCGTTACAGCCCATGTATGACGTGCCGCCATTGGTGCCACAGACCTATACCAGTTATCAGAATACTCGATAAATAGGACCAGGAGCAGTTAGAAGCCTTACTGAACCAGCAGACCAGTAACCGGAGAGATACCCACACATACCCACACACTTCCTCGAAGTTGCCGGAAGTGTAAACAAGACCGCACGTCTGGCCGGATGGGCAAGAGGAAGCGCTAGAGCAAGTAGTCTGTTTGGTACGGTGAGAATGCCGAAGCAACACGATGCGGGTGTCTTAGCTTACCAAGCTGCCCGAAGGAGGGGTGACCCATTGGTAGGAAATAGACGGGGGTGCGATGGACCATGACGAGGAGCCTAGTCCTGCTGTAGTCGGGCTTGCGCTACCAGGGTTTCCACATGCGTATGGGTTGGATGCTTGAGTGTTCGTGGAATCCACTACGGTGGGTGCGATAGAGACAGGAACGCTGACGCCAGCAATGATCTGAGATTTCCATCAATATCTTCTGCATTGAGACCCATGAGACTTTGGGGTGTACTTACACTGATGTCATAGAAATCCACTCCAGACTTGGAGAAATTGATCTCTGCGAGTGCACCTGGGCCCTATACGACGAATCAGATTATGACCATAGATCATGCGACAAGTCTTACCGCTGATGAACAACCCTGCGAGTCACAGACGGCCGCAGTCTGCGAGCAAGATGTGCCTAAGGTTTCGTTAGCTAACATTGGTGCCTCTAGTTAGCTGGACTCTCACCCTGCTGACAGAATGCCCAATTTCCGTTCCACTGAGTGTCAATGCCGTTGTTGACGAACGGGTAGCTGACAACGTTCGATCCGCCCTTCGGGACACGATAATTGCCCGAGTTGGGCGTGGGATTGTTCCAATAACAGTACCCATTGTCTATTCAAATTCCTATGAGAGTTTGACGAGAAATGATGGGGGATTACTAACTGGTGTTGCACGTGGACGTGCTGGGGCATCCTGCGGCGCAAGTACCAGCCGCGCCGGTGGTTGGGGAGAACCACACATCACTGGTACATTTGTTCACGAAAGTGACCGTTCTTGCCTGTTGAGCATTGGCAAAGATCGGAGACCCGAGAAAAGCAGAGAGTAGGAGAATAGGAGCCAGGAACGACATCGAATACTACTGGTTGATTGTGGGGTAACGCCAAACATCGCTTCAGACCTTTATAGCCTCGCGAAGCAATCCCCAAACTTCCATGGCCAATATGTTCGCTTGAACATGTGCAACTGTTGATCCAGCGGCATCAACAAAGACGTTCCTGAGCCCAGATATCATCTGACCGCCATGCCGGGAAACGAGAAGCACGGAAAGAGTTTGGGACGAGCGGGAAGTGCTGGCGATACCCAGATAGGCGTTGTCGGCCGCGCTAATCCCGCCTGAAGCCTACGCTTGTGTCCATAGAAGCGAGATGCATGCGTGGGCTGTCGCCTATTGTCGCATCAAAGCCCAAATCGGGGCAATCATACGCTTAATTACCACTGTCATCCACTGATCCTGCAGCTGGGCCCTGGCTGCGCTGACGCGGTGACGAGAAGGCACGCAGTGTGACCCGTACCAACTCGCTGGCATGTAACCTCGCGGGAATTCCGAGCTTCTGCTAAGGATGTGTATCGTCATGATGGACTGTCTGGACAAGCATCCGATAGGTCCAGCCGACACATGTCACGACTCGTTAGTCACGAGTCAACATTGAACGTCCGGCCGAGGACAATCCGACATCGCATAGTATGATATTCCCATGGACGCATCCAATTCATTTGTTGAAGGCTGGCCATGGTCGCATGAGGACACGAAACTTGTCAAATTCGATTGTTGAACTTTGGTTGAATAGCAACGTGCGTACCTTTTCAGCATGGTGTTCGCCCTGAACACATTGCACTCGGGTCCTGTGACTTGTGTTCATTACTTCAAAGTTGCTACAAGCAACATCCAGCCATAATCATGACCATCGCAGGGTGAAAATTGCAGCGCCGAAGGCAATCAGATATGAGCATATTCACAAGCGCAAACCTAGGTGGAGGGCTCTGGCAGTAATCCACGCCGACTGGGACTCGGAAGCTTGTAAGTAGCCTACTTCCTTCTTGCATATTCGAATATCGATCCAGAAATAGATTCGCAGATTGACATTTGATTGGCCGAAGAGCATGGAAAATGTCGAACGATGTGTATCAAAAAAAATTGCGAAGGAAGTGTCAAGCACGGGACCCCGGCGTTACTCCATGTGTCTGACGACCACGTGCGCGTCAACAGGCCGCAGAGAAATCTCGACCTGAAAGCTGGGAGCGACGGTGATGCATATGCCCGGGTTTTGAAGTCCATGATGTTAGCTGGAGTCCTCAACCTGCGAGCGCGGATCCTCGACTGCCCACGAAATCAAGTGCTGCACAATTCTTCGCTTTTTCAGTTGCACAACGTCAGTAAAATTACAACACCGCATAATTTGCATCATTGCGACAGTGGCTTCGTCCCCACAAGCCCCTTCTGCCCGCTCTTCATGCTCCCCAGCACTGAGCACACTCCTCTTTTGCGATTGAGTCGAGCTAACAGGACCAGGATTCGAAGCGGTTGTACCGGCAGCGGTGTCTGCACCACCACCAGCACCGCTGTCCCTCGATACGGCTACGACGTGTATTGCCCCTCCCCCGAGGCTCGAGCACGCAATCATTGGCGGTGCCTCCCGCAAGTTAAATACATCATCCCTATGTGTGTATATGTATTGGCCAGCGCCTATGCATCGCCCCATCCATTGCATTGCTCCTGATATCAATTCTCCTCAAGGCGAGGTGTGGGCGCCGCATCTCGATGGCACGTGATGTAGACCGCAGGTAGGTTGTCGGTATTCGCCTGTATTACATAGGAATCTGGTAGCTCCAAAATAATTAATATAGGTACAGGCTGCAGCAAGGCTAGCCGATCCAGCAGGTATGCCGATGCCACGTTTTAGCATCAGAAATGATTACTTACAGTGTTATATGATTAGGCGCGATCGACGAGGCCGAGCCCTGGTAGCGGAACTTCGTGCGTCTAATATTGACGTTTCTAGAAGGCTGGAGCGCCACGAGCGTAAAGTGGGATCATATTAGTCTTTTAAACAGAAAATGCGTCCAAGTGTGCAGCATAGCAGCACCCTCCTGGATCCAGGGATTGAGGCAAGTTACAATTAGTAATATGTAGTTTGATCCCTGAAATCGACGGGTCGAATGGAAGGCTCAAACCACGATTTGCCCTCGATCCAGCGTCGGAGATCCACCTCACCTCGGGGCGGGCGCATTCCAATTTCCCTCGATACATCATGCAGTTACATCCGCTGGTGTCGATCGGGCGATCCAGCCAGCGGCTACGCAGACATGCGCGCGCGTGTTGCATATGTTGATAGTTGTAGCCAGCTGCCCTTCCCAGTTAGCGCGGGGACTGGTACCGCAGATAATCAGAAGCGAGCTGCGATTGGGGTGCCAACGAGGATGCGATTGGGACCAGCGGGGAGCGCTTGACGCGGCGTTTTCAGTATATATATTAATGTCCGTCCGTGGATCTGCGATAGACAATTGTGATAGCACTAGTGTTCTGCGAGCTCGAGAGATAGGAGTCAGTCCTGAGTCGATCGCCCACCCGGGATCTACCCCTACCCCACTTTAGTCTCCGCCGCGATCTGCCCATGTGTAGTTGATGTCTAGCCAGTGAGGAATGCGTTGATTAATATTTACTGGCGTCGTTCGTCCCATCACTCACCAATGGGCATCACGGTATTACCATGATTGCATAGATCATGATGTGTATTGCGCCCCGCCCGAGTGTACCCTGCGATACATATATGACGTCCTCATCACTCCCACAGCCGCCCTGATACGTTGCTCCTGATCGGCCTCGGGGCGGGCGCATTGCCTCGCGAGGGCTTCGATCAGGAGATCCGGCTGCTGGAGC
>KV417491.1:633428-673443 GCA_001630335.1 Athelia psychrophila | reverse complement strand
CTTCTAACTCATCTACAACCACAGCGATATGGGTTGCCCCGCCGAGGGCATTCCAGATTCTAGCACGCGCCACGTTGAACCGATTAGCAAGGGCCTTGAATGTAGAGTCCATGTGTGGTTATAAGTACGTTGATTGTCGCTTTGGCCAAGTGTGTGTGTATGTGTCGGAGTTGCGATCCATTTTATTATAAACGCTGCCTCGGAGACATAGGTGGTGTTCGGCTGCTTAGTTGAACCTCGATGGCCTGGAGCGAAATCGGGAGGGTTGTCAAAAGGTTGCTAAGATTAAGGTCAACTGACCTTAGACTGAACCGCCTTTGTTGTCCTTTTGCGCTAGGCTCGATGGTGCCGAATACAAGGATCTGGGCTCCAATATCACCCACGTGAATTTGTACGAGCAGTCGCATGCTCGCCTCGAAATTGCCTCATGTTTGCCTGACCGACAATGGTTGGCTTAGAAATGAGAGGCCCCGGGCTGCCCCAGCAAGGTTGGCCAATCTGCAATTGCGGTTCGAGGGGATAGGAAGACAAGGTTAGATAGAGCTAGTAGGCGGATATGAAAATCGATCCCGCTCTGAACATCCTGGGCCAGGCAAATTAACAGAAAATTTGACTCGGAGATGAACATCATTAGATTGAGCACAAAGAGCCTGTCGACGGGTGAGGAGAACGTTGGATCAGAGCACTAGCTCTGTTCATTTGACTTTCGGTCTAATCATCGTGGGGTGGGATGAAGCCTGAAGGTATAGAGGTGCTTAGAGTCGGGGTAAGTAGATCGGGCCGATGCCACGTTGCGAGCAGTCGCACGGTCATTCTGCCTCAACCTGTCGCTTGTCTTTCCTGTGACCTTTCCTTGCTCTGAGGAGCTCATGCTATACCTGCTGTGTCCACTATAATGGATTGGAGCCACCTTGATATCTCACTCGACTGAATTCTTGGCAGCTCCCTGCTCACCCGCAAATATCTCAACTATTTCACTTTGGCGTGGATCCTGCCTTGATCGTCAAGCAGACCGAAGTTGTGTGGAATTGCTGGGAAGCATCTGCTCACCCATCTGGGCTACAAGGAGCAGCTCTCATGCATTGGTACCTGCCAAGTGCGCGTACCCTGCTGCACCTGCCATCTTCGTCTGGGAAATGGTCATAGGCAACATCCTCACCGACCCAGGGATGGTACGCGACAGCGACGTTCTCTTCCTCGGCGGGAATTGGCTCTTGTTGGGCCAGGTGTCGTGTTTTCTTTTGCAAGTCCATGGACACGAATAGCGCTATCGCGGATATATTCACCGACTCAAGAGCGTCGCGAGCCTGGTTCAGGCGAAGATCCAACACACGAGGTTGATGGACAAGAAGCCAGGGGGGATGGAGTTCTTTATTAGTGGGATGAGCTGGGCAAGAACGACTCCAACTGGAGGCTTGGATGGGATCAAGCCAAGCCCACGGGAGAAGTATTCCCCACCATCTTCTCCTTTGCACTCAAAGTTCCGTCCACTCGTACGTCGCCTTATAGTTCTATCTCCGATTGGAACTCACACGCATCCCTAGTGCTCAATCCCCGCTGGCTCCTCGCCGCCTATCAATAGCACGAACTCTACTGGAACCGCTAGGCATTCCTCCTTTGTACATCGTGCATCATCACTCCCCCGCTGCTACCCTCTTCAAGTAACTCGTCGTCTGGAGGTAAAGCCGGGCATGCATCGGATGTGCAGCGTGCGTCATCTGCGGTGGTGAATCGCCAACCAGGCGCTGAGGAACGGGAGGAAGAGCGTTTCTAGATAAGACCTGCGCCGAGGATTCTGTATTGGCGAATGTCGGACGCGACGATGAATGAAAATGGGAGTTTGGACTCGAGTGCGAGATAGGAGAGGCTGAACGTCGCCATCGCAACCTCCACCTTCCTCTCATCTGGCACCACCATCAAGGACAGCCAAATCTTCGGCCGCGAGCTCGTTCGATGATCTGAGTGACAAGTCCAGCGCAGCGCTCAACGGGACGTCGTTCGAGAAGTCAAGCTTGTGGGCGCTCGTTATCTTCGTGATGTTCGCTTCGAGTGAGTCTTTCTCTTTCGACTGTAGCATGGCGAACTCATACTCATGCGTGGAACACGAACAGAATGCCCTCGTCGGCATCGATTTTACATCATTTCCCCTCATGGCGCATATTATGCTTTCGTATCACACATCATGACTATTACTGAGATGCAACTGTGATGCCATTTCCCTCTTTTTCTCTGCGCAATATTTACGTCGCTTGAGCCTGGCTGAGCACTCAGATATCCAGGTGTCATTCCTTCTTGCTCGCACTGCCACAAATTCGCTGAGTGATTCCGCCATGATTGAAGAGCAACTGGCCCGAGCGCAGGCTCGGCTTGTTTCTTGCTTGCTCAGCACTAGGTCTCATTAACATGAATGCAAACAATTTGGGTATTTGTGTGCGCCAATGGCCCAATATTATGCAAACCTAAGTCCAATAGTTGTACTCGTGACCAGCACTGATGGCTCGCGGCGCCACATCGTCCCATCCCGGTCGGCTCGGTACTTATTGTTGGCCCAGGCGCCCGCGGCCGTGCAGCTGCGTGCAAGTGTGACAGTTCACAGCGAGCGACAAGCGAGCGACCTGCACGTTTACTACCTTTTACCTTATCCCTCTTTCTCGACCAATTATGCCATAAACAAGTCGAGCATCTGTCGAAGGCAGTGCACTTACGCTGCTCACACTCGCCAGCAAAATACCACCAGACAGCTTTCCGGCACTCAAAGGCACAGCAGCGAGGTCTTTGTCCATTATCGAAGCATCGGAGGTATGGGTTGGATCGTGTTGCCTCTCGATGGCATTACACGCTAACGGACCATCATGATATCTTGCAGAAATTTACATCCAATCGTCAGGACTGGGCCAACTTTGGCCGATACGTTGAAAATACTGTAGTGGCTATTATTCAAACCGCTGGCGCTCAGGATGCTGCTGGAATGTCAAGTATTCAAGAGAGCATGCAGCAGGTATTTGAGTGAGTGGCATTAGCACACCCTGTGCAGTCGAAGATTGAACGTGCCGGCGTGGAAACATAGGATCTTGGAAAAAAACAAACAGGGATGTAGACCGGCTTCAGCGTTCATATCCTCCGGGTCGCATTCAATTAGCTAGTAAAGATCGAAAATCCATAGTATATATGAAGTTACAGGTCGATGTTGCATCGCAGGCTACTATGTCCAGTGGGCGCCGGGTACGTTGATTGATTGCTTGAAATCGTCTGTGTAATTTATAATTTATATCTTCTTAGTCTCATCTTTAAAGAAACAAGACTGGAACGACCCGAAGCAGGTCTTGGACAGAATCTTGCAGAAATACAGGAATGAGGTGGCCTCAGGGCATCCGGTGGCCAACAAACCTGCGATGCTTGCTGCCCATGCACCAGTACCCTCCGCGAGCACTGGAGATTGCGCTTTAGTACCAGTGGTAATTATTTCGTTCCCAATTCGAAGCTACCCTTCTAATAATCAAAAAGGTTCGCAATACCACTCCTATATCTGGCGGGCCAGTCGGGATCGACACCTCAATACCGGCCGCAGCTTCCAAGCTCACCAATGACCATTTCTCAAAGCAGGCCCCGGTTCGTCGCTTGCAAGCTATTACCCATGATTCCTATCTTACAGTCTAGAAGGTCTTCAACACCAGTTCTACATCTGGCGGGCATGTCACGAATGTCGCCGGCGACCACACAGTCACGGTTAAGGCTCCAACCATTTACTTTCCGTTTACAGAAATTTCGTATTTAAACGGAAAGAGTAAACAAATGGTAATAAACCGTTTATAAATGGTAAACGGTTAATGTAAACGGTAATTATACAGGGTACAGGTGTACGAGATGATATGTATCCTAATCAAAGACCATGAGGCCACTGCGAAGCCATTGACGGGCACACATGGCCTCTGTAACCGTCTCAGCGCGCATAGAGCCACGGAGATCGGTGCAAAGGTGACGGGACTTCGAAAAAAGTCGCTCGACACACACACTTGTCCCTGGAATTGCAAGGTAATCACGAGCCATCTTTGCAATGATGGGGAACTCGTGTTCGTGTGACTACAGTGTGTATCATTAGTGCATTCCGACAGTGAGAAGAAGATGAAATAAGTACACACCTTCCACCAACCCAGCGGGTCCTCTGCTCGTCCTGCACCACCATGCCTTAGCAGCAGGTATCTATCCCACTCGCTTGCGATCTCCTGCTCTGGAGGATCGTCCGAGTCGGCGTTGGAATTAACTAACGCGAGCTCCGAAAGGAATGACGACAATGAATGAGAGGGGATTGGTGGCGGTGGCGGCTTGCGCGGACGACTAGCAGCGGCAGCCTCGTACTCCTGATAAACAGTCTTGAAGATAATTTCTGCACGGGTATGTTCATCGTCCCCAAGCTTTTTGAAAAAGCCAAGGCGGAGGGTAGGGTGGCAGACTTGATTGGTGCGAGACTCGAGTCAGTCATTGGCTGAGTAATAGAGCACCAGTGAGACTCACCAGTAGCAATGACATTGTAGTGGTTGGAGAGTGCGATCTTGTAGTAGTGTCGTAGGCGAGTGATGCCCGCATCAATTGCAAGGCGAAGTTTTGCTGGAAGGGTGGAATCCTCGGAGGTCTTGGTGAGGGCCGTTTCCATCAAGTGATAACACGGGATTGCCCAAGGAAGTGTAGGGGTGCCTGCCCTCGACATCTCCAGGGTCACCCTAGTAAATATCTGGAATGGTTATCAATTAGATATGTACACGAGCTTGGTTCGAGCACGCACCTCGAGAACCGAGCCTAACTGCTCCAACAATGTCCACTCCGAGTTTGACAGCATCAAGGGACGCAGGGTCTCATGCTGGAAAACCCAATCATCAACAGCCTGATAAGACAGTCAGTAAATAGTATGAGTGTAATACTTCTGTCACACACCTTGCGGAGCATAAGAGCCCTTTTTATCATCGCATGTGTGTAGTTCCAGCGTGTACGGACATCACGAATCACCATCAACATCGCAATTTTTGTACCTTTCTCGGAGACTAGATCGGCATAGCGTTGAGCAGCGCACTTCTTGAAGTACTTGCGGCGCTGAGGAGATGACACGATCTTGTTGACAATAGCCCGAAGCTATTGGCCACTGATGAGAGTATGATCGTAAGAAGACAGAAAGCTAATCGTACCTTCTTAACAGGACTCAATAGTGCTGTGTCCTCTGTCAACTCCGACTCACTCGACTCTTCCTCCTCATCACACATCGCATTCCCAATGTCCTCAAATGCCTCTCGCTCCATCTCCTGCAAATCTTCATCATCCTCGGGGGAATAGTGAACAGGAAGATTCTTCATGGTCTCGTAGTAGTCGGTAAGATCTGGATCATCGGCCTCATCGAACTGCTTGAGAATAGTCTGCACAATGATATTAACAATATGCGCCAGACATCGGATCCTGGCATTATCTGAATGGAATGTCAAGCCATATCGCTCGCTGAGAAGGGTCCCGAGAACACGAGCAAGAACATCCATATTTGATGCATTGTCCATGACGAGAGCGAGGAAGTACAAACACGATAAAGGTAAGTTTACAGCTGTGAAAGTTGGAGCAGGTTACTCATCTTATCTAGACCACCACGCTTCGCCGCTGAATCCACAAATGCCTTTGCCGCTTGCGCACCCGCATGCTCTTTATCTCCCATATGGCGGAAGTCGATCAGCCTCTCGATAAGCTTCCAGTCGTCATCGATCCAGTGTCCGATGGTCCCGGAGAAGCTAAAGACCATCTGTGGGGTCGTCCAGCTGTCATGTGAGTATGATATTTTCGATTTGACAGCCTATTATTCAAGCTCGATCAATACAGTTCACAACGAAGTTAGAAAAACTTACCGCAAGTTCTTCAACAATGGTTTCGTGGAGGGTGATGAAGATCTGTGCTAAGGTATTTCGTACCGTAGTATCACTGGGTAAGCTGAACCTGACATGCAAGTACTCAAATAGCCTTTTGAGCCCGGGTGACTCGCCCGTTGTCCACGGGAGATCGTCCTCCAGAAGCCATGCCGAGAAGATCTGCAAAAAACCTTTCCGGGTCGATTCAATCTTAGGGTTCAGCTTCCCCTCGAGCAGATACCCCTCCATCAGCTTTGCACTTCCGGCGGTGTACCCGTGATCGATCGGTGCCGAGGTCTTCTGCTGTTCCGTAGAGCACCCATTCTTGGCCTTCTCATCATTCTTGATCTTTTCGTCATGGGTCCTTGTGTGAGTAGCGAGATTCCCGATAGACGGCGAAGGAATCTCGTCTTCAAATGCGTCGCATTCAGGCTTACGAGGGACAGTGCGGGACCTAGAGAGAATTTCATTGAGGTGAGTACTACGGCGGTTGCGTTGTTTGAGCAGTTAACTAACCGATCACAGTGCTTGCACTTGAACTGCCATCTGTTTGGTATAGTACCGGGTTCGACGATGGCCACAGGGGTGTGCCAATGCTGAAGTGTGAGGTTTTTGGGCCCACGCCGACCTGGCGCAGCACGGGCTTTAGCACGGACTTTGTTGATCGCACTCTTCCCATCGGATTCCTGCTCAGTGCTTATCTCTCCATCGCTCTCTGCTGGCTTGTCATTCTTGCGGGGCTTCTTCGCGGCTTTCTTCACGCGTTTCTGGTGGCAAAAGTGGTCAGTTAACATGCCTTATTGCATGCAGACAATGACTCACTTGTTTCTCCACATCCACTGCATCGTCGTTATCATCGCCATCATCGTCGGACTGAAGGACGAAGGACTTGCGCTTTGATATAGGTTCGTCTCGGCCGTCTTCGGTGTTGTCCATCTCCTCATCTAATAACTCATCACCATTCTCATCCAGGACAAACACCCCAACAGATTCCTCAGATGCGTGACGATTGCGCGGACGATAATCCTTATCAGGTCTCTCCTTCGCTTTTGGTCTGGGTGCTAAGACGAAATGGTCAGACCTGTCCGGTGCGGAAACTCGACTCTGTCTAACACTTACCAGTGCCCGTCGCTTTTGTAACAGTCTTCTTGGCTACTGGCTTTGACTTTGTGGTCGGCTTTTCAGCTCTTTTCTCCTTTGATCCCATCACTTTCGCTTTGGCTGGCCTATATCCATTGTTCTGTAAGTGTTTACTCCTAATATGCGAAATAAATGTGATGACTGACACAAGCTCATTGAGCTCGTCACAGAGCCGTCTCAATTTAATGTTTGCAACTTCAGCTGGAATCTCAGCCACCTCTGCTGGGCTCAGCGCTTCGAGATAATCCGCCACCATTCCCATCCCAAGCTGGCCACGACGAACATTAGCCAGTCGGCCAGAGTCATCGCGGCAGTGGCGATCCTCGGCAAATAGTGAGTCCATGATTTGATTGAACTTTTGCCATGGACTGTCTTCGGCATTAAGTGCAGCTCTCGCAAAGACCTTGGTAATTTGGTCACGGCGATGGCCCAAGGAGACAGTTTCTGGGAGCTTGGGAGATAGGAAGGAAATCTCTTTAACGAGAGTGCGGAATGCTACTTTCTCTTGCTCGGCGGGGCTGGTTGAAGTCATAGTTAGGAGGGTGCAAGGGATCTGTAATTTTTTTCTCTAATTTGATTCTGATTTGATTCTACACCGAGTTTTCCGACGTTGGCAGTCATCAAGTGGACATCTCGCCATATTTGATCGGAGTCTCGGGCCTTGATTACACAAAATTATTTGCGGATCAGAGATGTAAAGTGATCGTGATTTGCGGTCAAAGTCTAATTCACGGGACTGGGAAACTTGAGCGAGAAACCATTTATTTACTGTTTATAAACGTTTACAACCATTTACCGACCTGTAGCGTATTTAAACAGTAAACGTAAACGGTATAAACAGTTTTAAACAGTAAATAAACGAAATGGTTGGAGCCTTAGTCACGGTGTACGGGCTGGATGAAAAGCAGTTAGGTCAGTCACATACTGACCTCAGCGTTTGTTACATGCGCTCAAGCCATAGCAAGCTATCAAGATGACTGTGGAAAGGCTTGCATATGCGAGCGGGGCGTCTTGGGACCCCGCATTCGCATGCTTGCCTGGCACGCGGGTGACTATGCTGTCTTTGATCGATGAATGGGCGCGCTCGCGTGGCGGTAAAAGCGTCTTTTGGTTGCATGGTGTCGCGGGCTCAGGAAAAAGCGCCATCGCGCATACGGTTGCGCAGACGCTTCACAAAAACCGTGTCCTGGTGTCTTCTTTCTTTCTCGACGTCGCGGTTGATTCTCGCAGCGCCATGAGATCAATCTTCTCTACAATTGCACGGGATATCGCAGCGCGTTACCCGGCCTTCGCCGAGGATATCAGTGCCATTTTGGACGAGGACCTTTCGCTGGCGTCGGCGCCTCTGGCACGGCAGTTCGAGGAGCTCATCAAAAAGCCTTTACTTCGCCAGGAAATCACTGATCCGATTGTGGTGGTGATCGATGCATTGGATGAGATTATTCAGGATGGCTCAGATACCGAATTGCTCCGGATATTGCGCGATGAAGTCTCTCAGCTTCCACAATTGCGTATTCTTGTCAGCTCTCGACCAACAAGGGTACTCCTCGATTTTCTCTCTGGGCAGGACCATATACAGTCCTATCACATCGACATCACATCGTCTGAAAATGCGGACGATATTGAAGCCTTCATCAGTGGGAAGTTGCAAGACAGCCAAATGCGCAATAAGATGGGACTTTCGTCTACGGACAGTGTCATGGCTTCCAACTTGAAGCTGTTGGCGGAAGGCCTCTTCATCTGGATAGTCAGTGTGTTTCGATATCTTGACAGCGTGGACAATCCCGAAGGAAAGCTCCACTTATTGCTCTCGAAAGCCGGCACACCAGGTCGTCTCAATCCCACGAAAAAAATAGATGCCCTATACGCAACCGTTCTTGAGGTCTCCGGGGATTGGGAGGACCCCGAGTTTTGCGAGGGCTATGGGCTTTAAATGGGTGCCATCATGGCAGTCAAGCGGCCTTTATCGCTGGCTGCTCTCGGTGCCTTGCATGGTCATGCGCAGAACTTCGCATGGAAACGTCTTATCCACAGATTTGGATCCCTTCTTGTGGGATTATATGGGGATAACGAGCCTATTCGCCCTTTACACCTTTCCTTTCAGGAATTCATCTTGGACCATGCCAATAATGCTAAGGAGACACGCAAGTTCTATTTATCCGAGAAAGTGCACAGTAGGCGCCTTGCCGTCCTCTGCGTGAAAACCATGGTTCGCGAATTCAAAACTGCGCCTATACATGGCACGGGCTATCTCGCGAGGGGAGAGCTCCACCTGCTCGGTATCCCGAAGGTCGTGGGGGTCTCCGAGCAGCTGCTATACAGCTGCGAGTCCTGGATTGATCACCTCGTCGATATTAAGCATCCAGATTCCGCCATCATGGAAGGTCTGCAAGTGTTGCTATCAGATCATGGCACGATGTGGATGGAGATAGTTTCGTCGAGAAGCATCTTTCGTGGATCGCTAGGTGCCTGGAAATGGTTAGAGGTTAGTGTTTACTTAAACAAGTCAGAACAATTGAAACTGAACCTTAGTCCGTCGGTCTTAGGGTCACCACCTACACCTGAAAGAATTGCCTGATGATGCATCACGAGCAAATGTTATGTTCAGACTTTCATACCGCCTATCATCTGTTTGGCGACACGAGGAGGCTATGACAGCGATCTGGGAGGCGGTAGATCTTTACCGGGCTCTCGCCGCAGACCAACCGGCGGTGTTCAATGGCCCTCTCGCAACATCCCTCTTTAACATGTCCAATCGATTGAAAGGTGTCGGGCGACATGAGGAGGCAGCGACAGCGATTCGGGAGGTGGTGGATCTGGAGCGGGCTCTCGCCGCAGACCAACCGGGGGTGTTCAATGCCTATCTCGCGGATTCCCTCTTTAACATGTCTATTCGGTTGGCAGCTACTGGGAGACACGAGGAGGCTGTGACAGCGAGTCGGGAGACGACGGGACTGCGCCGGGCTCTCGCAGCAGAACAACCGGCGGTCTTCAATGGCCCTCTCGCAGATTCCTTCCACAAACGGGGGTCTTCAATGGCCTTCTTGCAGACTGCCTCCAAAACTCGGCGATTTACCTGGCAGCTCTTGGACGACACGAGGAGGCTGTGACAGCGATTCTAGAGGCGGTGGATCTGTGCTGGGCTCTCGCCGCAGCCCAACCGGAGGTGTTCAATAGCCCTCTCGCAGACTCCCTCGAAAACATGCCCATTTACTTGTTAGCTGTTGGGAGACACGAAGAGGCTTTGATAGCGAGCCAGCAGGAAGCGGATGTTCGCCGTGCTCTCGCGGCAGAGCACCCAGCAACGTGACATTTATACCGATGTATTTTATAACTGCTATTTTATCTTATGTTACAGGATGTACGGCAGAGACACAGCTAGTATAACAGTTACTTGGCGTGTGCCTATTGAAAGGGCGGAAAAATAAATAGATAATATCCAAGGATAAGTGCATGGGTCGTGGAATGGAAAAGCCTGGCTTGGGTGAGGCGTAGTAGCCCGCAAAAAGTAGCTTGAACCTTCACCCACAATCACAGACGTCATCTGCATCACCCGATGCCCCGACAAGACATCCTATTCGTATAGTCCGTGAGCTGTGAGAACTTATCCTTCTCTTTCCCTGTGTGGCATGCGCTCCGGATGTTGATTGTACCACCACGACCTATAGGAACCCCTGGGGCTAAGCGATTAGGATTGAACGTGTCAGTGTAAGAAGAAGGTATGCCATGCCACAAGGGCTTATAAGCATACCTTGGCGGGACCTTCACGTCGACCCGTTGAGGCTGAATTGTAGAGGTGGAAAAACCGCTGTGAGAGAATGCGAGGTCGCAACTTGCCGGACCCCTTCGCTCAGTCGAAATTAGTGATGAGTTGAAGGCGGCGGTCCAGATGACGCAGGTCATTGAGGGCGCAGCTTTGATCTATCGAAGATATTTCACGGTGCCATGCTCGAGGAACTGCATTCTGAGTGTTGAAGCTAGTTGGATGACGAACGATGCCATAGGACTTGACGTGGCGGGACGATGGGCTGCGGAGGTACATTTGGCCCTGAACAACAATTCAACTCGGCTGCGTTGATGTGTTCTCGAACAGAGCGCCACTGGTCCAATAAAGAGCTGTCATGAATGGGAGAGTCAGACGTTGGTTAGAGGGGCGTTGGTGACGGGCCGGAGTGGCAGTGTCGATGTCGGTGCCTATGGCCTACGCTCCTGCCAATAACGCGTCACTTTCTTTCGACTCGGAGTTTCGGCCCACCGGTCCCAAGTTATCGATCTTTGGCCATGAAGGAACTGGGGAGACATGCAAGCGGCACGCTTACTTTGCACGCTGTGCCTCGCGTCAAGACACAAGGTGCTAGTCCATCGCGTCTCCATTCCTTCGTACATACATGCTCGAGCTCCAGGGCGGCTCGGGGCATGAAGCGAGCGCAGACGGAAATGTCGCGCGTAATTTGGGCGTGTAAAAAGAAGAGTATCTGTTTGATAGTGGGGGTATGGTTAAATACGGATAGGTGAGTGCTTCACAGATATGGAGAATGCATGTGCCGAACCTAATCGATTCTCAGGTACTTCTACACCACTGGGTGCTCGAAGGAGATCGTCAACACGAGTCGATGGGTCATGTCTCTTTTGCAGTCAAGGGGGCTGTCATGCCAGTCGCCAAGGATCGCGTCAAGGTGCGTTTTCCCCATCTCCCTCTTTCTCTCAACGCTAACATATCACCCCACTCCCTCAGATGAATCTAGCATTCGCAATGGAGCACGACATTCTCAAAGAATCCATCTGCCTCGCCATGGTCCCCTGACCCAACCGTGGAGGACTTGGCCAGCAATGCCGCAAGGAAGTCGACGCGCGTCAATGTCGCGTGCAGGCTAGGATCGCTATGTCGTATCCACTCAATGCGAGTCTGGCTCAGACTCCATCATGCTTTGCAAGACCGTCTCGCGTCCTACCTGGGTACGGCGTTCCAGCGGGGAGGCCATTCGGGAGAGGCGGAAAAGGCTAAACGGGTTTGGGCACAATCGAAACGATCATCCAAGTGCAGAATCCCTTCGGCATCGCAAACCTCCTCGCGGATCCGGGGACGATCACCTCCAACGGCGACTTCGCCTTTCTGGGCGGGGACTGAAGGACGCCAGCGAACCTCAGCATAATCTCTATATCCACGTACACACCGACGACGAGGGGAAAGCCCTCGCCCCAAGCTGCCAGAAAGCCCACGCAGTCATCATTCCACACGCAGAACGCCACCGATTCCTGGACGGCACCGTTGGCGTACGTCTGGAGCAGGAGGACCCCGTCGCAGTTCTTCCTGTTCGAATGAAGAGGCTCTTGTCAGCGAACGACTGTTTCTTTGCAGGAGAAAGGAAAGACATGTGCAGTGGGTGTCGGACGGCAGTGGCGAGTAGGTTCGACAAGTTCGGCAAGGTGTGTCTCAGTGTCTCTTCAGCGTAGAACCCTTCTCATTTGTCTCAGGAGGGTGCCCTACAGATTAGGAAGAATTGCCGCAGCAATGATTGTAATGTCTTGCGCCAGGTAATCACTTCTGGAACAGTCATTGCGCGCCATAAGGTGCGGTTCGCACGCAAAGTCTGGGGGAACACTCGCTATCTTACTCCACTTTCCGCGGGCACCTTAGGATATTATTTTTGGTCCCGTAATCCTCGTGAACCAGCTGGAGTACTTTGAACCAAGCGTGTTTATTACCCGTTGCTTATGTGATTCATATGTTCATTTATCTATATTGGTATTCAAATATCAATGCATATAACGACCGGATATCATATCGTGGGGTTAACTGTTGCAGATATCTAAAACATACCCTTGATAACGCCGGATGAAGATAGCGATTTCTGTCAGAGCTCTTTGTTCAACATCACGCATCTTGGGGAGAGTAAAAAGAAGTTGCATCGAGTCATGTCACTATCTATTCTCCGCACGCGCAGAGATGCGAAACAGCCAAGGTGCCGCAGGCGGAACGGAGGCGATGGAAAGCGATCAAGCAACGGATTCGAAGAGTGTCAGCGCCAAGTATACGGGACTGGTCAGTGATGCTGCGGACTGGAGGCGAAGACTTGCTGTAGGTTAATATCAGAATGGACTAAACATCAATGAACCGCGGCTTCCACATGACCTTATGCCTGCCCAATGTCCACCCGATATAAGTTTAAGCTCGTGGCGTGATCCTGTTAGACAAGGTCATAGAACACATCAGAATTGATAGACGCAGGAAGAGCGGAGTACGGCTAAAACGCGGCACCGAGTCTGTCAATGATGCGGGTACAGTCCACGATCCTGGCAGCAAAAATTTGGGTTTTGCTTGGCAGCGCCACAAAAACGAATAGGCGGACATGCAGGAGCAAGTCGGCGATAGACGTTAGAAGGCGATATGATTATGGTGGTAATCATGCAGTGTGCGCCACCGAGGAGTAATGCGCATTGACGTGGGTAGGTTATGTAGACTCCTACATTGGCTGCCGAGATCTGACAGCTTTACAAAGACTCGATAAGCCGACAAGTGACAAGTTTCTCCCTGTAGGCTCATATCGCGCTATACCGCAGCATAGAGCATATCATGGCATAATTACAATTGAGTAAATTGGAGGCACCGGCGCCGATGCAAACGGGCGGCTCTAAAGACTCGCGATGTCAAGATGGCGGCGGCGAGTTGGCCCGTATGTTAGAACTTGGCTGATGTTGAGCGACTGGCGTGTGTTGGAGTTTGGGCGTGTGAGCCTTGAAGCTTGACGAGTGGAACCCGGTGCGGGTGCAGACGGAGAATTCACTTACAATGTAATCAACTCACTATTGCAAGATGTTGCAAGTTGCGGGCGGCCAAGAACCAGAAGTCAAAGGTACTGAAATGTATGCAGTAGACGAGACGTTATCGCGCGCAGCATGCAGAGCAGGTGTGGGTGCGGGGCGGATAAATGATTGTGGACTGCTATGGTGCGTTGTCAGCATTATCATTAATATCACAATGCAAGGAGGTGGAATAGGGTGAAACTAATCCTACCTGGAGATATCTTCCACGAGTTTGCGATTCGAAACACGATCACCGAATAGAATATAAGGGTGGCACTTACACCTCGCAAGCACGCACTTGCCGACAGAATGAAAACTGTTCTTTAGCAACAGTAGGGTGCTTTATCACATCGTAATTGTATGGTCTCAGCAGTGCTCGTTTCATACACACGTTCCTCCCACCATCAGTCGAACCCCGCCCATGGCGAGGGACGAGTAACGTGTTACGGTGTTCGGAAAAACAACAGATAGCGAAAGAGCAATTGATTGGTGGCGGCGCTCCTCCAAGGCGAAGGAACGCTGGAAATCGAACGGTTTGGACAATCAGAGGCCAAACAACATTCCCGTCATCGACGCCGATACTGATAAAATCGAGCACCCGAGCCCGCAGGCGCAGGGATACGGTGGTACCGCCACAGCCACCACGAGAAAGCAGCGACGATTAACATGCACGTCACATTGTAACCCAAGTTAGCATTTGATAGTGGCAGTTATGCGAGGCAGAAGAGGCCTTTGTCAAGGCACTGATGTGTGGCGGGACAATGCCAAAAGCCCACAATATGCGGAGAGCACTAGTGGACACCATGCACAAGGCCTGTTGAACATGGACCCCAGTGTGAGATAGGTCTAAAATCAAATTTCGCATTGATGAGCGCGGTCATCGGCATGAGATGGACGATAACTGACCATGGTGTGTGGCACAATGCGAGCATTGTACATGTGGTTGTGAGGAGTGAATGTCACACAAACCGCACGCACCACCTATGCGGAACCAGATAAATAGCATGATTGGGTCCCACGCCTGCAATGTACGCCGTATCTCTATTTCAAATAAGGGAGCATAGCTAGATCCCACACTTACAATGCGCGCCGCATCCCGAATTCAGATGACTCTTAAAGTTAGAGTATGATGCCGGGACGGTTGACTGAATGTGCTGCTCATGCGAGGAACCGTTCGATCAGTCTTATTACGTGATGTCGTAATGCACCATATTCAGTAGCCTCCTCCGTCAGCCCGGGTGTGGCGGTAGCCACATCCCCTGCCCCGAGTCACAGCGTGGCCCCGCCGAGCGTTAGCGAGGCTGTTAGAGATTCGGGTTAGAGATTCGGGTTAGAGGTTTGGGTTAGGAGTTTTGGTTAGAGGTTTTGGTTAGGGGTTAGCGGTTAGGGTTAGTAGTTAGAGGTTAGGACAAGGATATTTATTTCTGGGGGAGGGGAGGGGGCGGGAGCGGGCTAGGTTTGGGTTAGGTTTAATTTAGTTTATCTTTATGGCAAAAAAATGACTCGATAATAGTGATCCTAATAGCATACTGTGACTAGAGACAAGGAAATAGTTCACTGTGGTAGCAGCCACATCCGGGCTGGCCGGGTTACGGTCAAGGACATACTAAATATGGTGTGTTACGACACCACGTAATAAGACTGATCGAACCATACCTCTGCTCATGCTGCCACAGGTGACAGGTAGGCACATCCTGAAGGGTGGTACAGTCCGGGCGTTTCCTATTGGTTTGAGGTTTTAGTGTGCAATTGACAGTAACACGCGTGCATCACATGCCAGTGATGGCCCACACTGATACACGCATGCGTATGCTGGATAAATGTTGACTATGACAGAACCTGAAAAATGTGCTGATTGGCTTTCGAGCACGGCGTCAAGAGTGCGGGGCCGGCGGGAGTGCGGCAGAAATGAGCACATTCAGGGTATCGTCACCGTATGGCGAGGAACGGAGAGCATGTAGCGCTGGTGGAGCAGGATGGAATTTGCGCACGTTGGGGGGACGAGCGTTCCTCGATGAGGCTTATCGTTCGTGTAGAAGACGGAGTACAGATTCAGTTCAAATGCATGGCACCCGTCCGCGAGTCATTGAGATTGGCGCTAAAATATTCAGTAAGGATGGTAAATGGAGCGTAATTCGGAGATACGCACCTATATTCACCGCTCGCTCTCAGATGCAGATTAGGTTCCATTCATCTACATTCGTATCGCCCAAATCATCGTTAGCCATGCATGGTGTTACTTAATTGTACACCGATCTTGATTGGTTAGCAGCTGGGCCTGCGTAGGGCGGCGGTGACAATCGGAGCAAGTCGAAGGGATAATGAAACAATAAGACAGTGGAGCAGATTGTCCTATTGAGCGCCTAATTGCTATGCACAGCTTGCTTACAGCTTTCCCGTGCGGAGGTTCAAGTTCCCAGTCTCTTGCACTGGATGCTCATGCTCTTGACGGAAGCGACCCACCCTTGACCCACCCCGCCTCAACATGGGAAATCTGCAGATTCGCGATTCCATCTTTTTACACTATTCGCTTCGGCACTCGGATGGCCCATAATGCAGGCGCGCTAAACAAGAACAAATTACGATGCCATCAGGCACGTTCTTAGCAATTTCAATCTGAATTCGAGTTTGACTAGTACACGGAAGTTATCATCTAGACGCTCAATTTATCTTTCCTCGGCTACTCCTGAAGCGCCACCCCTTCAATGGAGGTCTCCCAATCCTCGTGATTCCTCCAGAAGAGTTGCGCTCGCGGCGGCGGGAGATCAAACCCCGATGCGCAGAACAGCCCGCCTTTGACGAACGCTATGCCGGGGGTGTTTTCGAGGTCTGAAAAGATGGGTCTACGAAAGTGAACGACGGTGAGGCGCCAGTGAGAATATGACATGCAGGAATACACGCACGATCCACAGTCACCGCAGAAATGACGCTTGACAAATTTCCCTGAACTGCCCATGTCGTGATAGACCTTTGTCTGTCCGGACGAAACTATCACCCTCTCTGCGGGGACCATCAGATCGACAGAGAATCTATGAGAAATCATGTTAGCAGGAGTATGGGTTCGTCTGAAGCTATGCAACTCACAGCGATCCGCCCGAAGTGCGGCAGCTAATGCAGCGACATATGATCGAGTGGGAAGGGAAGGCGTCTGAGGGTATGGCGAGAGTGATAGCTCCGCAGTTGCAGGAGCCATTTACTGTGGAGGGTGGTGGAGGTACGACTGTGGAAGACATCTTGAATTTGGCGGTGGTTTGGTTCTGAGGAGAAGGATGTCGACTTTAATATGATATTCATTTGCTCTTATATATGTAAAATACCCTGTTAGCACTCGATGCAGCCTAGTACGCGGGTCTAACGATCTCCGACCAAGGTGCCGATTTCCCTGTCACCGGTTTATTACGAGGACTGCTAAAATACCAAATAGTTTGCCAGGCCCCAGAAACCCAAACGTGTATTTACCTTTACGTTTACAAATACAAAGGTGCGTTGAGGAGGTTTTGTAATCAATTGCGAGAACGGTATTGTAAATGTCTCAAGCAAGCTGTCTACGGCAAAGGTACCTGATATGCTGGTGAAGGCGATCGGACTCGAAATAATCCTCACACCCATCACACTTCATGCTTGATGTGGTAGACAGACTTTTACTTGCGCCCAATTATCCTACTGATGTGCTATGCTAATCAATCAGTACGGCACCAGATGCCGAGCAGATAATAGGAGGGCTGGAAAAGTTCAAATATGCGGGTAAGTAGTATTGCAATGACCCAGCATAAAGGGCTCACCAGCAGATCAAATTTATGCTTCATAATGCCCTCGCTGCAGCGAAATCTACTACCGGTCTCGTTCCCATCCTTTGTTGATGTGAAATGGCATTTGCGAACGGCCAGCCCCCAGTAAAGGTAGTTTGCATATATCACGCGGTGAGACTGGATAACGATGATATTATAAACACGATTGCGGCCAGGGATTACAGTACAGTATTGTTGAGGGGAAAGGCCCCCTTCCCTCTCCGAGGGGTCGCGACGGTGTGTAAATGTATCAGAAATGGAAGATAATTGATTGCCTGAGATGTCTGAGGATTCTCACGTGCCAAAACTGACACAACCTCTCGCAATTGAGTCATCGCTAGTTGTGACAACCAATTTGCCTATATGCCTATGCGGGGCAATGTTAGAACATCAGGAAACGACAAAAGGGCCGTAGCTGCCGCCTTAGATACGGATCTCTATGGGTTACTACTCAGGTTACCCCAATCGGCCCAATCGCTACGGTAGGTTCTGGTAGCGCTCAGTAGCAGTACCATAGCAGTAGTGATGATCTATGGAGCGTGCAGTAGAGCAAAATTACTAAGACCTATGTATTACAAAATGCGTGAAATGAAATGGATTAATCAGCTAGATAGCGGAACAGCACGAAGTCTATGTGTTGGTAATAGGGATTTAAATAGAAACATTTACATTTCTCAAGGACATTATCAGACGTCCAGGTGCAATCCACCGCCCTGCCAAACCTTGTAATGAGATGGACCGTGCGCTTGACCTGCAACAATTGTGGCCGGGTCCCGGAGAGGCCAACGGAGCGCGAGGAGCCGGAGGAGCTGGGACTTACTCTGCCGGTGCGTCTCCTATTGCGTCTCCCATTACAACATCATTTCCAACTGCCCCTGCGTCTGCCCCCGACCCCACCCCCGCCCCTTCTCCTGATTTTCCTAACCTCGCAGGGACTCTTTTCCTGCTGTCACGACAATTCTTCCTTTTGGAGATGTGAATGCGCAGAGCAGGGACGGTGGGGAACGACTTTGCACAGTATCGGCAATGCTGTTTTCCCATTCTGTACAGCGGGACAAAAAAAACCCGAGCGATGTGGTGGTGGGCAGGGCTTGGATTTTATTGCTGGTTCATTTCCTGCTCATCGCGAGCTCGTTGCCTAAGCAATGCAGCAGTGCTACAGTTTGGAGCTCGTTGCTTAGCGTGTTGCGAAGTTATCATCGTAAGTTTTCATTTGATATTACATTTTACTACTCCGCAGTATTCTAATGTCAGGAATGTCAGTGGCGCAACAACAGTAGTAACACAGCTTGTCGTTAAGATCACCGATATACATATACAACCATTTTTATCTGTAGGCAAATCCCCTTTCTTACTCTCTCGCTCACTACCGCAGTGTCAGATTCTGAGAACTATCCACCTGCGGCTGTCCGTGCCCCCAAACCGCACAGAAACGAGGTTGATGTTTCTAATGTGCTGCCCGCAAACACCAGGAAGAGGCAGAAATCCAGCAGCAAAAAGCAAGCTGACGGTGTGTTTCAATTTATTTATCCTGTCACTAATCTAATATGATTTTGTAGACAACGAGAAAGCCGCCCACCCCATCTCGCTCAATGGTCACTTCTTCGCACAGCTTTATTCACGCTGATTGTCGCCGCCTTGCCTCGCCCACACCATCTCGCTCAACGGTCACTCACTCGCGCACCCTCATTCGCGCTGATCATCGCCACCCTGAACCCGCTTTAAATTCCATTGCAGACAATCGCACTGATCGTGGCGGCGGTGAGTGATTTACAGAGCCCTATATCTGTGATGACTGATACATTGTTTATTTACAGGTAGGGTTTTGTCTGCGATTGTATCGGGATAATGGTATTGTCAGGGACGAACAGTTCTCCGACTCGGCTGCCGTCAAACCGTTCTACGACGGCTATCTCTCGGAACTCAAAGAGCGGAGCGCCATCGAGCCCGTTGTCACCGAGAAAGTCCGCCGCAAACAATTCACGAGAGCCCTGTGAGTTTCGCGCTGTTTATAATATATTAGTTATGCTTACCTATCGTTAGTCGCAGCGCAGGTGCGAGTGTACATAAGGTTACGGGAATGTCGCAGGAGGCAAAGCTGCGTGCCCGAATGAACCTGGTGGGCCGTGAAATGGACATGGGCTCGGAGGATGAAGACGATCGCGGAATGCAGTCCGAGGAGCTTTAATTGTATAGTTGTATATATAATTCTCAATTTCACATTTGCTTGTCGTTTCTATATTGTGCGGTGATTTCTATGATGGAACGGCATCTGTCTATTGCTCCTACCAGACGCTACGGTACTCTATGGTACCCTACTACATCCTATGTAGACCTACCCTATGGGCCCCTACGGGAGCCGTTATAGCCAACAGCCCCGCTACTGAGCTCTACTGTGTGCTACAGTAGAGCACAGTAGATCTGGTGCTATGCTACGGTAAAGGCAGTACCTCCTTGACTACCTACTGACCTACTATCGCTACCGGGAGCTATGGAGACTGTGGTAGCTGGTCCGTCGTTTCCTGATGAATACGAGAAAGCTGGGCGGCTTTAGACAATCAAGTATCGTTCCATGAGGCCAATATCAAGTGAATATATATTCTACAGCCGGGTTCAGTTTGAAGGAGAAGGTGGCATATGCTCGCGAAGCCGATCGGGCTTGGCAGCAAGCAACCTCGAGCCCTGGTGTCACCCCAAGCTGTTTAAAAGTCACAGGACGAGACAAGGACGAGAGGTTGAAGTTGGGATGACGGGGTCGGAGTCTTCCGGCCGATGCCAAGTTAGAGCTGTCAGTGTCATACGAGTCTGTCTCTCCTACAACTTGTCTTTCCTGTGACCTTTCCTTGCTCTGAGTTCATGCTATACCTCCTGTGTCCACTATAATGGATTGCAGCTGCCTTTATACTGAATTCCCGTCAGCTCCCTGCAGCGTGGACCCTACCTCGATCGTCAAGCAGAGCAAGGTTATACAATTGCTGGGAAGGCTCTGATCACCCATCTAAGCTATAAGGAGCACCTCTCCTGCATCGGCACCCGCCAAGGCGCACCATTGCTGCATATTTTGTCTGTATGGTCATAGACAACATCCTCGCCGACACAGGGATGATAAGCGACAGCGACATTTTCCTATTCGGCAGGAACCGGCTCTTGTTGGGCCAGCTGTCTCGTTTACTTTCGCCAGTACGCGGACACGAACGGCGCTCTGGCGGATATCCTCACCGACTCGAGAGTGTCGCGAGCCTGATTTAGGCGGATATCAAGGGCGTGAGGCTGATGGGCGAGACACCAGGGGAGATGAAGGCCTTTATTAGTGGGACGGGTTGGGCGAGAACGACTCCAGCTGGACGCTCGGATGCGATCAAGCCAAACCCATACAGGGGAGACACACCCCCCACCATTTTTTCCTTCGTACTCAAAGCTCCGTATATTCGTACGTTGTCTTGTCGCTCCATCCCTGATTGAGAACTCACACGCATCTTAAGTGCTCATTACCGTTTGGCTCCTTGCCGGGCTGGCGCCGCCCATCAACAGCACGAAATCTACTGGAAGCGCAAGGCAGCCCTCCTTTGCGTGTCGTGCATCATCACTCCCTCGCTGCTACCCTATACAAGTAACTTGTCATCTGGAGGTACAAACCTGGCATGTATCGGATGTGCAGCGTGTATCATCTGCGGTGGTGGATCGCGGACCAGGCGCCGAGGAACAGGAAGAAGGGTGTTTCTACGATGAGAGCTGAGCTGACGTTCTGTATTGGCGAATGTTGGGCGCGAAGATGAATGGAAATGAGAGGTTGGATTCGGTTGCGAAATAGGGAATGCTGATGTGTTGGAGTTGGACGATGAATATGCGGTGACTGCGGCGGGCAGCGGATTCTGCGTGGAGAGGGACGGGGTCTTCCCCTTGGATCGTGTGACAGCCCGCCGTCGTCACAACCTCCATTTTCGTCTTATCTGGTACCACCATCGAGGACAACGAAATCTTCGGCCACGCATGAGCTCGTTTGATGATCCGAGTGACAAATCCAACGCAGCGCTCAGTGGGAAGGAAGTCGAGCATGTGAGCACCGAGTATCTTCGCGATGTTCGCTTCGTGTGAGTTTTTCGCTTTCGACTGTAGCATAGCCAACTCATACTCATGAATTGAAGACGAACAGGCGCTCTCTCGTTGGCATCGATTTAGTTGATAATGGACATCCTGCGCCTACATCTCACTCTTTCCTGAACTTCCTCTGCTAGTTCGTGAATCAACAGCCTATCACGCAGTATGCGCTCTCTGGGTGCGCTTCCCTTCGTCGCTTATGTCCATAACGTATCAACTAACTCCCCGCGTAGCTATGCAGCATCGATCGCGCGAACGCCGCCCCATCAAATCACTTTCGGTATCGTCCAGTACGTCGTGAGCCTGAAGAAGTGTTCGCGAAGCGTTGGATCCATTCCATCATATTTTCGCGGTTCAACCTCAAGCGCTTCCTCGGTATCCTCGGCACGCACCACGGGCGCGAAGACAGGGAACCTCGTCTACTGGCCGGCCACAGGAATCTGTTGTGGGACCCGGGGAGTTAATCGAGATTGAAGACGATGTCGTGTCTGGGAAACGCTTGGACATCTACACTACAGATCGCACTGGGGCTGCGAGAACCATCGTTGCCGGCAAGAATGGGCTCATGAACGAACTTGATCACGTTCTTCATTATTGCCCAGTTCATGACGTACTTCGCATTCGTCTGCATGTTCGCGCGCACCGGTAAGTTCTGAGGCCACTTCTTGAGTGACTATATGCATGCTCACTCCTATCGCGTGGCTCAGTGTATGCAGTACCCACACCCCGGTTCTTTCCGTGTCGCCTTCCCCAAGTTGAGGCGAACTGACCCATGGACAAGTCCATCCCTGCGTCTGAATCGGCGTCCGCTTCGGCTGCTTCTACGCTAGCCTAACCCGACATTAATTCAAGCACGCTAGTCAGCGCACTCGCCGCCCGCTGCTACCCCCACGCAATCGTCGTCAACGTATGATCTGGGCGAAACAGGCGTATATCTCCAATTTATCTGTGCATATTTTGACCACGATATGCGACAGGCGCAGGCTCAGGCACAGGCGCAGGTGAGCGGCGTGACCTTGCACGTCCAGCTCGGTGCAGCGTAAGTGTCTATCGGTGCGGCGGCATTCGTGCTGGGGCACTTTGTAGCGTAAGCCTCTGCTCGCGTCGCGAAATGACCAGTCACTTGTCCTTTTCTTTCCAACTTCAAAGTTGTTCATCACTGCGAGATCCAAATCCAGCATCAGTCTAGTATCGTGTATTTATCAACATCGCTATCATGGACGACTGTACCTATCAGCATCTACCTTCATCTATCTCGCTATCGTTCGGGACGATTAGCCATATGCCTCCTTTCTTGCACTGGCTTCGAATCCAATGAAGTCGACTTTCTCCTGAGGAGCTGTGGAACTGTGTGATCAGTCGAAGAATCTGTTGCTGTCAATTGGCCAGTGCGAGCAGGGTGCAGGAACGGATGAGGTCCACAGCAAAGTCGTAGGACATGAACGGGTGCGTGATGTGCGCCGGGTTTCGCCAGAGTCTCTAGATCTTGTGCATACTTGCCAAATCGATTTGATGGTGCAATGCGAGTCGAGAGGAGGTAAAGACGAGTGCGAGTCACTGGATTCGAGCGAGTTCATCCCACCCCGCTGACCCGTGTATTTTCTAGTTCAAGCTCGATGCACTCGTTCTGCAACGCCGCCGCCGCCCGCTTTGCGCTGCGCTCGATCGTGTTGATCCTTCTCTCTCAAATATACACGAAAAACATCTGAACATCACATTTGGATCGCATTTTACAAAATCTTTACAAGCAGTCCGACATGCGCATAGGTAGGAGCGCAATCATTTTGTTCACGTCTGATTGAGGATGTGCGCCGCGCCGCTAATCCGCCGGGGCCCACGTCCAGAATTGAGTGTCGGTGCTCTTGTTCTCCCCCAAAATGATCTAATTCGAGAATTAGGCACAATATGTGTGAGCAGAGCCAGATCGAGCTTACTTGGGTTCCTTCATCGCGACTCGGGAGAGTCCATGCAAGCGCATCGCCTACGGTTATCCTATGATACAGTGCAGATATCCAGTGAGCTATCGTCGAATATGATAACACGAGTCGGCAGAAACGTACTGCACCGTGTGATCCGATACCTTTTTGATACCGACAATGGTCGCCTGAACATCGCCGCTAAGGCCCTCTCCGGGCTGTATACTGATCAGTCAAATATTGCGAGGCGCCAGCGGAGTCCGGACTGCAGACCTGCACGCCACCTGGGACGTAGGCAAATGTGTTCTGGACACTGCTTTTAGCCTTGTATTTGTCACCACCCTGGCTTTGGAAGCTCCACTGTATGCGATAATACCGCAATTAGCTCACGCCGGATGGCCAATAAAAAGGAGCAGAAGGGCGACGAACCTTTTGGGCGACACTGCCGTTCCCTTTGTAACCCTGGATGATTCCAGTGGAGTCGCCGTTATGCAAGTCAACATATCTGTCTTTGAAATGCACGTTGACAAGTGTTACGACTATGCCGTCTGTGATATCGGACATCTTGGTTTATAGTGTAGCAGGTGGTGTGGCGGGTAGTGTGGCGGGTAGGTTGATGGATTTCAGAGACGCTGCGCTCGTCTTTTTATAGCAACTCGGGGGTGCCTCCAGTAGCCTGTCACGGATGCTCGCAAGCGCCAGCTGCATCGTGCCGTATCTAGGGTGCAAAGGATACCGTCCAATCAACGTCTTGCCTTTCCATTTCCGAACCAGCTGACTGCTGACAAGAAATAGGAGTATGCGAAGCGGGGTCGATCTGCGCAGGTCATGTGGAGCGAGGAAGTGGGGTTTGAAGGTTCAAGGCCCGTTGAGAAATCAAGTAAAAACACGACGGTGTACCTTTCCATTTGCAACATAGCTAACCGCTGACCGTGACGGAAAATGGGGGAGCATGTGAGGCGGGGTCAACCTGCGAAGATTATGCAGAGCGAGGTTGAAGTAGGGTTTGAAGGTTCAAGCCGGTCGAAAATTCGAGCAAGAACACGACGGCGTACCTTTCCGTATGCAACCCAGCTGACCGCTGACGAAAAATGTGAGCATGTGAAGCGAAGAAAACCTGCGCAGAGATGTAGAGCGAGATTGAAGTAGGGTTTGGGGGATCAAGACCCGTTGACAAATTAAGTGAGAACACATAACGGCGTAGATTTTCATATGCAACCCAGCTGACCGCTGACGAAAAATGTGAGTATGTGAGGCGGGCTCAACCTGCGCAGATCATGCAGCGCGAGGTTGAAGTAGGGTTTGAGGGATCAGGACCCGTTGACAAATTGAGTGAGAACACAACGGCTTAGATTTTCATTTGCAACATAGCTGACCGCTTACGGAAAGGGGGGGAGCATGTGAGGCGGGGTCAACCTGCGCAGATCATGCAGCGCGAGGTTGAAGTAGGGTTTGAGGGTTCAAGACCCGTTGACAAATTGAGTGCGAACACAATGCGCACTTTTCCGTTTGCAACATAGCTGACCACTGACGTAAAATGGGAGCATGTGAAGCGTGGTCAACCTGCGCAGAGTCCAGGTCACGCAGAGCGAGGTTGAAGTAGGGTTTGAAAGTTCAGGACCTGTTGACCATTTGAGTGCGAACACAACGTGTACCTTTCCTTTGGCAACATAGCTGACCGCTGAACTTTGTGAAGCGTGGTCAACCTGCGCAGAATCCAGGTCACGCAGAGCGAGGTTGAAGTAGGGTTTAAAGGTCCAGAACCCGTTGACAAATTGCATGATAACACGACAGCGTACCTTTCTATTTGCAACATAGTTGACCTGCGCAGATCATGTAGCTTGAGGTAGTAGGGTTCCAGACTCCGGAAGAGCTTGAAGTCAGACTTGAAATTCTGACGCCACAATCGGATCACGCCCCCACAGCACAAAGCCATCAATTTTTCAGGGGCATGACTTCACACAATCTAAGACATCCTCAAAATCACTCATCGTTGTCTGCGCGATAGAATACCCACAGTCGAAACTTTGAGACAATTTGAACTTTGGTCACGTTGCCCGCGCATCGGAGCAATCTTGGATCTGACCTAAACTCCTGTTCTCTTACTGATGGTGGGCAATCACCCACGAGACGAAAACGGCGCCCACAATTGTGCGACGGGCGTTCGTGACACCATACACAGGCATTTATCGGGACACGATTGCGGCTTCAACCTGAAAAAACCAAATGCTCTATTAGATCATTTAATGCGACTGATATCATGTAACTGTTGGACAGATTTGTGAAATTCCAGAAATCAAGCTCAATACTGCGTGGACATGGCCCAATTGATCTCTGTCAATTTTGGGAATACGAGAATTCTGTCTTACCGTTACATCGAGACAGATAATTAGAGATGCTTTGTCACTTCAAACTAATTTATTTCGACTTGTGGAAAGTGCAATCGTGTCCCGACTGAGGGGCGATTTCGACGCGTGTTCTAGAGCGCCGGTATGCCTCGGTCTCCTTCATTTGCCCCTGTTGAGCGCATCTGGACCCTCTTGGGAAATACTAGTAGTCAGTACTCAAGCGTGCTATTTTTCATGCTAGAAGATCTACCAAATGTACGGGAGGCGCTCATGCACTAGCAATACTTACTCAGGCGTGCCAGGCGCGTCATAACACGAGACTGGAGGGCTTATCGCACATTAGATTATAATATAATATGATACATGATTAAACGGGTGAGAAGGGGCGATAGTGCAAGGGTGAGGCTCAAAAGTCCGTTAGTTCAGGCTGGAGGCCATGGCTTGGAGACAGTCAGTAATAGAAAGCAAAACAAAGCATAATTACAGGCTCACCGCATCGTCCTCAGCCACATAATCAATCTCTACATCCGTCTCAGGTACTTCCTTGACCTTTCTCCGGTCCAAAGCATCCCTGAGTGCCCTCCACTTTCCCAGCATCAAGCACAATCTGATTTATTGCCTTCCAAGAGCTGGGAATTTGGTGAGCCTTGCGAGGCGAATTGGTATGTCCGTCAGTCTCCTTTATCGTGGCGTTGAGTCTCTGCTGGTCAGAGGCGGCGTCTCCAGAGAAACCAGTAGCACACTGAGAGAAAGCTGATGGTTGAAAGTCATGGCAGCAGTTCGATTTCTTGAAGCCTAGACTACACTTAGACACGTTAGAGACCCAGCATAGGTGTAAGACACCCTTAGATAAGACCTCTGAGTGATGTGGAGAAGAAACGGCGGTGCTGTGTTGACAAAAAGATGTGGTAGTGGAAGGAAAGACGACGCGCACGACTGTCGATCACATCTGGATTCTGATGCCGTTTCAAATTCGATTTCGCGGTTTGAGCTCGCGCGTTTTGACAACACTCGCTCTGTTTGCTTAATTTTTTTTTGAATGGGTTAATATATGTAATGGGTGTCGTATACACATTCTTCAAATTTTTCACACTCAAGATAGGCTGCTGCAGAAAGCGCACGCAAGTGAGGATCATTTTGGGTTAAGAGCCGATTGCATTTGCCATCTCATGAGCTCAACTCCTACCCACCCGTCGTGACACAAAAACCGCACATGTATTTGTAACTAATACATATATCTGTCTCCCAAAGTAGATTGGAAACGCGAAGGGAAAAAAAGTACAATCCAAACTCTCGTTAGTGTCGCGAGCCGCCACTCTTTGGCAGGGACCAAACAAATGTAAATACCGACAGCACCTCGATTGCCCCACCAATCAACCGAACCTAACACCATGAGACTTTTACCACCACCATCGAGCACATTTCGCTTTCTCAGCTCCATCCTTTCATCTCCACCAACTGTGTCCCGCTGCCGCGACTATAACTATGAAAAGCTTTGGATATGGACGTGGGCGCCCGCAATGGAGCAGTGCAGCTTCAAGCTGGGAGGGCACGTCTTGGAACACCCGCCTCAGGTGGTGGATCGTAATTAAGTTTTTGCTGTGGAACTTCTATCGCGCAGACAACGATGAATAATTTTGAGGATTTCTTAGATTGTGTGAAGTCATGCCCCTGAAAAATTGATGGCTTTGTGCTGTGGGGGCGTCATCTGATCCGATTGTGGCGTCAGAATTTTAAGTCTGACTTCAAGCTCTTCCGGAGTCTGGAACCCTACTACCTCAAGCTACATGATCTGCGCAGGTCAACTATGTTGCAAATGGAAAGGTACACTGTCGTGTTATCACGCAATTTGTCAACGGGTTCTGAACCTTGAAACCCTACTTCAACCTCTCTCTGCATGATCTGGCTTCTGCGTAGGTTGACCACGCTTCACATGCTCCCATTTTACGTCAGTGGTCAGCTACGTTGCAAATGGAAAGGTGCGCGTTGTGTTCGCACTCAATTTGTCGACGGGTCTTGAACCCTCAAACCCTACTTCAACCTCGCGCTGCATGATCTGCGCAGGTTGAGCCCGCCTCACATACTCACATTTTTCGTCAGCGGTCAGCTGGGTTGCATATGAAAATCTACGCCGTTATGTGTTCTCACTTAATTTGTCAACGGGTCTTGATCCCCCAAACCCTACTTCAATCTCGCTCTACATCTCTGCGCAGGTTTTCTTCGCTTCACATGCTCACATTTTTCGTCAGCGGTCAGCTGGGTTGCATACGGAAAGGTACGCCGTCGTGTTCTTGCTCGAATTTTCGACCCGCTTGAACCCTCAAACCCTACTTCAACCTCGCTCTGCATAATCTTCGCAGGTTGACCCCGCCTCACATGCTCCCTCATTTTCCGCTACGGTCAGCGGTTGGCTTTGTTGGAAATGGAAAGGTTCGCCGTCGTGTTTTTACTTGATTTCTCAACGGGTCTTGAGCCTTCAAACCCCACTTCCCCGCTCCGCATGATCTGCGCAGGTCGACCCCGCTTCACATGCTCCTATCTCCTGTCAGCAGTCAGCTGGGTCGGAAATGGAAAGGCAGGCCGTTGATTGGACGGTATCCTTTGCACCCTAGATGTGGGACGATGCAGCTGCCGCTTGCGAGCATCCGTGACAGGTTACTGAAGGCACCCCCGAGTTGCTATAAAAGAACGAGCGCAGCGTCTCTGAAATCCATCAACCTACCAACCACACTACCTGCCACACCACCTGCTACACTATAAACCAAGATGTCCGATATCACAGACGGCATAGTCGTGACACTTGTCAACGTGCATTTCAAAGACAGATATGTTGACTTGCATAACGGCGACTCCACTGGAATCATCCAGGGTTACAAAGGGAACGGCAGTGTCGCCCAAAAGGTTCGTCGCCCTTCTGCTCCTTTTTATTGGCCATCCGGCGTGAGCTAATTGCGGTATTATCGCATACAGTGGAGCTTCCAAAGCCAGGGTGGTGACAAATACAAGGCTAAAAGCAGTGTCCAGAACACATTTGCCTACGTCCCAGGTGGCGTGCAGGTCTGCAGTCCGGACTCCGCTGGCGCCTCGCAATATTTGACTGATCAGAATACAGCCCGGAGAGGGCCTTAGCGGCGATGTTCAGGCAACCATTGTCGGTATCAAAAAGGTATCGGATCACACGGTGCAGTACGTTTCTGCCGACTCGCGCTATCATATTCGACGATAGCTCACTGGATATCTGCACTGTATCATAGGATCACCATAGGCGATGCGCTTGCATGGACTCTCCCGAGTCGCGATGAAGAAACCCAAGTAAGCTCGTTCTGGCTCGCTCAAACATATTGTGCCTAATTCTCGAATCAGATCATTTTGGGGGAGAACAAGAGCACCGACACTCAATTCTGGACGTGGGCCCCGGCGGATTAGCGGCACGGCGCGCATCCTCAACCAGACGTGAAAAAAAAGACTGCGTCCCTACCTATGCGCATGTCGGACTGCTTCTAAAGAATTTGTACAATGTGATCAAAATGTGATGTCCAGATGTTTTCCGTGTATATTTGAGAGTAAGAAGTTCGACATGATAGAGTGCAGCGCATAGCGGGCGGCGGCGTCGTTGCAGCAGCGGCACGAGGGCATCGAGCTTGAAGTGCCAAGAGTCAACCATCGCTAGCTCCCCAACCGTATGAGGACCCCAGACGAGGAGATAGATGATAGCGATGCATATATCGTGATCGGCAGAGCAACCGGGAACGGGACACAAAAACACCTAAATCGCACGGCAGAAACAAACCACAAATAAAGCGAGTATCTCCCCCGCAGCGTGAGGTATGTACAGTTCTTGGTGTTCATCCAAGGACATAATAGGATAATGAGGAGTTGGCAGCAGCGTAAAAGAACGTAATCACCCGATGGCAAAGAATGTGCAATGAACAGTCAGAGCTGTTGACGTAAATTCAGAAAGTTCTTCGGATATATTGATAGACAAGCTTGACAGCAAACGATGGCGGCGTGATGTAGGATTATATTATATGATTTGGTGAGCAAGATTTTGGATTCCTATTTTGGAGCTGCGGAGAAGTACGCCAGTGTAGATGATGGAGCCTGCATTGTCAGTCAATTCTATTGTGTCCATTCCGAGTATCTTGGACGGCGGCGGCGACGGGGAAAGGCGCTGTGTTCTTTCTCAAGCTCGGCGCTTTGATAGGCCATTTGGGGCTGTGCTGTGGGTCACACCATAGAAAATATGGCGAGGAGAAGGGAGCAGCGAGTATATAGGGACATAAGATGCGCTCGTTCTGGTGCACTTGCTCTTGCATGAGTGTTTCGACGCTTGGATGAAGCTTGGAGAGAATCGCGCCGTGAATACCGTCGTTATTTACTGTTGTTGACATTCAGCGCCACTGTAATGTTGCGCCGTCCAAATTGCAAGTGGACATCTCCGCGTACATTCTTGATTACCTGATCTCTACTATCCACAACGCACTACATTGTGCCTGCCTGCGCGAAGACCTCTACCATGCCGGTCCCCTTTCTATCAACAAACGCATGCTCGCCGGTAGCCTCGACGACAAGCGATCCCTGATCTGAGCTTGCATTCAGGACGTGTGGATGCGGATAGGTGAGTGGGCTATATGTGTCTTCAAATTCACCGACTGACATTGTGGCAGCTAGTTTTTTGTTCACGGAAGATCACCAATAAGAGGCAATGGCCCTTTCCGAGTTCGAAGTACTGGAAGCTTCAGGACCCTCACCAAGAATCGCGTCGAGGTACGGTTTCCCATTCCTCTGTATCTGTGTCGCACTGCTCATATGATAGCAGACAAACCTCACATTCGTGATCGCGCGCGGCGTCCTGTATGAAACCACCGACTCAGTCTCGACTCTCGAACCCCTCACGCACCCCTTAGGGCTCCGAGCCACGAACTCCATGACGCGCTCCTCCCCTCCCAAAAGCCCTTCGGTGGCGTCCATCGGCTGTACATCACCCCTGGACATCCTTTGCTACTCCATCTGGAAGCCAATGGACATGCGAACGTCGCTGTCGCGTATTTATTCTCCAACTCGGCTACCTAATGCATCGCGAGCAACGTGCAGGGAGATGAACGGCGCGAGGCTGGCGGACAAGAAGCTGTGTTGGATGACGAAGTTCTTGGAGAACGATGGGCTGGATGGGAGCGACATCAGCTCGACGCTTGCACGCACCCGCCAGTGCTAGTCGTACCATTCCGGATGCGTGAACTCGTGCGTCCCTTTTCTTATACCCCCTTCTTGATTGAGAACTCACCCACGCATATCTAGTGCCCCTCCTCCTCTCGGTCCTCGCTGTGCTCTCGCCGCTCATCAACTACATGACCTGCTGGGAGCGCCGTGCGTACCTCCCCTGCGCTGCAACTGTCGCGCGCGTCTTGTCACTGCAGAAAGGAGGCGTAGTAGACGCTGTAACGGTCAAAGGATTCAGCGTGGGCTAAGACGAAGTCTTCGAGTTAGATTATGCGAGCATCACGCAGCGCGTCGTCGTCATTGCCACTTGCACCTCCTTCTCATCCGGTGCCATCATCAAGGACTACAAGAACCTCAGCTCGTATGGATCCGTCGAGTGACGGTGAGTAGCGCTTTCATCTGCTCTTTTACTTGCGCTCACGCGTTCTCCAGACCGCGGCGAAGCCACCAAGCCCGCAGACATCATCACATCCTTAGGGCGCGCGCGTACTGCAGAGGACAAGTGAACTACTTCGCCTTCTGGTACCCCTTCTTGGTGGCTGGATCGGGCGTGTGAATGATCCTAACCCTGTCGAGGCGCGTAATCGCGCGTTACTGGACGACGGTCTTTTCTAACATCAATTTCTCTTAGCTCTTCCCCACGTAAGTCAATCAGGCCTTCGATTGTCCGCTACATCTAACACCTCTCTAGCGCGAGCCTCATAGGCCCCATGTTCCATGCGTTACATCGATATCGTACTGTCACCATGTGCGGCGATGTCTCCTGCGAGCTGTACGTCGTCTTCTCTTTCTCCATGCCTTTGTACCTTGTTCTCACACGATCCTCTGATAGACGCATCGCTGACGTGCTTTCTCGCAGATAGAAGTGCACCGTGTGTATGGTCGGGATCCCACGAAGATCCACTTGACGTCAGAGCTACAAGTCCTTCCCGGGCTGCGTCTGTATTTGGTTCGATTGGATGAGTGGTGGGCGTACACACACGCGGATTCATCATTTTTGGCATTATGGATGAATGGTTCCTTGGAAGCTGTCGCTTGTCCTTGTAGCTATTATGATCCATACGCATATCACGCATTATTGTCCCTCATTGCATAGGGCTCTGGGAGTCCGGCGTAGTGGAGAGTGTGTGGGATGGGGTGGAGGACAATGTTGACGAGTTTCAAACCACGTCAGTGTTCCGCTTTGATATTCGTATTGTGACGAGGACGTTGTTCTCGACCTTATTCTCGAGGAGAGTTACCGTGTCTCCTTGAGGCTTGGTTAGTAGGCTTTGTCGGCGGCACAGTGCTAATAAGACTTTGAGCGATAACCTAGGAAACAGTGGCTTGGCATATGAAAACGTGCTTTTCCCTGATAATAAGACCGTGACTTACCTTTGGCCTTCCTAATCACTGCACGATCAGGGCTCAGGGCTCAGCGTTGACTTGGGTGAGCCGACCGAAATATTCTCATAGCCTACTGTCGAACTAACCATTTCCAGCCTCCATATCGCAGCAACCTGCTCTAACCTACTTACACGGGGCTGAAGCGCAAATGATATCAGTTGCAACTCGATAAGCCATGGCTAACTCACAATACGGTCAGTCTGTTAGAATCAAACAACCTGAAGCCGTCGATGACCAAGTCAAATGCAGCTACCAAACCCGCTCCCGAAGCTTTAAACTCAACCAATACCCCCCCTATCCTACACTATTGCGCTCATGTCGACTCGCATCCGCAGACTCTACGTTCTGAGGATGATATAGTTCAGCAACTCCACGAACTTTCCAGGAAGGCCGATCGGACAAGATCGGAAATTTCGAGCGTGGACTATGCTCTCTATAGGAGTATACAAGCTCGTGTCGACGTGGAAATACCCAAGCTTCCCATTTTCTATGATGTCGACTCATCATCCATCATCGTCGACTCCCTCGTATCTCCTGCACACGAATCAATACAGGAGTTTCTGTCCCATCACCTCTTCGCTGACGTCAACCGCTGGATACGGCAATCTGGTCCTTCGGGTACTCGGTTAAAGCTGTCAGGGGCCGCTACATCTGATATGTACTCAGGGGGCCAGTTGCGAACAGCAGGGAAGGTACCGGACCAGTCATATAAAATTCTCATCAAAGGGAGAGCACGAGCAACCTACCCAAGTATGATATTCGAGATCGGCTACAGCGAGGATTACCAGCATCTCCTTCAGGATGCTGCACGCTGGCTGTGGGAAAGCAACAGCGAGGTCCTCTGCGTCATCATCATCAAGTTCTTCAAGCCTCCCCAAATTCAAGATTTTGGTGACCCTCAAGCATGGCGAGCTTGCCTCGAAGTTTACGAGCGGTAATGTTCTTCTTGATACACTTCGGGCTTTACTTATAACACATACCATATAGTGGCGAACACTCTCGTACAATCACAGCTTTTGGGTCCAGCATCGACTTTCTGCCTATTCGGAAGCCCTTTCCAGAATTCAAGCTTCATCTTCGCCATTTATTTCCTGCTGATATCATATCTCGTCTGCCTGAGGAAGAGCTTGAGTGCAAATTTGAAATTGTATATGATGAGGAGGACATCGAAGATGCAGTTCAGACGATGGAATCTACCAAGCGAGCGAGGGACAGAATTGAAGAGGAGCATGGGGTCATTGAATCTCCACTGGTAAAGACACGGAAATGATATTTAATGTCTAGCTCTATGTTCCTTCGCTTTGGAAAAGTCAGTGCCTTCAATTTGTTTTGTTTAAATTGTTATTTCATCCACACCTCAACATTGTATCGCGATTTAAGACTAATATTAACTTCGCCTGCAGGGCGAGATTTGAGCGAGATTCTGGAGCCTACTGAAGCAGTGGCGTGGAGGCAGGCGAAGGGGCCGTGCTTCATTAAAACGCAACGCAAACGCCATACTAATTAGCATCTACCGGATATCTACCTCGCTATCGTTCGGGAAAATGATCTATATGCCTTCTTTCTTGCACTCGTTTCGAATCCATTGTCCAACAAAGTCGAGTTTCTCCCGAGGTTATCTGAGAGCGAGAGGTCCCTGTACCCATCTCCCAAAGACGGTCCGCCAGGTTGTGTCGTGTTTTACATCGCGTCTGTATCAGAAACAGAGCAAGGATGAAGAAAATACATCGGGGCATAGGAAGCATTCGCTAGGATAAGGTGAGTTGGCTTCGGCATGCCTTTGAACAGCCTGTCTCAAGATGGACAAGCTGCGGACGAGGTGGGGAAGGCCCTGATTTATCAGCCAAATATGAAAGAAAGTGTACTGGGCGGGGCTCAGTTTGTAAATGGCTGTGAATCAGTGAGCTCGAGAGATACGATAGCGATTTCTCGTGAAGATGATGGTCTTTGAACATGACCAACCAGGTCGGAGTCTCGGACCGTCGGTTGAATCGGGCCGACATGCTGTCGCACGCTTATTCCCGACAAACATGCACATTGCTCGCTTCCCAATTCAAAGTCCTGGACAAGTCCTGAAGGCTTGGGGACCCTCTCATCAAGAACTTGAATCGCGTCCAGGAATGTTTCCCCCTATTCTGTCTCGCTGTCACGTTTCCCATATGATTATGGACAAACCTCTCATTCGCGATCGAGCGCGGCGTCCTCCACGAAACCACCCAGTTCGAACCTCTCGCACGAACTCTGCGATGCCCTCAACCCCACCAGACAATCCTTCTGCATCGCCTGCATGAATGATCTGCTCAGCATCGTTCATCCTTGATCCACTCCCCCCGACTGCGCAGGACCATATCTAGCGTCTTACCAGGCTTCGGCGTCCCGAGCTTTGTCCTGTGAAGATGCCTTTTGATAGATAGGAAAATGGCTACATCTACTCGATGCCGAGCGAGGGGATCATAATTGCCATGTACAGGCGCTTCTCGTGCGTAACGTCGCCGCGAACTTCCTTCTCACCAATCCTAGTACGATCACCGCCGACTCTCAGACCTCTTCCTCCTCGACGAGAACTCAACCTTCCGCATGCTTTTCTACTTCATCTGGAAGCAAATGGGTGCGAACGTCACTATCGCGGTTATCTTCACTACCTCGGCTGTAGAGAGCTTCGTGAGCTTCGTGCAGGCGGAGATTAAGGGGCAAGGCTGGCGGACAAGCAGCAGCGGTAGATTATGGAGGTCTTGGAAGGAGATGTATTGGACGAGAGCGATGCCAGCTCGATGCTTGCACGCACCCCCCCATGCTGATCGTACTGATCATTCCCATCTTTTTTGGTCCCACCCTGGCTGCGATTAGTACGTCCCCCTTCTCGCTTCTCCATTAGGAATTCACCCTCGCATACCTTGTCTAATGTCCACCCTCATCTAGCTCCTCACCGTGTGCTTGCTGCCCATCAACCATACGACCCGCTGCGAGCACCGTGCATCCATCTGCGCTGTCAATGTCACGCACCTCTTGTTACTGCGGAACGAATGCGTGGTAGACGCTGCAATGGTTAAAGGATTCTGCGTGGGCTAAACCGGGATCTTCAGGTTGGATCGTGCGAGAATCACGAAGCGCGTCGCCGCCGTCACTTGCGCCCCCCTATCACCCGGCGCCACCATCGAGGACTTCAAGTACTTTTGCTCGTATTGCCTCGATCGATTAGCCCAGTCAACAGAGCTGCCCGGCGTCCATCAGGGCCATTTTCAAGCAGCCGAGCATGTGGGCGCTCATTACCTTTGTGATGTTCGCTTCGCGTGGGTGTTTCTTCTCCTCTTCCTGCTCTGGATGGCTCGCTGATCCGTTAAACGCTAACAGACATTCCCTGTCCTTGTTTCGTGGCGATCTGACTGAGGGGCGAAGAGCGCCGTCTTCATCTACTCCTTGCATCGCAATACTTCCGAGAGCGTTATCTGCGAACCAGATGGTTCGAAGCGGGCCATATGATACGCGGTCTCTTGGTGCGTCTGCCTCCCTTGCGCTATGTATCAACTATCTCACATTTGACAATATGTAGCAGCACGCGCCATCTTCGCCGATCTCCTCTAGGTGTCCTTCGGATCCTCGTAAAGCGCGTCATGGACTTCCAACAAGGAAGGACCCTCCATGGTGTATCGTCATCGAGAAAGGAGTGGTGATCGCCTTTCGGGTTGTGCTCTTCCCTTGTACGCGGGTGGGTATGAAAACGGTGATGGGATCCGGCGCGCAGGAATTTTGAGAGATTTACTACCAATACTTGGATGGCTAACGGTGAGTAGCGCTTTCATCCTGCCCTTTTACATCCGCTCTCAGCTGTTCTCTAGACCACGGCAAAGCTACCATGACTACCACTTGGGTTAGGCTGTCTTGGGCAACGACGGTTGGAGAACTAGCGATGGTTGACTCCTTGCACTTCGAGCTCGATGCACTGGCTCTGCCAAGGTTCTGCGATGACGCCGCCGGTTTTGCGCTGCACTCGATCGTGCTGATCCTTATCTTACGGAAAACCCCTGGACATCACATTTGATCATATTTCACAAATTCTTTACAAGCAGTCTGACATGCGCATAGGAAAGGGGCGCCAACAATTTCATCACGTCTTATTGAGGACTCGGATGTGCGCTGCACCACTAAGCCGGGGCCCACGTCCAGAATTGAACGTTGGATTTGTTCTTCTCCCCCACGCCGATCTGATTCGATAATTAGGCATGATCTGTGTGAGCAGAGCCAGAACGAGCTTACTTGGGTATTCTTTTCGTCGAGAGTCCATGCAAGGTGATCGCCTGCAGTGATCCTATGATACAGTGCAGATATTCAGTCAGCTATCGTTGAATATAACGCGAGTCGGAAGAAACGTACTGCACCGTGTGATTCGATATCTTGTTGATACCGAAAAGAGTTGCCTGAACATCGCCAGTAAGGCCCTCTCCGGGCTGTATTCTGATCAGTTAAATATTGCCAGGCGCAAGCGGGCTGCTGACCTGCAGGCCACCTGCAAGGTAGACCCATGTGTTCGAAATGCTGCTTTTAACCTTATATTGGCCATCACCCTGGCTTTGGAAGGACCACTGTATGCGATAGTACCGCGATCAGCCCACAGATGGCTATGAAAGATGAGCAGGAGGGCGACGAACCTTTTGGGCGGCAGTGCCATTCCCTTCGTACCCCTGGATATTTCCAGTGGAGTTGGCGCCCTGCAAGTCAACATGTTGGCCTTTGAATTCCACATTGACAAGTGTCACGACGATTCCAGATGTGATATCGGCCATCTTGGTTTACAGTGGGGTAGGTGGTAGGGTAGGTAGTAGGGCAGGTAAGTTGATGCCTTTCGGAGACGCTGCACTCGTGTTTTATAGCAACTCGGGGGTGCCTTCAGTGGCTGTATCGCGGATACTCGCAAGCACCGTCTACATTGTCCCACATCTGGGGGTGCAAAGGATATCGTCCAATCAACATCGTACCTCTCCATTTCCGACCCAGCTGGGGCACCGCTAACGAAAAATGAATGTTCAGACGGTGCTTGCGAGCATCCGTGATACAGCCACTGAAGGCACCCAACGTTTAGGACCCGCTGACAACACGACGGCGCACCATTCCATTTTGAACCTAACTGGCCGCTGACGGACAATTAAAGCATGTGAACTTTGTGAAGCAGGCGTACCTTTCCATTTCTAATCCAGCTGACCGCTGACGGAAAACAGGCACGATATGTGCAGCGGAGTCGACCTGCGCAGATTATGTAGAGCGAGTAAGTAGGGTTTAAGAGGTCAGGACCCATAGAACAATTGACTGAGAACACGACACACCTTTCCATTTGGAACCTAGGTTCAAGAGTCCCGAAGAGCTTGAAGTCGAACTTGAAAATTTGACGCCATAATTGGATCAGATGACACCATCAGCAGCTGGGGGTTGTATTCAGGGGTAAAGTCTAATGCACTTCGATTTACACACATCGGATTAAAACTTGTCGAGATCGGGCTTTCTGGATTGATGTTATAATGCCGCATCCTGGGTTTGGACTCGACGCTCTTTACGGTATAGAACGTCGAGTCCACTCAGGCTCAACCTCGCTATCCACATCATCGCACTGGCGGCAGCAGCCATGGCATTGGAGCCGCCACATCCACCTTTCAATTTGGGTACACTAGCCACAGCGCGCCAGCACCATTTCCAACTCTTCATCCGACCCTCTTCTTAAACACAACTTTGTTCTAGAGCGCCTGGACTTCAAACGGGATATCTTGGCACGGGAGGAGGATTTACGGAGAAGCTGAGGGACTTGCTGTGCCCCCCTTTCCCGGCTAAATTTATACCCGTGCCGACCAAGCTCTCCGATTGGTTGAGCACAAACACCGAACTCGTTGCTCGTAACTCACTCGTTTGAACTCGCCGCAACGAGTTATCACCGAGTTCCAACTCATCCCCGACTCGACTCTACTCGTGGCAACGCTATCTATACCCACCTAACTTGACAGGCTGAAATCGCAAAAAGCCCTTACAGAGCCAATCGAATTTTCTAGGGGGCATGGAGTGGTAAGAGGAAGTTTGGTACGTTAATGTACTTTCATGCCACCGCGTGGCCGCGGGCAAGCTCTCTAATGGCGGACGTCAGTGTCGTTCCGTGGAGTGTCACTGTCAGTGTCTGTGGCCACGGGAAGATTTCTCAGCCACTTTGCCTTTCCGGGACGTGTCATTGCCTTTTCAAGGCACAATCTTTACTACAACCAGCGGCCCAGCTTTTGACAGAGGGCCACCTTTTGACAATTCGCTCCTGTGAGCTTAAATCAAGGCTCAATGGGCTCAAACTTTTTTTCACAGGAAACTGAATATGTGAGTACGGGAGTGAATTTTTCACGAATTTAGATACATCTTGTAGAGTGGATAGAGCGTAGATATATGGTAAAATGATCAGATTTTAGTGAATGTTAGGTCAAGCTCATTCGGAAACACCCAATTTGAAGCCATTGGTGAAATTGATATTCAAGCCTAATCTGACAGTCATATAGTACACTGGAACACAAGCCGGCGATGATCTACAGCGTTCAGAAAGCAGACGACGGGATGCAGGAGGATGCCTTGGGCCACGCCACGTGTTGTCAAAAGGTGGTCCACTAGGCTCGGGAAACTTACACTGCGAGGAATAAAATACAAGAAATTCATCCTCATATGGATTCAATGTTTCCCCTGCTATCTAGGGAGCTCCGGGAGCGAAAGATGGGAGGACACAGTATTTGGTCGAAGACCAAAGTTCTGTCAAAAGGTGGCCGGTGTTAGTACATCGCGTGGACTTGACAGAGCCGAAGTTGAACCCCTCCTCCGACATTTACGCGGACCTGAGGTGGGCGTCATCTGATCCACTTATGGCATTGATTTTTCAAGTTCGACTTCAAGCTCTTCGGACTCTTGGGCCCTCAAACCCCACGGGCTCACTTGGCAGGTCCACCCCGCTTTTACTTTCCAAATTTTTGTCAGCGGTCAGCTATATTCCAAATGGAAAGGTGTGTCGTGTTCTCAGTCAATTGTTCTATGGGTCCTGACCTCTTAAACCCTACTTACTCGCTCTACATAATCTGCGCAGGTCGACTCCGCTGCACATATCGTGCCTGTTTTCCGTCAGCGGTCAGCTGGATTAGAAATGGAAAGGTACGCCTGCTTCACAAAGTTCACATGCTTTAATTGTCCGTCAGCGGCCAGTTAGGTTCAAAATGGAATGGTGCGCCGTCGTGTTGTCAGCGGGTCCTAAACGTTGGGTGCCTTCAGTGGCTGTATCACGGATGCTCGCAAGCACCGTCTGAACATTCATTTTTCGTTAGCGGTGCCCCAGCTGGGTCGGAAATGGAGAGGTACGATGTTGATTGGACGATATCCTTTGCACCCCCAGATGTGGGACAATGTAGACGGTGCTTGCGAGTATCCGCGATACAGCC
>KV417491.1:546512-630643 GCA_001630335.1 Athelia psychrophila | reverse complement strand
CAACTCTGGATATGCTTTACTACTCTATATGATGGTCACGCGAACGTTACTGTTGTGTATATTTGCACCAACTCGACTACATAGAGCGTGCGAGTACCGTGCAGGCAGAGATGAAGGGTGCGAGTCTCACGGCTTACACGCCGCGTTGGATGGCGAAGTTCTCGGAGAGCTATGGGCAGGATAGGAGAGGCACCAAATCGACGCTTGTACTCACTCGCCCGTGTTGATCATACCACTCTGGATGCCTACGCTCGTACGTCTCCCTTCTTACACTCCCTTCTTGATTGAGAACTCACCCACACATAGCGCCCCCCTTCCTTTTGCTCCTCACCGTCCATCAACCACAGGACCTGCTGGGAGCGTCGTGCGTTTCTCAATGTCGTCACTGTCGTGCGCATCGTGCCACTGCAGGACGGATACGTGGTAGACGCTATAATGGTCAAACGATTCTGCGTGGGCCAGGACAGAATCTTCAGATTGTATCGTGCGAGCATCACGAAACACGTCGTTGTCACCACTTGCAGCTGCCTCTTACCCGGAACCATAATCAAAGACTTCAAGGACTTCAGCTCTTTTTGCTGCTCGATCAGCCATCTCAGCCAACGGAGCATCCCGGCGTTAAACAACCTCCGTGAGGTTCACTTCGCGTAGGTGTGTCTTCTCCTTCGACTGCGTTGGATCGCTTACTGATGTACTGACCGCGATTAGACATTTCCTGTCCCTGGACCCTGGTTCACGATCTCTGGATGATGGACTGAAAGCATCTGGTACACGCTACGCGATGGCCGCTGTCGTCTTCTGCGCCAAGATCAGGAGGCACAACATCTACTATTGGCTGGGAGCTTCTCGAGATCAGGGAGAATGTTCAATTCTGAAATCGCTCTAATATCTTTGTGACCCATCGCATTGGGACTGCGAAGTTCTTCATTGAGAAAGCGGTGATCGCGGTTCGGGATTGTGCTCTCCCCTGGTACGCGGAGGTGCAAACGCTTAGGCTGGCCAGAGCCGGATTATGGGATCAGAGTCATTCGGCCGATCCCATGTCGCGACCCGTCGGTGTCACGATCATTCTGAGTCATCTTACTGTGGACTTTGCTGCTCTGAGCTCATAGTTTATCCTCTATATATGTCTACCAGTGCTATAATCGATGGAACTGCCCTGATTGAGACACTTTACTTGACTGGATTCTCAGCAGGCTCCTGGTCGCCCGCGATAATTTCAACCATTTTACTTCAGCGTAGACCCTACCTCGATAATCAAGCAGACCAACAGTATGGACCCCATTGCTGCGAAGGATCTGGTTACTTCTCTAGGTTATAAGGAGCATCTCCCATTCATCGGTACCCGCCAAGCGCGTGCACTCTTACACCTGCCATATGTCGTCTGGACGCTGGCTAATACAGATTCAACTGCCCGACCGCTGCTCTACGCGGTGGTGAGGCCTTCAAGAGAGACAAGAAAGACCGGAGCAACTGGGCCGTCATCCAGGCGATCACCAGAGCGCAGAACTCGTACATGTCCGAGCAAGTCCTGCTCGTGCGAGATGTCATCGACAACGTCCTCCTCCTTCTCCTAAACCCAGGGGATGGTGAGCGACACCGACCTCTTCCTCCTTGGCGGAGACTTGCTCTTGCGGGGCAAGCTGTTTTGTTTCCATCAGCAAGAAAATGTGCGCGACCAGCGCCATCGCGGTGTCTTTACCGACTCGAGATCGTCCCGAGTCTGGCGCAGGGGAAATTACAGGCGCGAGGTTGATGAGCGAGAAATAGAGCTGCGCAGGGTCCAATTGCCGTTCGCGGACTCGAGCGCCGGGCGACCCCTGAACTCACCCCACCCCGCTGATTCGTGTGTTTGCCAACAATGCGCTCGTCGCCGTCATCGTCGATTCTTAGTTTTTTCTTAGTTCACCGGTTTTCTTTCAAATATAGGGCTTCGGACAAAATAGATTCGCCAGGGCATCACGAACTCGTGGGCCGTGAACGCGTGAACTAAGAATTAAGAATCCTTAATAATATTAGAACTTACGAAGGCTGTCAAAAGTGTCTACGCACGCTGTGCGCGCGTCATCACAGGTGCCTTTGCTAAATATTGAGCTATGGGATGTCATTGTCCGTCCAGACATTCTGCAGTGTGCAGACTCAAGAATTTGAACGAGCGCCTGGTTCAAGTAGGCAGATCTAGGTAGCGAGTCGATTTAAGATGGCAGGGCGATCGCAGCAGCATTTCCGATACCACGGACAAGAAGCTGACCAGTCACGCGGCGACCTGTCAGTTTTGTGCTGCGACGGAGAGGAAGTGATACCCCGCCACATTTCCCCCAAAAGGTGGTCACCCTACTCAGTTCAACGTCCAGGGGGCCGTCTGTGTTAAATTAAAATGTAGAGGTATGTAAACACGACAAATGAGAATCCGCGAAAGACCGAGACAATAGGATGGCGCGCAGAGCCATGTAAAATTGGTGAAGCGAAAACCGCCGCAAGAGGTGACTTACCGTGGTAGTAAATCGACTAACTGGTCACCTAACTGTCCCGCGACTGGTCATGACACATCGTCGTGTGACTGTTCAGCTATTTGCGCCCGTCCGAGGTTTATGGTCAGCTCGGAGAGGCACCGTAAGCATGATTGCAGCAAGACGCGTTAATCAGCAAAACCTTCAAGTGATTCAGCCAAGGCTCAGCATTTTTACGTGTTCCTCTAGGACTCGTGAAAGCTATAAGAACAGCGTCAATGACTGGCCTAATTTTTCATCTCACTATCATCTCCAGCTTTACTCAACATGTCAACCACCAGCGATCTTACCGGAAAAGTCATCGTCGTCTTCGGCGCAACAGGCGCACAGGGCGGATCCGTCGCCAAATACCTGCTGCAAGACGGCAAGGCCAAAGTCCGCGCCATTACCAGGAAGGCGGACAGTGAAGCTGCCAAAGGTGCGTATTTGTGCGTTCATGGTGGATCGCGTCCGTGAACTAGGATCTATTAGCTCTGGCGAAGGCGGGTGCCGAAATTGTTGTGGCCAACCAAGATGATCCCGCGTCCCTGGACAGCGCGTTCGCAGGAGCCCACGGTGTCTACGGGGTGACCAACTGTGTGTTCCCTATCCTTCTTATATTTATGAGCTTTCGATCTAAAATATTCTCCCCCAGTCTGGGAACATTACTTTGGCGAATTCGCTGCGGTTTCGGATGAAGTCGCCAAGGCGCAGAAGTCTCAAGATCGGGAGACGGTCCAGGGCAAGAACATCGTAGATGCGGCCAAGAGGGCCGGGATCAAGCACTTTGTTTGGAGGTGTGTTTGTTTTTCACCCGATGTCTGCGCATATTTACTGATGGTTCATGATGCACACAGCACTCTGTGGCACACCGATGTCCCCGAGGACAAGACCCCCCACTTCGAGGGCAAGCACGACAGTTAGTCGATGGCCGTATCATATCCTATGTGGTCCACGTTGAATTAACACCCATCTACAGTCGATAATTACGCAAAAGCACAGGGTGTGCCGCTTACATCTCTGTACACCGCATTCTACTTTGAGAATCTGGCCAACGTCGGTGTGCGTTTACGTCCCCTTCTTCGACATTTCCGCGATCTCTAATAAAGTTCGAACAGATGCTGGGCAAAAACGCGGACGGGACATTCACTGTGCAAGTGGCTTTCCCCGAAGACCTGAAGTTGCCAAGTTACTCTGTCGGCGAGACAGGTGGTTGGGTCACCGAGGCTTTTAAGAACCCAAGCAAATGGATCGGTAATCTCTTCTGTCATATTTCGTGGCTCTAAATGAGATACTTACTCCCGATAGGCAAGGACATCCACGCTCTCGGTGAAAGCATATCGGTGAAGGAGTTTGCCAGCACGCTCGCGGCTATCTCAGGGAAGCAGGTCGGGTACAACAAGGTCTCCAAGGAGGAGTTTCTTGCCGAAGATGGTGTGAAGAAGAACCCGCACGTCGGTCTGGAGATGTGGCTCAACCTGAAGAACTTCTACGATCAGTACGTTCTCCCCTCCACACCCCTGCCATCCTGTATTCTGATTATCATTTTCTGCTTTATCAGCCAGCCGGGCCCGACTGCCTTGTACGACGCTAAGCTGTCCGAGTCGGTGTTCCCCGGCGCGTCCAACTTTGCTGCGTTTGCCAAGAAGGACGCCGCGCTGAAGAAGATCTTGGGGTACTAGTGGCCTGGTCGAAGTCCACCCGAAATGTGGATCTGTATAGTAAAATGAATAAATGCATGTTACTTACACCAAGTGCCTAATGAAGTCGAGATTCTCGTGATGAACCATGTGATCTTCAGTGCAGGACAAGTGACCTGGCTGGCAGGGTGATGGGTAGTGGCAGTAATTCGGAAATCTGTTGTGTTGATGTGCTCCCGAACAGAACAAAGAGCTTTCATGAATGGGCGATGAATGCAAATGAATGGGAGAGTTAGAGGCAAGCCGTTCGGGCCGGACTCGGAGTAATGTCGGCGTCTGTGTTCCCGGTACCGGTTCTTTGTTTTGGCCGCCTGCGTTCCTCCTGCTAATAACGCGTCACTTCCTTTCGAGTCTCTTCGCAGTCCTCGCACTTATGTCTGGTCCGCTGGCCAAGTCTCCATCTTCGGCTATTCAATAAGAAGCAGCGAAGGAATGGCTCAGACATGCCAGCGATATGCTGGCTTTCGTTGTGTCGCGCGTCCAGATACTGGCCCATCGCGTCCCCATTCGTTCACACACGCTCGAGCTCCAGGGCAGCTCGGGATATGATGCGAGCGCGGAAGATAAAATAGGGCGGGATATGAGCGTGTTTAACGGGGAGAGCTTGTGTGATAGTGGGCATATGAGGACATCGAATGCAGGCGGGTGAGTGCGTTGTTGATATGGAGAATGCCTATGAAGAAGCTGATCGATTTCCAGGTTCTTCTATATCGCCGGATGCTCGAGAGCGATTGTCAGCACGAGTGGATAGGCCATGTCCCCTTTTGCTGTTGGGGAGGCTGTCATGCCAGTCACCAAGGACCGCGTCAAGGTGCGTTTTCCCCACATCCCTCTTTCGCTCAACGCTAACATATCACTTCACTCCCTCAGATGAATCTAGCATTCACGATGGAGTATGCTGTTCTACAAGAATACATCGGCCTTGCCATAGTCCCCAGGCCCAACCACCCGCGCATCGCCGTCAAGTGGCCCTTCAGCATCGAGGCGTGGCCAGGAATGCCACGAAGAAGTCGATGCGCATCGCTGTCGCGAGCATTCGGGGAATGACTTACTGAGTGCTGTGATGCCGAACTGAAACGGCATTCGACACGAATACGCCGAGGACCGAAGCTGCGCTCTCCAACCCCATGCCTTGCAGTCAGGTGTCTAATGTTGAAGACACCCTGCTCTCCATCATCACCCGATGGTTGATCAGAGACATCCGCATCTACCCAGCGCGACTCCGGCTGAGACTACCCTCCACGCTGCGCAAGACCATCCCGTGAACCCTACCTGAGTACGGCGTCCCCGAGCTGTACATGGCGGAGGAGCCTTTGACGGGAGCGAGAACAGCCAAATCGAGTTGGCCGTCATCGAGGTTATCATCAAAGCTCAGACATCCTGCGCCTCCACCTACCTCCTCACGGACCCCGACAGCGACTTCATCTTGCTGGGATTCACTTACATTAATATCGTTTATCGCGGACTCGCAGTCAGGCCGAGCAGAGAAAGATACCGGGTATTTACTTTCCATAAGTTTAACGCACTGAGTCGCCTTCTGTCAATATTATGTGCAGGTTATTGAGATTCGGCCGTACTGAAGATATACATGCCCGAAGACGCGACCACCACTCCAAGTCCAAAGACTCTTCTCCTGTCGATCATTAACAGATCCTTCATGGCGATTCTGATGTGATGGATGGGGACGGGGTTGATGAGCGCGAAGAAGCATGGAGCTGTGGATTATGTTGGGAATACGATGGGGGGAGCTGTTAAAGACCATCGGAGAAGATTAGGATGAATTCTATCGCTCCTTGCTGCTGATCTCTCCACAGACTCAGCTGTGTTCATGTGGATAAATGTTTGGTGGAAACGCCCGAGCGTAATGCAAAGCATGCGTACAGGATCGAGCCTGTACAAGTGTAATACTGGACGCTTCGAAAGAGAAAAGCACCTGGTTTCGCGTTGTCATCCGGGAGTTTGCAGATCATGCAATATGATTACAATGATAATTGTGCTATCGGTCATCCAGGCGGTAAGAAAGAGTTCAAGGTGAAACTGCATAACGGGCTAGCTAAGTGTTGTACATACAAACGAGAGCAAGGGTGGGTCATTTCAAAACATTCGATCCGTAAGTCGTAAAGTCTCTCTCTCACAGAACGAAGGGTCGATAAACACCCCTGCTGCATGCAAATCCAATCGTCTTGAGCACTTCGTCGGGAAGCTCCTGAGGGGTGATCTCTATAGTGCCGGCTGGGTTCAAGACGAATAGGCCTGTCGGTGGGGTATCCCCGCCACCACCGAGAGTGAGAACCCTGTCACGAACGTCAACTTGCGACCCAAAGATCCCAGTGATGTAGACGTGGAGGCCAGTGTCCAGGACACGGTGGTTCTGGCTGTCGACAAAGTCGAGCACGAATGGGCGTCCTCCGGTGGGGGTGGGGAAGATACGTCCAGTCAGCTCTGCCGTGCACTGGAAGGCGACAAATGCAGATGGATGATGTTCACAGATCTGTGCGCCGCCAAGGTAATAAATAAAAAAAGCTAGCGTTTACAAGAGTGAAAAACGACGCACCGATATGTCAATATTTTTTATCTCATTTTCCATCTGTTGTCGCGCCAAAAGCTCTGTGTGGTCCATCACGAGGTACTCGGTATCGGTGTGTTCGATATTTTGCGACATGATATGAACTAGGATGTTGTAGATCTGATATGAGATGTTGTTGATTTGATCTGAGAGGTCGGGTAACAAGAGACATGCTTAATTGGGCATGTACGGGAGCAATCCGGAAAATCAATTGCCCCCTCTTCATGTGAATCGCCCAATTAGCAAGTGCGTCATCTTGCATCTCCCAAGGCTGAGTGCTGAAAACATATCATAGCACGTGTACTCAATGCGAGAGACTCCGCTAATGATATCGCGTCTTCAGAGGGTGCGATATTACATGGGCAAACATTGATGACTTTTGATGCAGGAACACTTGATCGTAATCTTGCACTGCCAATTAATAGATTGTTTACATTATTCTACCCGTTAGTTACCTGACTCTGGCTACCCTTCCGACCTAGACTGTGCGATTGGCGAAGACGAGTGCATGGGAAATCTTGGGCATTCTCTTCAAGCGCAGTGCGTCGCATTTGTGCTCTAGATCTACAGAGGCACAGCGAACCAGCTCGCAGGAGCAAGGAGTATAAACAGCGGAAAAGAAGCAGTTATGGACTGGGATTTCGACAGAGACGAAAAGGATATGCGGCGTTGATAATGTCTCAAGATCGAGTGAAAAATATACAGGCATAGCTGGACCAAACGCCGACCGCACGTATGCCTGGAGTATTGATAGCGTAGGAGCCTGACACCAGAGCTAATGAGTCGCAAAGCATCGAAGAGAATTGGAATGGGAACAACTCATGATATTTTAATCTATGCTCGCTCCCGTCGAAGCGAAGGCTTTAGCTTCCGTGTGGCACGCAAACTTGAAATCCCAGTTTTCGCAGCTAATATTGCGAGAGAAGGCCGTGGTGTAGAAGGCGAAAGCATCAACCAGAGCGGGGGTCAGGTCGAAACGGCAGGGAAATAGGAGGAAGGGGAAACTAATGCTGGTGTGAAAGGCTGATCAAGTTGTTCAGCTTGGGACGGGCCGGACAGTGGTCTCACATGGGTTTCACAGCAAAGATACTGCACACAATATTTTATTCTGTTCAGGCTCTCAGCTCCCTGATCACGGGTGCCATTGCAATTTGAGGCGTCGATAGTACTAGTACTGTGCCGTCTGCAAAGACTAAAAAACTTACAGGAAGAGATGTTGAACCTCGCTGACAGTCGGACAATGGGATCGGAGTCATTCGGCCGATGCCGCGCTGCGAGCAACACGCTCACTGTTCCGCCTGTCTTTCCTCGTCTTCCTCGTCTTTCCTGCTCTACACTCATATGCTTTATCCGCTATTTCTACTATATATACTCGAGTGCAACTACCTTGATGGCAACATCCCACCTGACTGAATTCTCGGCATGCTCCTGGTCCCCCGCGATCATTTCAACCATTTACTTCAGCGTAGACCCCATATCTCGATCATCAAGCAGATCAACACTATGGACCCCATTGCTCGAATGATCTAATCACCCATCTAGACTATAAGGAGCGTCTCCCATTCATCGGTACTCGCCAAGCGCGTGTAACCTGCCATAATTCGTCAAGACGATTGGCTATTGCATACCTTCCTCACCAACCCAATGATGATAAGCGGCAACGACACCTTCCTTCCCGGCGGGTACTTGGTCTTATTGAGCAAGTTGACTTGTTTCCATTAGCAAGTACACGGGCATGAAGGGCGCTATAGCGGATATCTCCACCAACTCGGGAGCGCCGCGAGCTTGGTGCAGGCGGATATACAAGGGACGAGGTTGATGAGCGAGACAGCCAGGAGGGGTGGAGCCCTGTATTGATTGGACAGGGTGATAACAACGACTCTAACTGGACGACGCAAGCGTCCAATCAAGCCAAGCCCACGCAAGGGCAGACGCACTCCCCACCGTCTTTCCTACGCACTCATGGCTCAATATGCTCGTACGTCACCTTCTCGTTCGAGGCCTGATTGAGAACTGAAGCCTATACCTAGTGCTCATCACCCTCTGGCTCCTCGCTGGGCTTTCGCCGCCCACCGAGAGCACAAACTCTACAGGGAGCGCAAGGCATCCCTCCTTTGCGCTATCACCGTTGCGGGGTGAGAGACGCGCATCATCCCCTGGCTGCTACCTTCTTCAGGTTCTCGTCATCTGGAGGTAAAAACCCGGCATGGATCAGATCTGATCAGATGTGCAGCGTGTATCATCTGTGGTGGTGGATGATAAACCGGGCTCTGATGAATAGGAGGAAGGGCGTTTTGCGATGCCACCTGGGCTGAAGCTTCTGCATTGGCAAATGCTGGGCACGAAGATGGCGAGAAACGTGAGGTTGGATCCGAGCGCGAGATTGGGGAGGGGGATCTGCTGGAGCTGAAGGACAGATATGTGATGACTACGGCGCTGGTTAGCGATTACCTGGTTTCGCGTTATCAGTTGGGAGTTTGCAGATCATGCGATACGATTCCAGCGACAATTGTACTATCGGTCATCCAGGCGGCGAAGAAGAGTTCAAGGTGAAATTACATAACAGGGTAGCCAAGTGTTGTACATACAAACAAGAGCAAGGGGAGGTCATTGCACTACGCTCGACCCTTGAGTCGTACAGTGTTTCTCTCTCATTGAACGACGGGTCGATAAACGCCCCTGCTGCATGCAAATGCAATCATCTTGAGCACTTTGTCGGGAAGCTCCTGAGGGGTAATCTCTATAGTGCCGGCTGGGTTCAAGACGAATAAGCCTGTCGGTGGGGTATCCCCGCCACTACCGAGAGTGAGAACCCTGTCACGAGCTGCCGCCCCATAGATCCCAGTGATGTAGACGTGAAGGCCAGTGTCCAAGACGCGGCGGTTCTGGCTGTCGACAAAGTCAAGCACGAATGGGCGTCCTCCGGTGGGGGCGGGGAAGATACGTCCAGTCAGCTCTGCCGTGCACTGGAAGGCGACAAATGTAGATGGACGATGTTCAGATATCTGTGCACCGCCAAGGTAAAAAAAAGAAGCTCGCGTGTACGAGAACCAAAACGACGCACCGATATGTCCATATTTTTTATCTCATTTTCCATCTGTTGTTGCGCCAAAAGCTCTGGTTGTTCCATCACGAGGTATGCGGTATCGGTGTATTCGATATTTTGCGACATGATATGAATTGGGATGTTGTTGATTTGATCTGAGAGGTCGAGTGACAAAAGATGGGCTAAAGGCAAAGGAGCATGCACGGGAGCAATGGGCCCCCATCAACCTTCACGTTATTGCCTTTTACGTTCTCCCTCTTTCTCGCCCAATTATGTCACAAGCAAGTCGAGCATCTGTCGAAAGCAATGCACTTACGCTGCTCAAACTTGCAAGCAAAAACCCATGTGGTGGCTTTCCGGCACTGAAAGGCGCAGCAACGAGTACTTTTTCCATTGTCGAGCTATCAGCGGTATGACTTCGATATTCCTGCCTTTTGGCGCCATTAAATGCTCACGGATCATTTCGATCTTGTGCAGAAATTTACATCCAATCGTCAGGACTGGGTCAACTTTGGCCAATATGTTCAATACGCTACAGCAGCTGCCATGCAAGCCTGTGGTGGTCAGGATGCTCCCGACACGCCAAGCGTCCACAAGAGCATGGAGCAGATGCTCGAGTAAGTGTGATTAACACGCCCTTTGAAGTCGAACATTGAACGTGGCGGCGTGGAAACTTAGGATCTTGGAAAAGATAAACAGGGATGTAGACGGGCTTCAGCGTTCACATCCTCCGGGTCGCATTCGATTAGCCAGTCAAGATCGAAAATCCATAGCAGATATGAAGACACAAATCGATGTTGCATTAAAGGCTACTATGTCCAGCGGGCGCCGGGTACGTTCATTGATTGCTCGAAACCATGTGTTTAAGTTATAAATTATATCTTTTAGCCTCAGCTTTCAAGGAAGCAAGACCTGAACGACCCGAAGCAGGTCCTGGACAGACTCTTGCAGAGATACGCGAATGAAACGATCGCAGGACATCCGGTGGCCAGCGATCCTGCGATGCTTGCAGCTCATGCGATAGCACCCTCCGCGAGCGTTGCAGATTTCTCTCTAGTACCAATGGTAGCTATTTTGTTCACAAGTCAAAGCTGCGCTTCTGATGACCCAAAAGGTTCGCAATACTGGTACTATGCAAGTTTTGAAAGATCATTTCTCAAACCAGGCCCCGGTCCGTCGTTTGCAAGCTATTACCCATGATCCCTACCTGACAGTCTAAAAGGTCTTCAACACCAGTTCTACATCTGGCGGGCAGGTCGTGAATGTAGCCGGTGACCACACAGTGTACGGACTGGATGAAAAGCAGTTCGGTCAGTTCCGTATCAACCTCAGCGAGCTTTACATGCGCTAAAGCCATAACCAGCTATCAAAATGACTTTGGGCAGGCTTTCGTATGCGGACGGTGCGTCCTGGGACCCCACACTGGTGTGCTTGCCTGGCACGCGGGTGACTATGCTGTCTATGATTGATGAGTGGACGCACTCGCGGGGCAGGAAAAATGTTTTTTGGTTGAGTGGTGTCGCGGGTTCAGGGAAAAGCGCCATTGCGCACACGGTCGCAAAGACGCTTCACAAAAATCGTGTTCTGGTGTCCTCTTTCTTTCTCGACGCCGCACTTGATTCTCGCAGCACCCTGAGATTAATCTTCTCTACAATTGCACGGGATATCGCAGCGCGTTATCCCGCCTTCGCCGAAGATATCAGCGTCGTTCTGGAAGAGGACCTTTCACTGGCGTCGGCACCTCTGGCACGGCAGTTCGAGGAGCTCATCAAGAAGCCTTTACTTCGCCATGCCCATGCGATTAGCGATCCTATTGTGGTGGTGGTCGATGCATTGGATGAGAGCATTCAGGATGACTCAGATACCGAAATACTCCGCATACTCCGCGATGAAGCATCTCAGCTCCCACAATTGCGCATTCTGGTCACCTCTCGGCCGACAAGGCTACTGCTCGATTTCCTCTCTGGGCAGGACTATATACTGTCCCATCATATTAACATCACCTCGCCTGAAAATGCGGACGATATTTCAGTCTTCATTAGTGGGAAATTACGAGACAACCAAATGCGCAATAAGACGTCTATGGACAGCTCCATGGCTTCAAACTTGAAGCTATTGGCGGAAGGTCTCTTCATCTGGATAGTCACGGTGTTTCGGTATCTTGACAGTGTGGACAATCCCCAAGGAAAGCTCCTCTTATTGCTCTCGAAAGCCGGTACGCCAGGCCGTCTCAATCCCACCAAAAAAATAGATGCCTTATATGCAGCCGTTCTTGAGGTCTCTGGAGATTGGGAGGACCCCGAGTTTTGCGAGGGGTATAGACTTTTAATGGGGGCCATCATGGCAGCGAAACGGCCTCTATCGCTGGCGGCTCTCGGTGCATTGCATGGTGATACCCAAGACTTACCATACAAACGCCTTGCTCACAGATTCGGATCCGTTCTCCTGGGATTATACGGCGAAAATGAGGCCATTCGCCCTTTACACCTTTCCTTTCGGGAATTTATCATGGATCACGCCAACAATGCACAGGCCACGCGCAAGTTCTATATATCGGAAAAAGTTCACAGTAGGCGCCTTGCAGTTCTCTGTGTGCAAACGATGGTTCGCGAATGCAAAACTGCACCTATAGTTGGCACCGGCTATCTCGCGATGGGAGAGTTGGACCCGCCCGGTATCCCAGAGATCGTCGGAGTCTCTGAGCACCTTCTATACAGCTGCGAGTCTTGGATTGATCACCTGCTCGATATCAAGCACCCAAATTCCGCCATCACGCAAGGTCTGCAAGCATTGCTATCGGATTATGGCACAATGTGGATTGAGATAGTTTCGTCGAGAAGCACCTTTCGCGGATCAGTGGTGGCCTTGAAATGGTTGGGGGTCAGTGTTTACTCATACTAGTCTAGACAATTGAAATTGACCTTTAGGCCATTGCTCTTAGGATCATGAAATAGAACTGGAAGACCCGCCTGATGATGAATCCGAGGCAAATATAATGTTCACACTTGCACGCCGCTTATCATCTGTTGGGCGAAATGAGGAGGCTGTGACAGCGATCCAGGAGGCGGTGGATATCCGCCAGGTTCTCGCAGCCGACCAACCTGCTGTGATGTATGCCCCCCTCGCCAGTTCCCTTTACAATATGGCCATTTACTTGGCAGCTGTGGGTCGAAATGAGGAGGCTGTGACGGCGAGTCAGGAGGCTGTGGATATTCGCCGGGCTATCGCTGCCGACCAACCGGAGGTGTTCAATGGCCCTCTCGCAGATTCGCTCTTCAACATGTCTCATTGGTTGGCGGCTGCTGGACGACACGAGGTGGCTGTAACGGCGATTCAGGAGGCGGTGGCTCTGCGCCGGGCTCTCGCCGCAGACCAGCCTGTGATGTTCAATGCCCCTCTCGCAGATTCCCTCTTCAACATGTCCATTTCCTTGGCAGCTGCTCGGCGACACGAGGAGGCTGTTACAGCGATTCGGGAGGCAGTTGATCTGCGCCGGGCTCTCGCAGCCGACCAACCTACGATGTTCAATGCCCCTCTCGCAGATTCCCTCTTGAACATGTCCAATCGCTTGGCAGCTGTCGGGCGACACGAGGAAGCTGTTGTAGTGATTCAGAAGGCGGTGGATCTGCGCCGGGCTCTTGCGGTAGACCAACCAGAGATATACCATGCCCCTCTCGCAAGTTCCCTCTGCAATATGTCCATTTACTTGACAGCTGTTGGGCGGCACAAGGAGGCTGTAACAGCGATTAGGGAAGCGGTGGATCTGCGCCAGGATCTTGCCGCAGACCAGCCGGCCGTGTTTAATAGCCCTCTCTCAGATTCCCTCTTCAACTTATCTCATTGGTTGGCAGCTGCTGGGCGGCACGGGGAGGCTGTAAAAGTAATTCAGGAAGCAGTGGGTCTGCGCCGGGCTCTCGCCGCAGACCAACCGGCGATGTTCAATGCCTCTCTGGCCGATTCCCTCTTCAACATGTCCAATTCCTTGACAGGTCTCCGACGAAATGAGGAGGCTGTCACAGCGATTCAGGAAGCGGTGACTCTGCGCCGGGCTCTCGCCGCAGAGCAACCGGCGGTGTTTAATACCCCTCTCGCCGATTCCCTCTTAAACATGTCCAATTATTTGTCAGCTGTTGGCCGACACGAAGAGGCTGTGACAGTGATTCGAGAGGCGGTGGATTTTCATCGGGCTCTCGCGGCAGACCGACCGGCGGCGTTCAATGGCGCTCTCGCAGCTTCCCTCTCCAACATGTCTATTTGTTTAGCAGCTGTTGGGCGACACGAGAAGGCTGTGGCTGCAATTCAGGAGGCGGTGGATCTGCGCCGGGCTCTCGCGGCGGACCAACCGGGGGTGTTCAACGCCTCTCTCGCAGATTCACTCGTAAACATGGCCCATGGCCTGACAGCTCTTGGACGAAATGAGGACGGTCTGACAGCGAGTCGAGAGGCGGTGGATCTGTACAGGGATCTCGCGGCTGATAAACCAGCGGCGTTCAATGCCGATCTCGCAAATGCCCTTTCCGACATGTGCAATTGGTTGGTAGCCCTTGGACGAAATGAGAAGGCTGTGACGGTGATGTGTGGGGCGGTGGATATATGCCGGGCTCTCGCGGCTGATGAACCGGCAATGTTCAATGGCGATTTCGCAGACTACCTTCATATCATGTCCAGACTCTTCACAGCTGTTGGGCGATACGATGAGGCTGCGATGGTGAGTCAGGAGGCAGTGCATATTCAACGTGCTATCGCGGAAGAGCACGTTGAAATTTAAGTTTTATACCAAATCATTTGTGCACCCTTTATACCTTCTGCGTTATTGTATCCTGCAGCATGAACGGTGGAGGCACAGCTAGTATCACATCAATTACTTTTAGAAATGGCATTATATCACTCGCATCAATGTCAAATCCTGCCGATAGCATAAATACGGATCAATGTTGGATGTATAGGGCAGAAGTCTGAGAGCCTCCCTTCTTCAACATAGGGATCAATCTGCGGTCAATGTTCGCTTCTCAGAATTATGCTACATAGTTGATGTTGCCTGCACCGCCGATGAGACCATAGTTGAAGGGCACCAGCACGTAGTTGAGCCACACACGTACCAATTGGCCAATGTGCAACAGTATAGAGACTGCATAATTAAGTCGCCCAAGATTGAGCGAATACCTATTGAAGGGACGAAAAAAGAAGTAGGAGAGGTGCAAGGATAAACATACGGGTCAACACATCAATGCTGATTTTAGGGCCCATAGCAAAATGGCTGCGAGGGACTATGAGGTCGCTGGATTGCCCCGCCCAGTCGAGATCTGCGATGCGTTGAAGCCCGCGGCTAAGATGAAGCAGGGGCTCTGATCCGCCGAAGCTCTTCCATGGCACTGCACTCGAGAAACTGCTGGCTGAGCCTGAGCGTTGAATTTAATTATTATAACATATGATGATCCTGCATTTCCGAGAAAGAAGTCAACCGCAAGCCATACAACTCTTCGTGGAGGGTGATGGGTGGCGGAACTTTTTGGTGCTGTGTAGTAACTCGTCATTTGACTACTTTGATCTATTCGCGAAAATAACAACATGGACCAATGAAGAGCTTTCATGAATGGGAGATTTAGATGTTGGTTAGATGCCTAGACAAGATCTAGATGTTTAGCGCAAGTTTAGTAGCGACGGGTTGGAGTGTGACTGTCGGTGTTTGTGCCTGTTTGTTCCTGCTATTTACACGACTTTGCGCCAGCTTATACTAATAACCTCTAATAACGCGTCACTTCCTTTCATGTTTCCTCGCACTCAAATCTGGTCCACCGTGTCGAGTAGTATTGATCCTCGACCATTCACAGGGAAGGAACTGGCGAGACATGCAAGCGACACGCTGACTTGCGTTAACGTTGTGTCTCGCGTTCAGATGTATGTTGATCGCGTCCCCTACATCGTACACGCTCGAGCTCCCGGGCAGCTCCGGGTATGAAGTGAGCGCGGGCGGCTAGTTTGACAGTACTAGTGGGGATATGGGGTGCATGGATGCGAATGAGTGAGTACTTTGTTGATATGGAGAATGCATGTGCAGAGGCTAATCGACTTTCAGGTTTTTCTATTTCCATCGATGCTCAAAGGAGATTGTGAACAAGAGTGATAGGTCATCTCCCCTTCTGAAACCGAGGAGGCTGTGATGACAGTTGCCCAGGAGCGCGCCAATGTATGTTTCCCCCGTATATCTCTTTCTCCCAACACTAAATACTAGCACCTATAGCCTCGTCCTCGCCATATTTCCCTTGCCGGACCACCTACGCCTCGTCCTCCCATGCCGCGAGTAAATCGATGCCCATCAATTTCGCGAACAGGCTGCGATGGCGAATACCCCCAGGCCCAAGGCTGTGTCCTCCGCCCCCATCCCTCCCATTCAGATGTCTGTGTACTTTGGCGATTTCAACGGCACACTGCTCGCCATAATCGACCCGACGGCTGACCAGAGGGATTCGTGTCTACCCAGCGCGAGTCCGTCTTAGATTATCCCCCCAGGCTGCGCAAGACTATCCCGCGTGTGCTACCTGGATACAGCGTCCTGGAGCTACACGCGGCGAAGGAGTCTTGAACAACAGCAAGAAAGGCTAAATCGACTTGTTCGTCATCGAAGCTACCATCAAAGCGCAGACACCTTGCGCCACCGCCAACCTTTGACCAACCTCCTTAGGACCCCGACAGAGACTTCGCCTTACTGGGCGGGGCTTCGCTCCTCCTGGGGATTTCGAGCTACGTGATACGGAAACAGAAGATGGGCGCAAAAATGGCCAACATAGATCTCTTCACCAACTCCACTCGCAAGGCGATCGCGGGATCGGCGCTGGCCAAGATCCAATGCGCTGGGCATGTAGGGTCTGGGGAACGGAGACGTTCAGGGCTGGGAATGGATGCGCGACATACCAAAGAGAGGCTGTGATACGATGATGATAAGCAGCACACCATCTTCGTGCACCCATCGCGGCAACTACTCGTTCGCGGTCATGTTACACGGGGTCTGCGAGTCCGTTTGTCCCTCTTTTTTCCTCCGTATCCCGCACTAACTAACTCTTATTTGCCTTCCTCTTATGTAGTATCGTGTGTGCCATCTCCGTCCTCTTCCTTCAGGCCATGTTCGAGTTTGCCGTCAAGTGCGTCATGAGCAAGTCATGAGCCTGAACATGCGCGCTTTCGACATCCTCGTCGCGCCCCACCAGATGATCTCCGTCGTCTTCCATGCCATGGGTTGGAAGACTGGCAGCTGTGTCTGCTGACTGGGCTTGGGCATCAATTGGGAATTATATCGTATTTGGGAGTCGCTCGGATATCCTTACCGCGGATGGGACTGCGAAGATGATCATCAGGAATGGAGCGATGACCGCAGTTGGGGTTTTACTCCTTATCTTTGGCTTCGGCACTTAAGCTCGTTGAGACATCGACTGCCAGGACAAATCAACTTGGATAGGAGACAGTGAGTAGCGCTATCTCCTTCTCCTTTACATTCGCTCATTTGTCCTCTAGACCATAGCGAGGCCATCCACTTGAATGGGGTATTCGCCTGGTCTGTCGGACTTCAGCCCTGAGATATAGCATTGTCAACGGACTAAAGTGCCCAGTTGATCGTCTATCTGATGCCCATGGCCATTTACCCATAACCAATTACTTACATCGATGTTGTTTACCGCGGACTCACGGTCATGATAGACAGAGAAATTGTCATATTGTCTACGTTCTATAAGTCCAGCGCACTGAGTCGCCTTCTCACAATATTTTATGCACGTCATTGACATTCGGTCGTACTGGGGATATACATGCTTGAAGACGCAACAATCACTTCGGGCCCAAAGACTCTACTGCTATCGATCATCAACAAATGATGCTGTTTTGACGGATGGGGACGGGGTTGATGAGTGCGAAGAAGCCTGGAGCTGTGGATTATGTTGGGAATAAGAAGGGGGGAGCTGGTGAAGAGCATCGAAGAAAATGATAATGATTTGGTTTCGATTTTACCACTCCTTGCTGCGGACTTCTGCATGATTCCATGGATTCGGTAGGCTCAACGGTGTTCGTGTGAATAAATATTAGGTGGGAATGCTCGAGTGTGATGCAAAGGATGCGGGTGACCCTGCACAAGTGCAATACTGGACGCCTCGAAAGAGAAAGGTCCCTGGTTTCGCGTTATCATTCGAGTTTTACAGATTATACGATAGGATTTCAGCGATAATTGTACTATTGGTTATCCAGGCGGTGAGCAGTTCAAAGTGAAATTGCATAACGGGCTGGCTAAGGGTTGTACATACAAGCGAGAGCAAGGGGAAGTCATTTCACTACGCTCGACCCGGTTCTGGCTCCGAGCTCCAATAACTGGCGCTTTTAGAAAGGGAGATTCACGAATTCGTATCGGGCACATCCGGCACGACGATCGAAGATTCAAGAACGCTGAGAAATAAATAAATGAGTATAAGCTTGAAAAGAAGATGAACTACGTCCTCACCTTCACCCATGATGCTTCTTCGCAGCAGCATCGACCAAGGGAGTCAACCACGCCTCCACCTGGCCCAGCACCTGAATCCCATTATGCCCTACGCCCGGAACGACAGAAAAGTCCACCTTCATGCCTTTCCCCACCCACGCGTCCCTCAGCCACTTCATCCTATCCAAGCGCGTCCCGCCCGCCTGATTTTCCGCCCAGTTTGGATTGGAGATCGCCTTGAGCATGGACGTATCCAGATCGTCCCCGCCGACGATCATCTGGACCGGGATATGCGCTAGCTGAGCGAGGTCGGGAGGGTGGACGCCGAATATGTCGTGCACGTCAGCGAGTCCTCCGGGCCAGGTGTGCTCGGGGTGGGTCGAGGGAGGGGTGATGCGTCCCGCCGCGCCGATCGAAACCGCTGCGATTCGCGATGGGTAGAGATAGAAGAATCGATGCGCGAACTGGCCCCCGCCGCTGAAGCCGTGAAGGAAGAACTTCTCCGTCTGCGCCCGCCACACGCTGCCGACCTGGTCGATCATGCCCAGCAGGACACGATCGAACCGGATGCCCTCGTAGATGAGGTCTTTGTAGTTGTTGATGTCCGTGGGGTCTACGATCCCGGCGGGGAAGAGTGGACACATGATGATGCATTTGTGCGTCTCAGCGAAGGTCTTGAGCTTGGTAAGGTAGGTTTCGGTTTGGCGGCGGGTGCCATGGATGATGACGAGGAGCGGGAGGGGTGGATGACTGGCCGCGAAGGAGTGGATCTTGGGGACGTAGAGGGAAAAGGAGAAGCGTGGATCGTAGGTGCAGGCGAAGGCAGGGACTGCGCCGGTGAGCATACGTCTGACGGTAGAGTGGGGACCTGCATTGCGGAGGTCTGCGAAGGCGGGCATGTCGTAGAATGCGAGAAAGCTGATCGACTTTATAGAATCAAGTATTGTTCCTTGAGAGGAGTAGATGCGACAGATCCATCACATCGCCGTATACGTAGCGTGAATTTGAAGCAGAGAAGCAAATGCCAATTACTTAAAATGCCAATACTGACCCCACGTGGCGTCTCGTGGCTGCTCACCACTCCTCGAATCTTACCACCCTTGAACCTTACCCCCCACTACACAGCGCGAGCGTTGGCTTTTCATCTCGGCGCATCTTGGTCCCGAGGTAAGTAATCAGCAATGTGGAGTGCGTTTGTGCTGGTGAACCCCTTTGCGGCTCGCAGCTCCGAGTTACTTATCTTCATCTGTAGATTGCATATGAATCTCTTGTCTGCGCGCAGACACTTAATGCATGCCTTCCTGAACGTTCGCTATGCCGGTCATGTCTCATCAGCTGACGGGAAATGTGGTGAGTAATCAATCTCCGTCTTCTTGATGGGCCAGCTCCATTGATTGTCAATCCCCTCATTCACCTACAACGACAATATTGGAGATATTGGAGAACACATGTCGTTCCCATTCGCTAAAAGATGAAGCCTGATCTGGGGAAAACTCCAATGCATGATAGCTACTATCAATTGCGGTCTATCGCTTCGAATATTTCTCGACAGATGACCCAGCAAGGAAGATCGATGCAATTCGTAATGTTGTGACTCCTGCTTGGCAGTCTCCGCATACTATCAGCTTAGAGTCTACCAAGTTATGCCGAACCTGGGGCTCGTACTTCGCAGAAATTTCATCGAACACGAGCCTTCTCGTTGTTGCTGGTGCTTTCTATGATTCCAGCTCCAGCTCGGCACCTCTTCACGCTCCGCAACCCAGTCCCCAGATATGCGTATACATTCTCCACGCAATCTTGAGACACAATCCGCCCCCTTTTCATCTGATGGAGTGCAATTCTACCCCCTCTTTCGGCCCGCCATCCAAACGTCCCAAATACACCTCCGGATATTCATAAACCGCGATTCAAAAATATGCGACAAGTTCTGGCGTGTGCGACAAAGACCTATCTTTGCCAATCATTGCATCCTCTGGCTGGCTGCTTGGTTTCGGACTTTCGCCGCCGATACAGCAGGCAGGAGAGACGATGAGAAATCAGCAACTCACACGCTGAGGAAATGAAGTGGCACATCTATTTTGGCCATCCTGGTGAGGTCGATGTGGAAGCTGCAGTCAACATTCCGAAAGCTGCTAGGTCCTCACTCGATAATTTTTAAATCTTCCTCTATGGTGCCAGTGATACTGAGTATACTGATTGATTTCCGAGCCATTTCTACCTTACCCACTGCGTATCACGCATATGTAGATCCCCAGTATAGTTTCACCCGCAATCCAAGCCTCAGATCATTTGCTATTGCAGGATCCAGTGCTGACGTGATTTCGGGACTTCCGCTTCTCCTGTCAAAATATACATTCTAATCTCTCGGCCATATCATCATCGATCCGGGGATAGATTGTTTTGACAAGCAGTACTATGATGAAATAATAATGGCAGGTACTTGAATGCGTCTTGTAAAGGCCAAATTACGCTCGCTTGGAGCAAATTTGTATCTTGAAGTCACCTCGCTCCAAGGTTGCGCGAAAACTACTGAAGGCCAATCTTCCCGATTCACTTGCCAGAGGTATCACCAAACCCGCCGCATCACATATTCCCCATGTATGCCAATCTACACAAACTTTGGTTTATTGCCTTACATTCTGCTTTAATACAGTGACGATCCTCTCAAAAGCCCAGCGAATACTTCAGTCATGCTTTAAAGGCAGAGGCCTTATACCACTCATCTATGCTTGGAAACCGTGGCGGAGCTCAAATACCGTCGATGAGAAAGGCCGCCTGTGTTTCTTACGCCAGGCTAAGGTTAAACATGTTACCAAGAGGCTTCAGTCGGCGGGAGCCTGGTGAGATAGAACTCTTCAAGTATATATTGAATCACATAATGTGCGATTTCTGGAGTGTCTGCGAGCTGCGGACTATCTCAGGCCCGAAACCCGGCCAAACCAACTTCTACCCTCTAATAAGGACAATATGACGCCGATGTAGACTGAAGACCGGATAGAACCGGTACTAACGGAATTAACCATCAGCTTTAAACCCCACCAGGTAAGCAAGATCAAAGTGGACTCACGATTTGGCCCCGGCCCTGACTTGACCTTCCACGGCTTCAAGTCCAAATCGTAGTACAGCAACGCTACATGATCCACAAACGTCGCATTATGCGCGGTGATATTCACAGTTTTTACTTGCGATGGAAGGTCGATGGTAAAATTGGAGTAGCCAAGGGTGTCCCAAGGGATGCCGCCGTGTACTGTGTCGGTGCTGCCGTTGGTGAAGCTGAGCAGGAGGGAAAAGGAAACGTTGGCGCCAAAGCATATGCCCTGGACGTAGAGCGAATGGTCCAATGAATGGGATACCCATGGTGCGCTAGAGTTCCAGGTGCTCGCGGACGAGTTAGAGGACGTCGAGGGAGAGTAGGTGGTGTTATAATAGGCGGTATTGAGGTCCGTTCCTACTTCAATCAGCGCGTTGCCTGTAGGTGGGGTTATGGTTTTATTTCTAGAAAGTGGACTGAAGCGTACCCTCATACGTGACTATATTTTCTGACGAGTTATACTAGACGAGTGTGCGCGTAGGTTAGCGTTGGCAAGTCCCGTACTCGATCACGTGGAGAGTCAAAGCGCACCGTATGGATAACGGTCGAGCCATCGTCGTCCTTGAGCCTCCATCCGACACGCTGAATAGTGTTCAAATCTTCTCCACCATCATTGCTGTCGAACCAGACGTAGTCGTTATTAGAAAGGCGCTCCTGGAAGATCTGGCTCTTGTTCGTGGAGCTCGGGCCTGTGGCCCAGCCTGCGTTGTCTTGCGGGATGTGCGCCGCAAGAGCCACGCGAGCAGCGAGCAGGAGGCCTAGAGAAGATAGTAACATTGCGGGCTGGGTCTATCATGAGCAAATTTGGTGAGCTGGGGATTTAAGGGTGGAAGCATGAGGAGGATGGGAAGGATGGCCGCGTGTGATCCAAAGATATGACATTCTTGATCGATGCTTGCCGTTGCTCAAATTGCGGGTGCTAAGTGTGATGGTTGCGCGGCTGTAGAGAAAGAGAAGAGTACTGGACGAGCGCATCAAGTTTGTGTCTCCGCTTCAGGCAGTATTTGCGATTTATAGCCACCGATCGCATGGCGCGCAAATTTGCGGCCAGCGCACACGCTTGTGCACGGTTTTTCTCAGGTTTCTACTGCTACATCATGCGTCCTCGAAGGACCCAGCCACGCGTACCGCATCGAATAACCTTCGATGACTCGACTTATCTATGATCTTTCCACGCCGTGCTTTAATCAAAATAGTCTTGCTGGCGGCCACTGTTCATTTATCTGTGCCATCATAATCCAGGCGTCCACGCACCACCTCTGCAAAATGCTTGCCCTCTTAGCCATCTTGCCCGTTCTTGCGGGTGCCCAAACTGTGTACTCGCGTATTACTGCGGAAGCAAACTTTCCTACGTCCTCCAACGGAGGTACCAAATTTGAGACGGGAACCAACACTGCTTGGGCTACAACAAACTCATCAGTCGATCTTGCTGGAGGCCTCGTGGGCTGGCGTATCGCTGGAGACGCCTCCAGTGAGGTCTTGTACAACGTTGGTCTTCCACATCTCAAAATCACTGAATGCGTCCAACTCACAAATCACGCACAAGTTTACAGCAAGTAACAACATCGCGAGCTCCGGCAGCGATTCCGACGGCGATCTCGACGTCGTCTTCACCGTCAACACCACATACGGCTCCACAGCCTCCTCTTCCCTCAACCTCACCACCACTCCGCAGCTTGTGCCTGTGACCCAGACCTTGCTCATTAAAAACCTTTACTGCAGTGCTCCGCAGAACTTCACGGCGCACATCGCCCTCACGAACGGTACGATCATACGCAAGACATGGATTAACCACCTGCACCTCGCCCTCCCACCTGGGACCGCGAACGTCACTGTAAACCAGATTGACCTCACCGGTATTGCAAATTCAGAGACGGTGATCCACTATGGGCCGGGTGGACTCACGGCGAGCGGGCCGGGCGGGGGTGGAGATGCGCCGAGCGTCCTTGCGCTGTCAGCTGCGACGTTGAAGTACTGCACGGACGACGATTGAGCGGCGCGGAAGACATATTGGTAGAAACTCACTGGGCATGGTTGAGTGTGAACCTGTCAATCGGCAGTGGCCCTCCGGTTATCACGATAGAGGGCCAATGTTAAGCTGTATTCAGAAATATGGTGCCGCAGTCATTCTGTCCCGAACGTGAAAATTTCTTTCGAAAAGCGAAGTAAGTGGAACCACTTTTTATCGACGTCTTGAAGCCAACTCGAAGCTGGTACTTTCGACATTAACCTGCTCCATCGGCAAAGCTGGAATGACTTCCCTCCATGGCTCTCATTTGTACGCCGCTTTCCGGATCCGTGGTCCACGGTTTGCCATTCCATACACCTTTTTACGTGGCTTGCTTCGGCCCCTCGGATGACCCATACTAGTAATGCAGGCGCACGAAGACAGCACAAATCGCGATATCATCAAGCTCCTAAGCAATTTCAATCTAAATTCAAAATCGGCTAGTGGACACAGGACTTATCGGTTAAGCGATCAAAGCGGAACTTCGCCGGTTACCCCTGTAGCGCCACCCCTTCAATGGACGTTTCCCACTCCTCATGATTTCTCCAAAAGAGCTGCAGTTGCGGTGGCGGGAAGTCGAAGCCCGATGCGCGGAATAGCCCGGCGGCCTTTGACGCAGGGTACGGCTTCACAGTCTGAAAATACGGGTCTGTGAAATGAACGAGTGTCGGTTAGACGTTAGCGAGAATTTGACAGAAGATAGAAGAATATATGCACGAAGGATGTCGATTTTGATATGATATGATATTATCTGCTCCTATGTACCTTAGCCAGCCGGCGTCACCGTTCGGGAAACACGTTATCAATACCGGCTCCGAATCGGAGGGGAAGACAGCCTTGTCGACAGACTCAAGATATACCACTGACGGAGTAGCTACGTAGGGGGTATGTGGACAAATCATAAGAGTATTTCTCACCTGCATCGCCATTTCGAGGATGTTTTGCGACTCTTGCGCGCAGCGCGGCTGCAGCGATGCGCATCAATATTCTGTCCCGTCGGGTGGAAGAGAGGATTGGAATGAGAATGGGGACCCGACACCGAGTGTTCTAGTCATTGCAATTGGGGCAGATCGTCATTATGTAAGCGCTTGATCAACTTGAAACTGGAATCTCTGCCGTCACGTGGTTACGTAGCGTATCGGAAGGCTTCAGTCAGGCTCGTCGACAACAGCCCATGACCGAGCACTCAGCTTTCTTCTTCGGACGCGCATACCAATCGCACTTCATCAAAGACTCAGGCAGGCCATAAATCCCATACCAAGCGTATACTCAAGCTCAATCCCCGATCTCCTTCAGCCAACCTTCAACTAGCAACAACTTATTGTGCTTATTATTGGGGTTGTTGCAGACGCTTATCAAGCATACAGGTCCGAAGAACGCTGACCGAAGGACGTACCCACAGTTGCAACTTGCAAGCGGACAAGCAAGCCCCAGCCAGGTCTCTGTACGAGTCGTTCCTTCTAAATAACCCTCACTTCTCCTGAACCACCCATATATTCCTCATCCATTCCCAGTCTGGAGTCGGACCTCCTATCCAGCTTCAGAGCGCCTCTATAAGCCACTCCACTCCCGCGAGGTCGTGACGACCGTTAAACCTCTGCAAACCTGAAATCAAACTCCTTTCCAAGGTAGTTCCGCACGGTCCCAATATCCATATCCACCCACTCGATATCTCTCCCCTCCTTCTTCCCCCTCCCTTCCTCCCCACCCGTCGTATAAACCTTCGCCCTCCTCTTCCCATCGACCTCCCCACCGCCCTCGGCAAACATCATGCTCCTCCTGGCCCCGCCCGTCCCCGGCAGCTGGCGGCTGACGAGCCAGAACGCGGTAAAGTGCGCGAGCTCGTGCGTCGCAGAGAAGTGCGAAAAGAGTGCGAGGTCGAGGGAGGGGATGGAGATTGGGAGGAAGTGGTGGTGCGGCGACCAGTGGCCCGGTGTTGCCGGCGTGATCGGGAAGACGATGGGAGTGTCTGGCGGGGTGATGAAGCGGTACAAGGTCCATCCTGAGATCGTATCGACGGGTTTCGGCACTGGAATGTGGGGATGAGTGAAGGAGGTGTAAGTGCGAGGGAAAAGACGAACTCCATGGCGAAAGCGGCAGCTCTTCGTGGCGCAGTTCGAAGGCTTCATACCAATTGAGCCCACGGGATGGGACAGAGTGCTCGAGTTTAATCCTTAAGACAAAGTCAATCAATAATTTCAATCTTCGATATTCACTGCAAGTTGCTGCGGCTCACGGCAGCGTTTGGCCCCAAGGCCCCCACCCTGAAGGCGGAATTAGTACTTCGCATTCGACTCAATTGGCCCTGAAGTACAACCCACCTGCATCGACGAGATAGCGACCATCGCTTCCCTCCCAGTCCACAATCGACACAATGTGCGTGATCGTCCCCCAGTGCCACCCGTTCTGATGCACCGTCGGATCTTCTCCCGTTCTGGTGATAAAAGCACCTTGATTAGCCAGCACCCTCTCGCCATATCCTCCCTTCCAGCGCTCACCTTCTCCCCAAGTAACATCTCGTAGCACACTCGCTCACTCGGAACCCAAACGTCCTCAAAAAGGCCGCGAACGTCGGATTTGTCCCGAAACAGAATGCGCCTGCATGGTCGCCGACGATCCTCTCCCTAGCTTCGACGCCGACTGGCATCTTCCCCAGAGCGGAACTGAGGGTGATGGGAGTGGAAGGTGCGGCGTTCCATTGATCTGGCGGGACGTGGAGCGGCGTGGTGTCTTTCGGGACTTGCTCGTTTTGCGCGGTGAAGAGCACTGTTAGGAGACTGAGGGAAGGTAGCGATGCGAGGAGGGAGGCGGGAAGGTGGAGGCGTATCAGATAGTCTGTTGCTTGGTCCCGAGTGAAGGCGTCCTCGCAGAACGGATTGGGCGGGTAAGATTGCATTCAAGAGTGCCTGGGCCAATGGCCAAGTGTCACGTTTAGAAAAGAGGAGCGGGCTTCAACAGCAGTAGCAGGGAGTGGGTACTTAGTAGATGTTGGTTCCTCTGGAAGGAGCGGGTGGGTTAGAGGGAGAGGGGAAAGCGCAGATGTTGTTAGGAGCACGCCATACCGGCGACCGCTAGATCCGTCACCATCCGTCGCGAGCCGTCGCATGTCGAGACTCAGACTGATGCAACCCCTAGGCCTCACAATCAAGACATCGCTACGTGTGAAAACCGAGTTGGCAGCACCGGAACGGAGAACGGCGTCTGGCGTTGGAGGCGTGTACTGACACCGAGTAATTTTTCTTTGTACACTGCACGCCGACCATCTCGACTTGCTTTTGCACCGCCGGTTTTTCTCCACCACCAAAACATGCTGTAGCTGTCTTGAATATTACATACGACGCTATTTGAAAACACCTCGCGAACGCCAGACGTGTAAGTATATGCCTATGCAGGGACATTATTTCAACGCCATCGAGTCGTTACAGTGCTAACATCACAGGACATCTTTTGCTGCGCGTTTGAAAGAATACACTACGTCGCATTGTCTGTGCTCTGAATCATCCGTCATCTTGCCATGTATAATGAGCTGCGTATCCAAGGTTTTCCATTTATGTGTGACTCAAATCCTCGCCAGAATGCAATCGCACAGGGACTCTCGACTGCACACAAGACGTTTGCTAGCCAAGCAAACGCTGCGAGTACTAGGTCACTTGCCAGAACATGACCATGATTACGCTCGTTCTCTAGCACTCCAGTTTTCACTCTTCTCCGTTACCGCCTGGACGGGGAGCAAGCGTAAGTACCCTAGAATCGCGGTGGAACCATTCACATTTCTCCGCCAAATTCCTCTCGTTTCAATCACCCAACGAAATCCACAATCTAAGGCCAATCCCTTTAGGCTAGGGTTCTTATGTATCCGAATCAGCGGACAGCGAGGGATCGCACACCTGCGTGCCCCGCATTGTGCTTCCATATTGTTGTTAGCCATTTGGCAGAGCTTATGCGCCTCCTCGCCGTCCTACTCGTTGGTCCCTGCGAGCAGTCCAAGCGCCCTGGTATCATCCTCGCATTGCTTGGGAGCTAGATCAATTTCGGACTTTAAATTTCCTTGAAGCTTCGCGTATGCTCCTTCGAACGTTGAGAGAAAGCACACAGCCTCAACACGTGCTATGGTTCTGGTGTGGGTATTTCAGGAAGACCTCCTTGATTTTAGTAAATGCTAGGGATGAGGATGAGAACCATAATGCGTATTAGAGGGGTTAAGTGTGTACTATTTATAGCAAATTGTCAGTCACCGATATTTCCGTTCAAGGTTAAAGATGATTATCCAGCCAACGCTTCGATAAAAGTCCCATCGAAATGTTCAAGTTTTCATTGCCATGCTCTGCCGTACGATTACAATGGATGAAACGCTGCGTTCACGCTGAGCGCGAGACTCCCACTTCGATGCGTCTTTAGAGCCCCGATCTCAAGTCTGATTGTCTGATGATGCATCCATATGCAACGCGTAGCCCCGGGGTGAAGAAACACTGGGCTATTCCCTGCGCATGTGTGTTGAGACCAAAGGACATGGATGTAGATTGCATACAAACGCCAAAGGATCACTGACAAATAACGGAGCTAACACACGATGATACATGGTATCCTTGCCCGATGGTAAGACTCCCCATATTGATATCAATATAGTCGTCTGCAGTGCAGCCAGATCCAAGAGGGGTGGAGTGAATGGTGTTCGCCGGTGGCGCTCGCAATCTATTGCAATTCAAGCTTCAAGTCCGATTGCGTTTCGAGCTCAGGTACTATAGAGATTCATACAGATGTGTCGATGTGCGTGTATCCGACGCATCTGAATTGGGGCAAAAAGGGATCGGATGAATATCTTGCGCGTTCCTTACAGTCTGACTTTACACACATGTAATTCTAGGAGTCAATTAATCCCCCTCGAAATCGCCACAAAAATCAACATCAATTCGAGTGGCGCTCAATTTACGCATACACACAGCTGGTGGTACCAGTTAATATTGTCCCCCCTACCTTCTTCCTAAGAGCATTATGACCCCTTACAGTAAGTACCGATCAGCCCATGTAACCCTCCGTTGGCGCTGCTATATCCACTTCCACGAAATGGAAGGTCCTTGCGGAGAGGGAAGGAAGTGGAACTATTTTTATGGAGCCAATAATGTAGTAAAGGTAGTCTTCAACGTTGAATGCTCCATCGACGGAGCTGGAAGTTGAATGAATTCCTTCACGGGCTTTTATTTGCACGTTGCTTTCATGCTCCGCGGTTCGCCGTTCCATGCACCTTTTTACGTAGCTCGCTTCGGCCCTCAGACGACCCATATTTTGGGCGCACGAAACAAGAACGAACTCACGATGTCATTAGGCACCGCAGAAATTTCAATCTGGATTCGAAATCGACCAGCGACGCATGACATTTATTTTTTAAAAGCTTAAAGCTCTGTTCCCCGGCTACTCCTGCAGCGCCACCCCTTCAATGGACGTCTCCCACTCCTCGTGATTTTTCCAGAAGATCTGCAGCTGCGGCGGCGGGACGTCGAAGCCCAGTGCGCGGAATAGCCCGCCTTTGACGAACGGTACGCCGGGGGCGGCTTCGCAATCTGAAAATACGGGTCTGCGAAAAGAGCGAGTGTCGGTTAGGCGTCAGTGAGAATATAACATACAGAAGAATACACGCACGATCCGCAGTCACCGCAGAAATGACGCTTCACGAACCCCCCTGAATCGCCCTTGTCGTGGTAGACCTTTGTCTGTCCCGAAACCGTTATCTTTTCTATAGGGATCATCAGATTGACCGAGAACCTGTGAGGGATTGTATTAGCAAGAGTATGAATCCGTCTGAAGCCATGCAACCCACAGCGATCCGCCCGATGCGCGGCAGTTGGTGCAGCGACATATGATCGAGTGGGAGGGGAAGGCCTCTGAAGGTACGGAGAGTGTGATAGCGCCGCAGTTGCAGGAGCCTTTGATTGTGGAGGGCGATGGTACCACTATGGAAGACATCTTGGAAATTGGCTGTGATTTGGTTGTGAGGAGAAGGACGTCGGCTTTGATATGCTTGTGATTTGATATTATTTGCTCCTATATACTAGCCTAACGCCGCCGTTCGGGAATCGTGACGTCGATACTGGCGCCGAGTTGGAGGCGCTCATGACCAACCATCCAACACTCCCTTCCGACTGATCGCAAGTCCGCGTTCAAGCGCTGCCGGCGCCTGCAAGTGCTGACTCAAGGTGCATGTACGAACGGTGTGTCTGGTGTTCAGTCGCGCTCCCATCGAACGCGCAATTATCAACTGTTACGCGAGTCGGGCCCCTGGTTATTGGAGGTTACTGTACCATTCGGACCAAGTGTTCAGTAACGCGTAACGACCAGAAAAACAGACATTTTGTAAAATCGCCTTAACTTGAAAAAAAAATTATCGGCCTCGCCGGACGAGAAATTTCCCAAAATCGTGAACACTTGGTCGGAATAGTGCAGTATGCGACACTTCTTGCATTAATGGTCTGTCCCGTCGCGGGGGAGGGGAAGAAGATGGAAATTAGAATGCGGAATCGGGACCGAGTATGGTGGCGCGCATCCATCCTAGTCGTCGGGGCTAAGCAATCGCGTTGAACGGCAGAATCGAGTGCGGCCTTGGTGCTAGCGTCTGGGGTTAGCTCAGGCCAGCCCCATAATACAGACGCTCTTCTCTTCTCCGAATCTAAGAAGCGATATAACCGATTCCTGGTCATCGTTCTCATCGGAAAATTGGAATCATCACGCCACGTGCGTCGACGGAAGTCCGCGGCGCCTCGGAGTCGGGCGACGCTTGTTGGCAACAACCCAACAACAGCCCATAACCAAACACTCACTCGCAGCACTCCTCCTCTAGTCGATCGCAATTCCTCATCAGAGCTCCAACCACACCATGCCAGCAAGTGATTACTGATGTTACATCTCCGTCCAGACAGCGAGTCGGGGGTTCATTCATGCTCGTATCGGACGCGTACGCAAGACGCGTCCCCGGTCATAAGTTGTTATGCCCGGACGCGCGTTGCAATCACAGGTAGTATGATAGGATGTGTATGACTCCCTGGTTCAACTGGGTACATAGCTGGGTTCGTATAAAGTCTCAGTACACTGTTGACAAGTATCTCACACGCTTACCATTCGATTTCCGTCAACTGAAATGGCTCAATCTATTGTCCTTATCACGGGCGTTGCAGGTTTTCTCGCCCAGTATGTGGTAGTTGTCGTTATCAACGCGGGCTTCTAAGTCGGAGGTTAGCTTAGCTTCTCGCGGATATTCAACTGACTACGCTCATTTTTGTTGCAGCACGATCCGTAACGCCTTGAAAGCTAACGCGCTCCTCGCGAAATCCCCCAGCAAATTTCAGATTATAGTCATCGCCGACATCGCCAAGAGCAATCTTACCGCCGCCGTCCAGGACGTCGCGTACCTCCTGCACACCGCTTCCCCTACACATCCGCGTAGGCTGACGGCGAGGACGAGATCTCCAAACCAGCCACCAGTGGCACACCCAACGTCCTCTGCGCACACCGTCAAGAAGATTGTGGTCATATCTAACTTTGCTGTGATGCTGGACGCGCCCAAGGGTGAGATATAGAGGGACTACGAGTATAGTGAGGCGGACTGGAATCCGTCCACGTCCGCGCAGGCTGCTCCGGCGTGGGCGCCGCCTAGCTTGGTATATTCCGTGTCAAAGAACCTCGCGGAGCAGGCGGCTTGGGGCTTCGCACAGGGGAATGCGATATGCTCGTCGCCTGTGCGTATTAACTATGCTGTTTTCAGAAGTACTGGCTAACAAATTACTGCAGTGAACGATATACCAGCTCTCATCGAGTGCACTTACCACGCTGCCCGACGACTATCTGCCGCTATGCTGCGATGTCAGAGCTGTGTTCATACCTGCGCTGATTGTGCAAATCATCCTGTTTCTAGATATCGTAGAGGCACACGTCCTCGCGCTGCAAACCCCCGCTGCAGACGGCGCCTGCATCCAGCTCTACGGCGGCGGGTTCACCTGGGCCCAGGCCATGGAATACCTGCACGCCACCCGTACCGAGTTGCAGAGCAGGCTCGTCCTCTTGAACACGGGTACCCATGCGCCCGCGGCTATGTAGACAGTTGGCGTCGAAACGGCGGAGGAGAAGTTGGGAATGTTCACTGGGTGAAAGCAGTCGCTTGATGATCCGGTGGATTCGTTGTTGGAGCTGGAGACAAAATGGAAGGAGGTTGAGTAGGCGGGGTTGTATGGTAGTTTGCTTGTTGCATGATTGATTGGAATGGGATGTTGAAATTTGACCTTGCATGCGCTCGAAATATATTATACAGTTGCCAGTATGATTTCTGACTCTTCAGTCGTCAGCCTTGAAATCAAGGGTGGAAATTGAACATCTGATTTATATTGCTCGAGCATCTTGCATTCAAGTAAATATATGATGATTGCACGCATAATATTTAGGAGCGAGACAAACCTCAGCGGAATGATATTTTTCCAAATCATGCGCCGGCGCTGTTTAGAATGAGTAATCACTTGCGGGGAAGTCCATGGAGTTGTCCTTGGCAACTCTATCCTGGCAATGCCCGGCCTGTTCAAAGCTCGTTTATGTTGCGTTTATGTCGCAGATTTCTGTGCAAATGAATGTAAGCTTCCCTGATTTGAATATAATATTATGATTTGAGCTCGTAGGCAACTCGCTGCAGTGATGTTTGTCTTTGCAGCCTTTGCTCAACATTGCATATTGATACATATTGTACGGGCGCGCGCCACAATGCTAGCAAATGCTTGGGATGTGTCAACGTCACTTCAACATAGAGGCCGATATTGCAGATAGGCTCTCAACTCTCACCATCAACTCACCATTCTGAAGGCCTCAAACGACGAGTCGACGAGATGGAACTTCTTCGCTCGAGTCAAAGCGTATCTCGCTCAAGGCATTTACTTGAATGCTCTCGAGTAACCTGGACGCGGGACTATCCAGGCCCTTGTATCGCGTTAGCTTCAGTACCGCAACCCTTACCTCAGGCCCTGAGGTAAGGGTTGCGGTACCGAAGCTAACTCAGGGACATGCCATTCGGCACTTAGTACATCCTCGTATGTAATTTTAATGACCGAAAGTTTCGGACATCCTCTGCTAATTCTACTTCCTATCGCCTCTTACCTCTGCATTTTTCCATACCCACAGCCAGTAACACTCTGGACACCCACATTCCTTACCCTCCGCCATGCTCCTATCCCCCAGACAGACCGTGGTCGCTTATGTCATAGGCTTTTCACTGGCAGCCACGCTTCTCGCATTGAGATTACACCCGAAAACTGCGTATTATACCGAGATTTCAAAGCCTCTACATGACTTATTTTATACGCCCCCTCTATCGCCCTGCCCATCCGTTCACGACATTGGACGACCATTAGTCGATCACGCATCACAGGCATGTTATCCTGTGCCATCGAATCACACCTCCTTTTCTCTCGAAGTCTGTTACACGCCGGATACCTGCAACCAGTTCACGGCACGCATCTCGAGAACGAGCCAGGAAGAATGCGAAGAGGCGGAAGCCACACCAGATCCCAGCGAGGACGCCGGTATTACTTGGTGGATGCGCGACAAGATGGGACCAGATGCGTTCTATCTGCGGACGGATGGCGCTGAGCGCTATGCGTCTGTTACGCCGGAGTACGAGGGACGATGCTCATACGCGTTCGATGTTCGATTGAAAAACCCCGGAGACGCGTACTTGCAGATTTGGTGGACCGAGCAGGTACGTCCCGGGCGCTCTCCCTGAACTGTCAACTCCTCTAACGTTCGCTTTCTTTCAGCGTTACACCGGATTCTCCGATACCAATGCATCATGGCCAGAGATGCTTCTGTACCCTCTGTCCGCCCCAGTTCATCTTAGGACGTGCTCCGCGCAATGCTCGATGCAAGTCGCCAAGCCCCTCCTTTCCACAAACCAAATCGTCTCCATCCCCGGTCCTTACGCCGAAACACCCAACGCCGAGCTCAAACTCCCCAGCTGCGCCGGCCCTGCTCCTATCCCAGGCTCGTATATCCCAGCACATCCTATGGACGTTCTATACCCCCCTGAGGTTCTGCCGCAGCCATCTCACCGACCAGTTGTAGGGAGATATAACTTTGTCCCCGAATCTTGCCTTTGGCGCCATGCAGGCTTGCGATTTGGGAACCCAAGTCGGTGCTCAGAGCGGCCAGCGAGCATGTTCATCATCGGCGATAGTCACGGAAGGGTCTCATACGACACAATGTTGCATCGTCTGAAGGGAAATAGAGCGATCCTCGTGGAATCGGTATGTACACATTTGTTTCCTGGCCGCACTGAGTTGGCGCTGAGCTGATGGAATGCGCAGGAGAAAACAGGCCACAAAAGCGGATCGGTGGGCAAATTAGACATCGACTTTCAGTGGTACGGACGCGCCTCCATCGAAATCAATTTTATACTGATTATTTACAGGGATCCTCGAGGCCTTGATTTCATAAATGACGAGAATGCGTGCACGGATCGCCTCAAAAATGCTAACGTCGTGGTCGTCAGCACCATAGCACATTATGACGACACATCAGCACTCGAGGTCTTCTCCCAAGTCCGCAAAGTACTGTCTACCATCGGCGCATGTCCGTACACCCCTACCGCCGACTTCCCTGTTCGCAAGCAGATTCTTCTCAACGGGCCCGCCGCCGTCCAGCGCGCAGACGAGTTTGTGAGGCAGTATAAGGATCACGGGACAAACCTTCGGTATGCGTATTGGCGCGATGAGGTGTACACGATCGCTCAGGAGCTAGGCTGGGCGATGGTGGATCAGTTCGAGTTGACTTTACCACATTCCCTGGAGCCGCTTTACACTGACATGGCACATTTTTTGGCTAATGATGCCATGGACCCGATAGTCGACGAGCTTCTTGGGAAGACTGGTTTATGTGACTATTAGAAGGGCATCGCGTTCCCTTTACTTTTGGGTCTTATTGTCTATACCTTAAGCTTTATTCTACGTGCCGATAATGAAATATATTACATCGCTCAAGTTTCAAGCTTTCAAGCTTTCTGATTTCCAGCTATGGCTGGTCAGCATTAGTCAGCATTCCCACGCGTGGAAAACACAGTCGAAGTTGGGTAGAAGTATTGATGTTGTTCTTTGCCATTCACCAGCCTTTGGCCCGATTGTTCTCCCCTGATTAATACAATTTGTTCAGACCCTGCGCGAGAATGCTCAACCTGCGTATAGGGCTCGCTTATGCTCTGTACAACCGTCTTACTTCCCCCCTTTCTGTCGACCAGAGGCCATCATGTCACTATGCTATAAGTCCGGTACGCCTATCATTATCAAAGTTTCTTCCGACTTGCCCACAGTAAGGATGCCATAGCGGGAATCGACCCTACCGCGCGCGAAGCTGCTGCGCGTCTCGTCTGGCCCAAGATCGCACAAGAAGCGACCACGGTTGGTGCTTGGGTGGCCACCCTTCTGGAGTAAGGCTGCCATGCATGCATGGCACATATATATGCTGTTGCATACATCATGTACAGGGGCTGAACTTGCATTCCGTCTGCTACAATATCATTTGCTGGCTTTCACACGCGCACAGGGCACCTGGTGATGGGAACCGAAACATGTTTCAACACTTTGGAGAATCCGATGGGCGTGGCATAAATATGGACCATAGACATGCATATATACAAGTGCGTGACAAGACTATAGACAGAGCTGAGTGAGCGACGGGGAGAATATTAAAGACATGAAAGAAAGGATATGAAGAGGGAACACCAAAAAGTATTAAGATATCGTAAAGGAAATGGAACGAAAGAACAAAGAGCCAGGTGGCGGGCATAAGTATATTTACGAAGATATCCCCGATCATACAGTCATGAACATTTTAAAACCCGCATATCCACACCTGTGAACCAGCAAAGCAGGAACCGATACCCATCACTACTCAGGTTTGACGCGCCAGAGCACAACTGCAGTCGCGACGCCCAACACCAGTACGCCGACAGCCGCTCGCGTGCTGCTCAAGTGCTGGAAGAAGAGTGCAAACGTTAGCCATTCATCCAAGAAGTGAGAAGCAAAGAGACAACGTACCATATCTGAGACCGTGTGGTGTTTGTTCGCGTCCAGGTCCGCAGGTCCGTTGGCGTATGCCGAGGGCTCCGAATCAACGATGGAGTCCGTATCTGTGCCCGTCAGCCATGGGGCCTTTGATGTTCCTGGCGCCCGGTGGACCGAGGCCTCTGGCGTCTCGAGCTGCTTAACCGCCACCGTGTCGTCCTTCCCGGGCTCGGAGTCGGTCAACTCGTGTCGTAAGGGCTCTGAATCGCTCGAGTCGTCGGGAAGAGATGGGGTATATGGTCGGGTGACCTCGTCGTGGTCCTCCGCTCCCAGGGTCTGCACCTCGCGCGAGCCAGAGCGAGGGCGTCCGCGCATGTTCGAGGTGGTGCGTTTCCGGCGATGTCGTGGCCGGTCAGAATCGGCGCTGAGACTTCTTGGGCTCGGTGGTGTTACGAGTCCGCCGCGAAACCCCTTAGGCCCGCCGCCGCCCATGAGCCCAAATCCCGATGTGGCGCCCTGTTGGCGCTGGAGTAGCGCCAGCGTTGCGAGGCCCGCGTCGAACTTGGCGGCGGTGTTGCCCAAGTTGGACTCGACGGCCTTCACCTTTGACTCCCACTCTTCCCTTGCAGACGATAGGCGCTCCCTCTCTGTCGCCCACTCTTCGCGGACGGAGGACCACTGGCCTTCGACAGTCTTTTTCCAGTCGGCAAGCATGTCAGTCAGAGACTCGGGCTCAGGCTGCACTGGTGTGGGCGCTGGTGGTGGTGGTGGTGGCGCCTCGACGACGGGAGGGGCCTGCTGAGTGGTTTGTACGAGGTTCTCGAGGGCGTTGACCTTCAGCTCGAGAGCAGATATGGTGGTTTGGGCGGCGGTGTGCTGTGCCTGGAGGGAGGTGGATAGTTCGAGCGCGGCTTCGAGTTGGTTGGACAGCGCAGTCAGGCGCTCGGTCAGGTCCTCCATCATCATGGTTGGCTTTGGAGAGGCTGAGCGTGGTCGACTAGGGTCGTGGTGCTCCTCTTCGTCCTCTGGATGCGACATCCCCAGGTGTGTTGGTTCTGGCGTGCGTGGGCGACCGAGCTCTGACCGCCGTCTTCGTCGCTCCTCGTCGCCTTCCTCCGCTTCCTGTTGCGCTGCATGCTCCTCGTCCTCCTCGTCGACGCGCTCCAGCTCGTGGGGAACCACCGTGCAGATGCTGCGGGCGTCGTCGTCATCGTCGTTCGCGAACTCCTCATCTTCTTCGTCCTTCGACGACCCCTTCGAGCCCTCCACCAGCGACCTGAGCAACGAAACCTCACGCTTGATGGCCTCGTGCTCGGCAAAAACGCCTTCGAGCGCCCGGACCTTATCGACGTGGTTGGCGAGCGATGACTGGGTATCGTGGAGCTGGGTTTGGAGCTCGTTGAGCGCAGGCGGAGGGGCAATCGGCTCCGGAGATGATGATTGGGTAGGGGGTGGTCGTACTGGAGGGAGGGCTTGAGGATAGGGAGGTAGGTTTGGTGGCTAACAGAACATCAGATGGCGCATCACTATGTATATATTAAAGACTTACCAGAGATCCGCCGAGGGTGTCGTGTATATCGGTCATCGCGCCAGTAAGATTGTGCAGCTCGGCGCCGGTCTCCCGACTCTTCTGCAGCTCGCCTTGAAGTCGGCTGAGGATGTGGTCGAAGGTGAGCCCGCTCTTCCCTGGCGGGCGCATGCTCCCACCCATCCCGCCCATTCCACCCAAGCCCTGCGGCTGCATGGGTGGCCGGCGCAGCTGTTGTTGCTGTTGTTGTTGTTGTTGTTGCTGCTGGGGCAGTTGGCCCTGGCCCGCGAAGGAGAAGCTGCCGCTGCCGTTTGGAGGTGGCGGCCGTGATGAGGGTTGTAAGGAGTGTTGGTGTTGCTCAGCGCGAGCAGCGACATGGGCGTCCTGTTCCGAGAAAACGCAGACTACCCGAGCAGCGACCTTGTGGTGGATGACAGTCTTGTTGTCCTCCCCGACGATGTCGATACCGAATTCCTGAGGGTGAATTAGAAGCGGAAAGTGCGGTTTTAACAAATGTCGCGTACCACAATGTCGTCCGACTTGAGCTCATATGGCTCGCTCTCAAGCCCCTCAGGACTAAGCCTCTCCCCGTTGATGAAGGTGCCGTTCGAACTCTTGACGTCCTTGATGAAGATCTAGGTAGGGCAGACGAGACGACTCAGTATGAGCTCCACAACCAATATGTGATAAAGCTCACCTTATTGTTTTCCTCCCATACCTCCGCATGTTGTCGGCTGAGTACCTTGGAGTCGAAATACCCATTGTTTTCGGCGGGTACTGTTCTGGCGTTGGTTTGTCGCCCAATCTTCACGCGCTGGTTGTTGGTAAGGTTGATGTGCTTGACGAAAGAGTCGGCATTGAGAGGGTAGAGGTAGAGGGCAGGGAAGGAGGGGAGCATGGTGAGAGAGGCTGAGGTGGTGAATAAGGGGGGCTGGGGCATCACCAGCGTCGTGGGCGATGAGCTCGATGTCGTTGTCGCTATTAAGTTTGTTGACCGCACGCTCAAATCCAGGGAAACCCAAAACGGGTCAATTGTGGCAATATTAATGACTCCTCGACGTCCTCGTGCCCACCTTGAGGCTCACAACACTGGCATCTTCGAAACCATTGGCAGGCACATAGTTACTGCTGAAACCTCGCAGGTATGCATACATGTCCTCCGGGCCAGTCAGCAGTGATCGTACACTTCTCGCTCTCCTCGCTATCACTAGTAGCCGCCACAGTCTGCGCCACTCCTTGTCGCTAGTGCTCTGTGCTAGTCGCTGGACAAGCGAAGGTTGAAGGTTACAGCAGGGTCTTGTAACACGCTTTCTGTCTCTTTTACTGACTCTCTAAACCACAAATGCATCTACGTCTGGTGTACTGGGGCAGAGATAAGGCTGGTGGCGCTGAATCTCTGCCGCTCTGATTCCGATTGTAACCTGAAATGCTACCTATACATGCGCTCAAACGATGTGGGGTTTGTTTGAAGCTCCATGTTACCTGCAATGTATATATTTGAAGTGACCTCCAGAGAGCTTGCACTGCACTCGGTACCATGACTTTGTTCCAGTGGCGTACGTAGATGACCGGGACAGCCTCCAAGCCTCCGGATGACACCGGGTGATGGAATGCCGTGGAATACGCAGTCGCAAGGAAATCCCATTGAATAAGTAAGATGAAACAAAAGTCATGCCTTCGAGACGGCGTTCGAAGGCAGGTTTTGTGTCTGACGCAGATCATGAAAACCGCAGTATGATTCCAATCCCTGACTTCATGACCAAAAGTAGCGAATGAAGCATGTGCTTTTGAGTATATCTGAAGCAGTCTAATCGGGAGGATGGAGTTTGTCTGCCAGTGGCCCGTGGGTGGCATTGCAAATGACTGACGCCCGGGACGTTCCGAGCCGCAGTGTAAATCCTCGGGTGTGTTGATCGACGGGCATAATGGAAAGAAGCTACCAGATGTACGGGCCGACGTGTTCGGAGCAGAGAATAGTCTTCGCGGGAGGATAATTTGAGGCTCGCGGGAGGGCCTGCATGCATGAATGGACGTCAACATCTGCAATGGCGATAAACTCCGGGACGTCGCGCAGCGCCTCATTACAGACACGATGCCGATCGGTTTTATCTGTGTTGCGGTCTTTTCGAAACGCGTGCTTGGGGCTGTCACCTTGTTGTCAACGCAAGGATTGCTAATGATATTATTGTTTCAAGATGAAAATAGCCGTAGTGTACATGCTGAGGACTGCCATCTGCTCCAGTGCGCCAATATGTACCCGCAGATCGCACAGATAAAGTGATCGTTAGCGCACTTTGTTGTGTAATCATGTACTTGAAGCCGGTGAAGATTGATCAAACATGAAAATTGGCGGCGCGGATAGTCAGTTACTGTTTGCCGCCCACGTTTGGGGAGTTAGCGCAAAGTTAGCGATATTACTGCAGAGGTAGGAAGCAAAATCTGAGAATATTAATGGAAATATCTAGTTTGTCTCTAGCTGTACAATTGACGTTCTAGCTATAATACATCTTGGTTATATCCTGAACAAGCGGAATAGATCGTAGTTTCGAGAGCGCCAAGCAATGCCGCCCGCGAGACGTGCGATGCAATCACCCGTGCCGTCTGGAAAGTCATTTAAATAAATCGTCCAGCTCATCATCTATATGGCGTTGATAGAAGTTTATTTCTACAGTGTCACCATTGAAGCAAGCAGCACCGAAATCAAGATGAGAGAAGCTTCCGCGCTTTCTGGAACTTCGAGTGTCATGTATAGCTCCATGTACAGAAATTCGGGCACGATCGTTCACCAGGACTTAGGGTTGAATTGTTCCATGGATCCGGAATTGAGGTCTTTTGGGACCTAAGGACATCGATATAGGAGCATACAAACGGGTAAGGATCTACGGAGGTAATACATGGTGTCTATGTATGCCCAGTGGCGAGACTCCACATATCTCAATACTCAATAAGGTCAAGTTGAGGTGGCCAATTGTCGAAAGAAACAAAAACAAAAAGCAGTTGCCCAAAACGTCGATCATACGGAGCAAAAAGGTCGAAACATCCGCTAGTTGTGGTTCCACAGATCGGGACTGTGAAGTCAAGAAACCTTGCATCTCTCTCGCTGTTTTGGAGGTACTTATAAGCTCGAGTATATAGAGAAATTTCGCCATCGATGTTCATGATCGAGATGATGGCCGCGAAGAAACTGTGGGAACGCCGCCAACAAGTGCCGAACCGTCTTGTCGACCTCCCCTCTACGGCACCGACTCTTCGAAAACTCTATGGTTCTGACGATGCATATCATTCTGCCTCTTCTGTTCAGTCTCTACTCTCAATCAAACATGCTTTCTCAATCTGACATTGCTGTCGGTTGAATCATAAAACGTCTGTGGACGCTCGCGCTGGGTTGAAGGGCCAACACAGTGGCCAAGTACGGATGCTCTCAAGCTGATCTAAACTCAAAAACGGTATAACCTTCACGCCTCGATATAGCATAGGTCTTCCACGATACATTGGTCTCATCTATCCCACTGATTCCAGCTCTGCACCCTGGCCAAGTACAGTAGTACTGGTCAAACTTAGCGCTTTGGCATTCAATCAACGAGATCTCTGGCTTCGCATGGGGATGTACCCTGGACTCGCCTTCGATAAAGTTATAGGCGCAGATGGTGTCGGTGAGTCCCATTCATAAATACAATGTTAAAATAAGAATACAGGACAGATGATCGCTGCCACTGACCCCAATGACGAATGTATGTGTAAACGAGTGTTCTTCCTGCCTATGAATGGCTGGGAGGAAGACCTGACACACCAGGAGCCGGCGATTGTGTTTCTTAAATTACCATGCATCTCCTGCTCTCATCCCTAAGCTGTCTAGGGCGTTTATGGTATTAGGCGGTTAAAAATTCGCAGAGTATGGGACATTCGCCGAATATGTGGTCGTTGACCGCAGCCAAGTCTTGCTCGCCCCCGAATTCATGGATGATCTACATCTTGCAGCATGCCCAGTGGGATGCACTACTGCTTGGAGGCCAGTTACTGGCTACACCTTCGTCCTTACCTCTTCACTCTACTAACGATTGGTATTTTGCAGGGCGACGATGGTTAACGGCCGCGTCTCGTCAGGCCAGACTGTACTGGTCACTGGTGCCGGCGGTGGGGTAGCAATCATTGCCATCCAGCTCCTGCATGGCCCAGGGTGCGAGCGTCTACATCACGACTGGTAGCGCCGACAATATTAATAGAGATGTGGATAAAGGGCGGGGTTCGCTACGAAGATGGTATGTCTCGACTCTCTATCCTTTACGAAATTGCAGATGGGCGATGCATACTATAAACCTGTCACAGCCGACTGAACCACGCAGCTTGAGAACCTCCTCAAGAAAGACGGTACTAAGAAAATCGATGTGGTCATCGACTCAGCTGGCGGTGAGCAGCTAATGACACTAGTCGGGAGGGTCCTGTGGAACGGAGGAATTGTCGTCTATTATAGAATTTAGTTTCTTTTACACGTACAGCTATTTTAATTGATGTTGACGCGTATGCAGGACCGCTGGAAAGCATCTTAACGTGACCATGCCAGAGGTCATGCGCAACCGATGGCTCATAGGTGCGTTATATATTCACGTCATTGTTTCAAATCCTCTTCAGCACTATCTAGTACCATTATAACCCCCTCCGTGTCATGCTCTACACTGGGCTCCAAAGCCGCCCTGAAAAGCTGCTATTGCGTTCTTTGAGAAGCACAGAATTATACCTGTCATCTCGCGAGTTCGATACGGGCTGGAGGGCGCGCTTGAGGGATTTGATATTAGGAAGCAAGGCGAAAAGGTTGCAGTATCAGTGGGAAGGACGCGAGTCTGTAGAACACCGAGGAAACGATGAAGGCGGAAACGGAGATGTAGCATGCGTATGAAGCTACTTATCGGCTTATTGTACGACTGCAAGCGCTTTCAAGTTGGAATCCATAGTATTCAGCAGTGTGGCAATATGCGGTCTAAGGAGGATTATCACAAGCACGAAAATAACAAAACAAAATGGAATTGATGAGCTACTGCTAGTTTCAAGATGGACGCGGTCGCTTGGGGGCTGGCCCGTTATCTGATTCCTTGTCAGCAGACGCCTCGACTTGCGGAGGTAAAGCCCACAGCCGCTGCTCCCCAACGCCGAGAGCCTCTTCCTCCATCTCGGAAGTCACCGGCCAGGTGGTACAGAAGTAGTACTGGCGATCGCGAACGGGTGTTATCCAGTCGGGTCTCTTTATCCACGCGGATTGGAATCGACAGATTTTGCAGGTCATGCGCATCAAGCCGTGTTGTTCTTTTCGACTGTTCGCCTTCCCGTAAGCGTCTCCCGAGCGCGAGGGGCAATCCTTTTTTCCACAGCGGGGAATAAAGCCCCAAGGTCGATGCATATGATGTGAATAGACCACTTGCCGTCCACGAGCGGTGCCAAAGTCATCCTTGTCTAAAAGGACAACGGTTGTATGCTCCAGTGCTGCTGACGTGATTGTGCAGTAATGAACAATGGCGTCCCATGGGTCTCGTCCTCTTGTGATAATATCGCTAAGTGCGAGGCGGAAAAATCGCATGACAGGTGTGGGCTCGGCGGAAAAGCCAATGATTGAGGAGAAAATATCCCTATGGCCATTCCTGTGTTTAGCTGCAATGTCGACAAAGTTGTTTTACTTTCGACGTACTTTGCGATGAGACTTTTAAGGAATGTCAGGTGCTGTGTGTCGGTCATTACCGACCCACAGGCTAAGAGTAAGAGTACGCGCTGCCCTCTATGTTTTAAAAGGTTGTTTATGATATTCGGGTCCAATTCTGATTCGGCAAAGTTTCCGCATTGTATGGTTAAGAGGACGCGGCCGAAAGGGTTCTCCTGCATGAAAGTGAGCAGGTCTTGACGAATATCCTGCGCGGCCTGCGAGGCCCAGCCATCTGTGTTCATGCAGAGCTCTTCCATTCGAAGCTGTAACTCTCGTATCAGAGAATTACTAAATACCGGGGTAGAGCACTCACTGTCTGCCCTTGAATTGTGAATTGCTCCTCTAGTGAGTCGTTCAACTGCCTGACGGTCCTACCTCCGGCGGGAAACCCCCAAGAGATATGCAGGACAAATGTTGGCCCCAGCATCAGCGGAGAGGACTGAAGTGTGAAAGCGTGGCACTGGATGATGTACTGTGCCAAATTTTTGATCAGGCAATGAGTTGAACGAAGGCATGGCGCACATACTGGGATGTCTGTCAGTTTTCCAAACTTGCATTTGATACATCTCGGACATTCAAATGTTGAAGGGTCGAACGTTACAGACTCGGCTCGAATGCACGGTGTTTGGCGGTCCTTTCTGAAGACGCAAACATTCACAGAGCAGTTCGCAACCGTGCACATTAGCGTGATGCCGATGGAAAAGCACCCGCTGCACGCCTGTATATCAATTGGATCAGATTGTTTCAAATGAACGAGTGCGCGGCCACGTACGCCCATCTTGTGGTTTTTGTGAGACGCAACGAGCAGCTCATTCATCAGCTTCTGGTATTCGGTTCCCCCACTCATGCCAGTACTTCCAAGCGTCTCCAGAAAGCCCAGATATTCAACACTCATGGCGGAGACGAGATCAAATAGAGAGGAGGTTTGAGAACTGCGTAGTTGAGCTATAAGGATTCAAGAATGAGTGGCTTTAAGCAGGTTTCTGCGCAAGGAAACGGTATTACGTAAAGCACAAATGCGGCTGCATTATTCATTTTACATTGTCCATCACTTACCTTCCAACTTTGTCTATGCCCATTGTTTTTAGCGTCGAGATGGATCATTGTATAAATCGCCAGAGATCCCGCAGTTGAACCATGCTAACAGTACGTATCTTCCCTCCAAATGCTGGCGCGTTACTAATACTTTATGTGTGCTGTGGCTCCAGTTATTTACTGTGCCGGTATACAGAGATCATCACGGCCATCTTCATCAAGTTCTGATGTTCATGCGCTTTAATCCTGCCCATCCACAGCCATCACCACTTTCACCGCTGCAACCTTTCCCCTTCTTCCAACATCCCGTAGTTCCACGAAGGAGATTAATTCTCTTTCTTCAGGACGGTCGTCGTCAACATGCGCCCCTACATCGGGGGCGCACGCCGTCTCCATCGAGGTCTTCTCGCGTGTTGGCTAGGCGCAGCTAATATCACGAAGACGACTGAAGGCTCTGGGGTGCATCTTTCCTTGCATTCGTGTTTAAGTCCCATTGTGCTTTCTACTTCGGCTTCTCGTCCACGATCTACCTCCTTGCTTAGAGGCTTTGGTTTGTCGCATGACCAGTTTTCCCTGCTTCTACTTGTTATTCTTTGCTCCGTCTTTCTCTGTCCACCGTAATTCTCTTGCCGCCCATTCATATCCGCTTTCCGTTGTCCCATGCTGATCGGACAATACCGCATTTTATTGGCTTGTGTTTTCCTTCTACCCTACTTCGTATGCCCTCTGCAGGCCAGCGGCCGCTGGACTTACAGCTCTTAGTGATATTCCTTTATTACTCCTAATGATGTTTACCCTCGCGTTTCCTGCCTCCACCCCTTCGTTCTCGCGTCTACCTGGTGTGTTTGTACCTACCACTATTACTTGCGCCCAAATACCAACCCCGATGTTAATTTTCAGACCATGTGCCGCTCACATCTGCCGAATCCCTTGCTTTCGCCAAGAGATCGCAAAACCCAATGATCAGGTGCATATGTCCCCCGCTGTGTGCTGGCTGGCATCCCGGGAAACACGGTGTATTGGAAACAATATAGGGGCGTACAGGTCCTTTGTTATATCATGTACGACTTGACGTGGGAGGGTATCATCTCTGTTGTTGCATGTACCAACTATGTACTGCCTGACGTCTGAATAACATCCTCCGAACCCGCAAGTGTACTTTGTAGCCTTGAAGTTTGACAAGGCAAGTGGATTGACTGGAATGATTTGGGCGAAGTAATGGCAAGTGTATTGACGTCGAAATACAGAGGATCCATACGGTACTAGTGTAAGATTCGTCACTACAACCAATCAACCCAATCCCCGACAATCATTTATGATACCGAATAAACAGTTAAATACAACTCATTCCGAATGGACTACGTGCCCGCCCTAAGCAGATCCTCGTGAATGCTTTCAATATTCACTTCAACACGCGTGGCTTTGACAACGAGTGAAGCGACGCAGTTACATACGCCCGCAGAGCAATCTCCATGCGCATGGAGGCCACATCAAGTTCAAGTCGCCACGCTGCCAATACCAAGTTAGCACAGAGCGAAGTGAAGCCACGACTCCCGCGCCGTCTCCCGCGGGTAGCAACCGCCGTGAGCAGGCACACCGCGCTGGCCTTCGCCTTCCACCCATTCCCGCCCTTCGTGCGCTGGTACGCCGCGAGCCCACGTCGATCCACTTACCCACGATCCCCGTCGCCTCCGCTTCGTATCCGCACCCGGCGAGCGCCTGGAGCAAGGCGGCGGCGGCCTGGCGCTGCGTGGTGACATCCGCGGAGGCGGATACTCGAGCGGATCGTCTTCGAACTGCTCCATTTCGTGCTCTGTGAGTGGGGGCGTCAGAAGGGCATGTCTGGAATCGGAACAGACACGCGCCTCTTAGACCGACGTTTGGCACGACGACAAGCCCAGGCGCCCACACGGCGGGTGGAAGCTTGGTGGGTTGGTCCGGGTAGAGCTTGACGTAGAGCTGGCGGAAGAAAGACATGTGTCAACATCTAACGTTCTCTCAAGGAGGAAGCGAATAGGGAGGATGGACGGGGGGTTATGATGCACGGGAAGGAAGGGAAGGTGTATGAGAGTCCGTTGTGTATAAGTATAATGTAATGATGATACTCAATATACAAGTACGGGAAAGGGAAGGAACAAGAGTAGTTGAGGTCCATTAGGGATAGAACCACGATATCGAGAAGATTGCAGATGCTAGGTAGGATCCCAAGCCAGCAGGGGAGGAGATAGAACATGGGCAATAAAGGTATAATGGGATGCATGGTATTCAAGATGGCAATGGAACATGAGACACGACAGAGCAAAGAACGCACCTCCACTCTCCAAGACCCGCGTCTTGCACCCGCTGACCAGTCCTGCCTTCCCCTCCTCATTTTCCTCTCCCAGCGCGCCTGCGTTCCATTTGAGCACGTGTATGAATCTCCCCTGCTCCGGGCCTCAGAGTTCCTCGTGCGCATCCTCGATCGCGGGCGGCAGGTCCTGGCACTTGAAGTTGTAGTAGACCTCGTCAGCGTCATGATCTCGGAAAAGAGCGCGTCGGAGCGGGCACGGGCGCGTCAGGGCCCGAAGATGGAGTCTGCGGACTCGAGGACGGAAGCGTTTGTGATCGTGTCCGTCGGTGAGAGGGAGGTCGTTAGTTGCTGTCATCCTAGCCCAGCATGTCGTTAGTCTTCGTCTTGGTTACATCGCGATGAGGACACAGGATTGAGGAAGACTGGACTCGCGTCAATGAGGTCGGGCCAGCGCTCGGAGAAGTCGAGCTCGGCGATGAGGCTGACGCTCTCGCGCGGATGGTCTTGCCGCCCGGCGTGGAGAGGTGTGGCATCGCGGGTACCAGCGCCTTCCTCGGCTCCACCTCGTCCGAGTCAGGCATCGGGTTGATGTCCTGCAACCACGCAATATCTGATCAGCAGCCATATCCCAGTTGATACCACAGAAAACGGACCTCTAACCTTTGAGATACACGCCCGCTGAGGCGGATGCTGCGCGGGAGCCCGAGGACGAGCTGAAGTAGGGCGCCGATGAAGCCGGGCTGGGCGGCAAGGGCGGTGAGGCTCTGTTCGGCCTACTTGCGTGAGGCTGGTCAGAGGGGCGCGAAGAGCAGAGACGAGATCGCTGGACATTGTTATCGACAGATGAGAGAACTGAAGAAAACGCGTAGCACGTGCACCCACTCGGCGCTTGCTGAACCTGTCAGTGCTGTCACTCTGAGCTCCTTCGAATTCCACTGTCCAGTTACTCTTAGTCTCTTGAAGTCATCATCTGTACTCGACCCTCGCCAGGGATTCTGCTGAGCCTCGTGTATTGAACATTCGCGTCTCTCTGGGACTTTACAGAAATATGACTTTTGCTTCACCTCGCCATTCCCCTCTGGCTGTTCCGACATGCCACAGAGGCTCCCAGTAATCGACCCTCATTCCTCCTCATCCGGGGGCACCAATCACTCTTTATTGCTTGTTCAACCTCTCTGTAATCCTAAGCTTTGGCATCGTGAAAGCCGTCTGCTCTGCAAAGTACCAGTCTGTCATCGAAGGAAACTCGGACTGGCCATGGGCTACGGGCCAAGCGTCAATGGACGCCCTCCACAACCACCAACATCCGGTGTTGCTTCCTCACGACTGATGTCGACGTCATTGATGCGTCCACGTTCACGAAACCTTCCAAAGTGATCTGATGCGGCGGAACGGCGACAACACGTCGTGTCTCACCAACGCACTCCCAAGCTCGTGCATCATCCACAGCTGAGAACCACTCCCTGCACCGCCCTGAGACAGATCGTATGCAGAAGAAAGAGCCGAGCTATTAGCCATGCCGCAGTCGATCCTTCAGCCTGTCGCCAGACCAATCCAGCCAGAGCAGCCGCGGACGGGGACGATCAACCCACTGTCCAACAGCTCGAATCGGACGTTGAGGACCATACGCGCGCCTTGGAACGGCATCCGTGAGAGAACCGGAGAGTAGCAGTGTCTGAACAACGAGACGAAGGACGGCAGGTGGGAGAGAAAGCAAGACGGCACCGGTCAGTCTGAGGCTGGATATGGCCTGGACATAGAGGTGGAGGTCAGGGCGAAGATTAAGGAGGATATCACGCGCTCTCTTTTGGATTGGTCGGAATAGGTGCGTTGTTTCCAGTCTGTCTGTAATCCTGCGGCTTATTCTCCTTCGATTTTAGGTCCGGTTGGACTCGTATTGTTTCTTCGTGCTCATCTACACTTGCGTTAATAAATCCATGTCCACTTTTTGCCCATATCTTCCTGTACCTAACTCTCCTTCAATTACATCAACTCCACACCGAACATGCAACATTCGCCTTGGGCTTTACAAATTGCATGTCTTTGACATGAAAGTGATTTCACCCCAAACGAGCTTCGACTTCGACTGGCACTCCATGCGTACCTCCTGCAAATCGCGAGATGTGGCTTCGAACTTTATCAGGGCATGACGATATGAAGTCTCCAATCTCAGCTGGCCACGCCCTTGCTTCGATTCTGCCGCAGCATCCACGCAAACAACTACCTCGAGGCTTCAAATTCTACTGTACTTCTCAACGGATTTTCCTTGCATCAGAAACGCACGTAATTCTCCAGGCGCACCTTCTGGGGCAACCGTGGACTTGTGGAATGTTCTATGGAACCGGCCAGCCTCCCAGAGTTGCATGTGCCTCGAAGGCCCTCCTTTACCTCCTGTTCACCCCCACATCACGCGGCTATTCTGCCACTCCTGAAGTCCATATTGCCCAGGTATGTGAGAAATTTGCACCACAGCTGTATCCGATACTGATTGGGATGGGTATATGACGCAGACGCGGTATAATGCCCAGTGGACGGGCCTCCTTGCGCATCTAGTGGTAAAACATACAAGCAGCATCAGCGACCACTACCACTCTGGCGGCGCACACAAGTGTTTCATGTTGATCACGGGCCATCTGGACAGGCCGCGTTCGATCCTGAACAGGACAATTTAATGTTACAAAAAGCTAGATATCTCACACGCCCATGGGAGTGACGATGTACATTCTACTTCATCTTGCGGGTCCTGGCTTATCATGTGGAGGGGCTGTGAATTGAGGAGGGAAGTCGATCGCTTGAAGAAGCTCAGTAGTTTTCTGTAGCGGCGTGTTGCCTCTCCAATGCGCCATATTCACACTGCTTCACCTTAAAGCTTAAAGGTCTACAGCTTGACGTGGGAGAGTCCGACTTCGCGATTTCTGTAGGCAATCGTGATCGAAGGTCTTATACAGTTATACTCGAAGATCGAGGATCGAGGTGCAGTGCTGCCGTAGGTCGGTCCTGAACTTGGGTTCGAACCTGAACCGACGAGAACCAAACCAGTCGAGGTGCGTCCAATCGTCCATCCATCAAGTGCTTGTAGATCTAGAGACTTATTGCGCGTGCCTAGAATACCTTGAGCTGCCATCGCCGGAGTTTGCAACTTGCACCGCCTTTATATTACCATTCTATGAGAGCCCTAAACCAGCTTATGCATACTTACGCGTTGATGTTCTCGGAAGCCCACAAGACACCAGGCGGAGCGCGACTCTAGCGCGATGACGACTTTCAGCTTCGACTGGCCTACTTATGCATTATCGTGAGTGTTGAAATTAAACGTATCGTTTGCTTGATCACGGAAACCCAACTCAATGAGACTAGTTGCCGGAGAGGATAGCCAGGTGTGGCTTAAATACACGCATTTGCCAAGCAAATGGCTGTGAATAATTCCAAGGGTAAGTGTTTCGAGCCGCATGTCATGAGGCCACCTCCTTCGGGAGCTCAGGGTTATATGTTTTGAGATCGTGGCTTCATAGTGATAATACTAATGATAGGGCAGTCTGAATGTGAAACGAAGCGCAATTGTGAGCCCTTGGGTCGGGCCATGTGACAGTCGGGGACGAATTACACTCGGTTCAAATTGCACTCGGGACGTGAAGTACAAGACTATAGATCAGCCTACATATATGAATATTTACAGCGGCTGCGCCCCATGTCAAGCTGGGCATACACGTAACAGACTACTTGAGCGTGCGCAGTGGTACCCATGGAGATGCGTGCAGCCGCACACGCTAGCCAGGCATCTATACCGCGCCTGCAGTCATGAGCACCATCTAATAGGAGTACTTGAGAGCCTGCCTCGACGCGCCGTGCCGTGGGAGCATGAGCGGTACGGTACCATGCATCATGGCAGCTTCGAGGGGTCGCCGCGACTGGTGGGAACTGGCGCCAACTCGAAAGCGCCGGCGATCTGCGTCGTGCTCAAACCGCTGCTGGTCGGCGATGTCTCGAGCATGCCCAGCGCGACGCCACGAAATACTCGGCACGCCATGATGTTCGTGAACGTGACGTACGCCGTGGTGAGCACGTCGTGGGAGGTGGCGGGGATCAGCGGAGAGTCCGACACGATTAGGTTCACCCAGAAGAAGATGATGATGGCGCTGGCGGCACGGTACAGATCAGCATGTTGAACAAGATTCGGACTCCAAGAGATGGGTTGACATACAGGTAATAGAGCTGTCCACTGATCATCAGCGATCGCGAGAGGCGGAAAAGGCCTTTTCCGGTGAGTACCGGCTGGAGGCGAGCACGCCAGTTTGGTGCGGTCGCGGCGTTGGCCGCTAAGCGATAGGAGATAGCTCCGAAGACGCAAGTGTCAAATGCGAATGAGGAGATGATCGGGTAGGTGGCGTAGCGAATCTGGTAGCTTAAGCAATTGTGAGGGGACGTTGGGGTCGCTGGACGGTGGATAGGGGATGGTTAAGTTGAGAAATGGAATATAAGCCATACTGGGCAAGCTCACCTGGGCGAATCAATACATCGGTGAAGGTGTTGAGTGTCGCCATGATGAGCCACAGGATGCCGAACAGAACGGTGATGAATATTGAGCCCAGGTATACGGCTCGGACGCGCATAAAGAACAGCGATGAAGTGGCTAACACCTTGATGACCGCGCACGTCGAGAGCACTGCTACGAGTGCTGTACAGTTCCCCACGGGTGCGACTGTGTGGCTCGTTAGCTGGCGTCTGTGCAATGTATGAGAGAGGATTTACACACGAAGATTGCGATTAGACCCAGATGAAGGAATGTGGTGATGCTGGGGTGCACTGTTAGTACGTACTGCAGAAAGGAGAGAATGATCGCGCACCGCGATAGAAGGTAGACGGTGATCGACCAGTTAAGTCCAGCCCTTGAAATAACCTTTTGCTCTCCCGGTATCGACAGCAGCCAATCGTAAGAATACGCCTGATAGAAATGCATGGTATATAAGTGAATGAGCGCAAATTGAATGATCTCCAACGTACTGTAAGCTGGACAACCGCAACATAGGTCATAACCTTGTAGGCGAGTGGATCGACTGGAGGCAGAAAAATCTGCAAAGTTGGCGATGCGGCCATTGGGGTGAGACGAGGGGGCCTTCCAAGTCGTCGCAGTCAGCAGTGCAAACCAGAATTCATTGGCGAATTTATGATAAGAATTTCGGGCTGAATGTGCACATCATGGCACCTATGAAACAGGGACGGTCTCTCACGCGTCAAGCCGCCGCGTCTTTGCCGAGTCTGCTCTATCTCAGTTACACCCAATTACAAATTGCTCTCCACTTCGGACTCGAGCCTCTATGCCGCTCGCGCGTAGCCGTTTGTATGGGAGCAACTTGGCCGTGTGCGTGAGACCTCTGGTATTTAATACTTAAATATTCCAACTATCATGTTGCAAAACATCCCCCCCTGTCAATAACATCGTTGACTCTCGTTTACGCGGTTGGTTGTAACCACGCCAAGGGGCCCGAATTGTCGGGTGCGATATCATACATCACCAGGCAAATAAGCTTCAAGATTGTTGTTTTTGTATGAAATTAAGTTTCTGATCGCCCCCGCCCCTGATCGCCCGGTGCGCAGATCACAACCATACGTCACCCCTTCATTTCGTCCATATCGGCGCGTGTTTCCGCCACTGCGATACTGCAGGATACTGCCCAACCCCAAATTTTGACGCTCACGACAGGTGACGAGACCGAGTACTCCGAGCTTCGACCGGTGCTGCTAATTAAGAATCATGGTGAGGCACAGGAAAAAAGCCCAGCGGGATCAGGTTAGCTATCCTAGCGGAATCACTCAGCGGCAGTGCGAGCGAGAAAAAACGGAAGCGATTAACTGGATGTTTGAGTGCGCACGCAGGCCCAAACGGCAGATATATTGCAGGGAAAAAGAGGGAAATTGCATCACGGTAATAGGTATGGTGTGTTGTACGAAAGCATAATATGCGACATGAGGTGAGATGATGTGTAAGAATGATCATCTACACCCACGAACGACAGCTGACACGTCCCAAGTAACGATGCACTGTCATCTAAGAATAAACTCGTGCATGTACGTACGTCGCCCATCCACAAGAATCGAATACATAGCCAGTCGTGGAGACCTATAATATAGTCGTCAAGTTGATCTTCATGAGATCGCGGTGACACGTTGCGGCACACTCTCACGGGGCACTTCAACTTATGCGAGCGTGCATGTGTGGCACATCTATCGCGGAATCGTATGAGTACATGGGGCATAAAGCAGGAGAAGAAAGGGCGTACGGCTCATAGAAGGCTTGGCTGCAATTGCTGTATCGAGGGAGCTCGCGGTACATGGGCACATGTCACTCAGGCTGGAGGGAATATTAGATGGAGCAGATAATCGAATGTACGGTAGGCTCATCCAGTATAGATGCGCAGATGGGCGAGGGTGAAGTCGAAGCAGGAGTTGATGTGCGCGACGACTGGGCAGTCATTCACGCTCACGTATTCGCCGAGCTGTGAGAACGTGATGTTAGCGAGGATTATTTTCGAGTAACACAAGACACCATAGCTCGACGCGATCAGGCTCATTCATGAGCCCGTTCTTGCCGCACACGATGATTTTCGCGGCCCTAATGCAATCTGTAGTATAGACCTCCGAGCGTTTCCCAGACATGGCATTGTCTCCAATATCGAGCAGCTCACTGGGTTCTAGCAACAGATTCCTGTGGCCGCCCAGTAGACACGTTTCCTGCCTTCGCACCCGTGGTGCGTGCCGAGGATATCGAGGAAGCGCTTGAGGTTGAACTGCGAGAAGATGATAGAATGGATCCAACGCTTCGTGAACAGAATGATTTGATGGGGCAGCGATCGCGCGAACGATGCTACATAGCTACGCGGAGAGTTTTTTGATATGGTATGCACAAAAAACGATGAAGGGAGATGCACCCAGAGACCCAAACTACGTGATAGGCTTGTGGTTCACGAACCAGCAGACGAAGTTCCGGAAAGCCTTGAGGATGAGATGCAGGTGGACGAAGGTGGTATTGTTCGTCATCAACCAAATCAACGCCAACAAGGGCATGTCTGTTCGTGCTCAATGCATGACTATGAGTTCGCCATCATTGCTACAGTCGAAAGAGAAGCACTTACGTGAAGCGAATATCACAAAGATAATGAGCGCCCGCATGCCTGACTCCTAGAACGGCGTCCCGTTGAACGCTGCGCTGGACTTGTCACTCGGATCATCGAGTGAGCTCACGCGCGGCGGAGTGTTTCGCTGTCCTTGATGGTGGTGCAAGATGGGGGTGAGGAGGTGTTTGCGGCAACGACGCGCTTCCCGATGCTCACATGATCCAAGAGGAAGTCCCCTTCCCTCTCCACCCAAAATCCGCTGCCCAGCGCCGCAGTCACCGCGTATCCGTCCTCCAGCTACAACACATCAGCCTCCTCTGTCTCGCACTCGAATCCAACCTCCCATGTCCATTCATCGTCGCGTCCAACATTGTCGGGCCAGGTTGTATCGTAGAAACACCCTTCCTCCCATTCCTCAGCGCCTGGTTCGCGATTTACCACTGCAGATGATACACGTTGCACATTTGATATATGCCAACTTATAAATCCTAGCAGCGAGGGAGAAATGATGCGCGACGAGAGACGCGCGGCGGTGATAGCGCAGGGGAGGTATGCCTTGCGCTCCCAGTAGGATGGGCGACGAAAGCCCAGTGATGATCCAGAGGTTGATGAGCCCTAAGCGGGCGTGGATGAGTTCTCCATCAAGAATGGAGGGAGAAGGGGACGTACGAGAGCAGAACGAACATCGTGAACATTGACGATCGAGATTCGAAAGGGACTTGACGCCGGCGCCTATGCTAACCTCCCAATGACCTCCACCTCGACTTCACCACCCGTCCCCATCCTTGCACACCCATTCGCGAACAGCAAAAGCCTGCTAGTCGTCATCCCCGACGACAAAATTGATGTTGAAGAGGAGGCGAGGCTCTATGATGAACTTTGCGTCGTGCGTCCCCTACACACACTCTCTCTGATGTCTCTCACCAAGTCTGTATTCATCGGTATAGGCGCAGGACGACGAGGTAACACCCACATTGCGACGCTCGTCCTCGCCCGCACCACTTTCGATCTTCTCCAAGGATATATGGCTGGGCGACAACTCGGGCGAGAGCCTGGCGTTTGCGCGGGACGTCAGAATAAGCGGGTGGACGAGTGTCGGGGACAAGCTCGGAGGAGCTTACATTGGTACGTCTTGCCTGATGGCTCTTAACTCGCATGATCTCATACAATGCGCATGTGGCATAGTGTATGATTGTGTTATCAAGACAAAGGAGGTACGCACCACCCTTTCGTCCCTCCCTTTTCACACTCATACGATATGACGGACAGGGAACCACAATCCACGCCCATAAGCGCTACAGTGCATTTGACGACCTGCGCTCTTCACTCGAAAGCTACCTCCCACACCACCAACGCGCCTCCATTCCACCCCTGCCCCCCAAATCACCTCTCGCGCGATTCCGTCCTCCGTTCCTCGAGGAAAGAAGACGAAGACTGCAATATTGGCTTGCGAGCGTCCTCTTGCATCCTGAGATTGGTGGATGCAAGCCAGTGAGGTTATGGGTTATGGATTAGCACGAGCTTAGCGAGGGCGTGTCGAGCTGAGGAGACACGTGAAGAGGATGAAAGTTGTCTGAATCTGTATATTGCTGTTTTATCTATGTCTTAATGTACCATGCTAGTTGATACACCATTCTGTGCTTGAACTTTCCTCTGCGGTTTCGAGTCGTGAGCTGCAAGACCCGTCTGCAGCAGCGCAAAAAAGGCTAGTGCTTGGAAGATGATATCCCGTTCCGCCCGACTGGCTGAACGGGATATCGACGGCAAGCTGCAGTCGAGGGTATCTCTCGATCGCGTAATTCCCAATGGGAAACTTGAAGACAAAGGCATCGAGACATTTCTCGACGCGATGTTATCAAAGTTAACTCTACGAATGACTCTGGTCTCCGCTGTACTGACAATTTACCAGGTTCCGATGGGACATGTATGACTTCTATGAAATGATGGCTTCCGCTGTACTGGTTATCTACCAGGCTCCGACGCGTGCAGCGAATTAGCGTCGATCGTCTTCGCAAACGACGACCTCCAACCACGATGCTGGAGCTCACGGACACGAAAAGGAGTGAAGGGAGGACTCGGATACGGGCAAGTAAGCCTCCCAAGTACCACTATCGTGCTCTCCGACACGCCCACCCATCCCAATACGCCCCTCCAACCGCCAGCATCATCGAGTTGGTGCCGCGCTGATCGCACTGACTACGTCCCCGCTCGCCTGAGTCCTCGCCCGCGCAGAACGACCTTTTCTCCTGGTCGTCTCGCCTCCTGTTAGACACGCTCACCCACAGGACCCTCTCCCACGAGTTCAACCTGTGGTATGGGCTGAACATCGGGCAGCATGGATGTGCCGCGTCGTCGTCGTCGCCGTCGCACGCGCGCGCAGACCTCGGAAAACGGGCTTCAACGCCGCCCGTTTCCTACGCCTATATATATTAAAACCAGTATCCATGCATGGATACCAGCACTGCCACATAATTGTATGGATACCTGACCCGCATCACTAAGTCGGATGTTACCCTCCACTAAATCAGTGACCGGTCTGGTGTGGTCAGTATCCATACAGGTCGACATCAGTATCCATACATCACCGGTCAGTATCCATACATCACCGGTCAGTATCCATACATGTGGGGGTCAGTATCCATACATGTGGGGGTCAGTATCCATACAGTTGGGGGGTCAGTATCCATACAGCTTGTGTCATTATCCACAAAGCTCAGTAATCACTCAAGTTAATTTAAATCAACCACGTTAATTTGGTCCAGCTGAATCTAACGTGAAAGTCGGAAACATTGCAGACCTTCTGTATGGCCCTGGTGACTGTGTGAGCATATCTACTTGCCAATCAGAAGTCATCAACCACTTCAGTGAATTATTGCAGAGGTTGGTGGGCACACCCCACCTAGGGCATGTAGGCCATCTTGTAGTCCTAATCAGCAACCACATATGTTGTCTCAGCAATCAATCATGTTACATTATAACAAGTGTGGTGGTTGTATTGCATAACCTTTAGTGGATACTTTACGTAGCCTCTATTGTCTGCCTGATGTGGGTACTATGATTGGTAAGCTGCAAGCATGAACAAACAAAGATCTCGTACAAACCAGATGGCGTGTGAATTTTGATTCTCCTTCTGACCATCATCATCCGAATCCTACATACCTACAAATGTCTGAGCACACCCACACAGTAAGCGCCACGTTAAATTGGTCCAGATGAATTTAACGTGCTGACATCTTTCTTTTATTTCCTACCCTGCCAGGCCCTTTTGCGCCTCCCATATCTTGAACAGCTGGGCTTGGTAATTAACCAAGAGCTCAAAGTTCTCATTTGTGAGGGGTGTGCCTATGCATTCCCTCCTAAGGGGGTCAAGGAGCATATCAATAAGAAGCACAAAAATGCGAAGGTCAAGAGTGCCATTGATCAGACGCAGGTGCAAAGTATCTGTGACCAGCACCATGTCCTAGCAGATCTGCCCATCCTAGATCCTGCTAGTGACCATGTGCAATATCTTGGCCTAGCCCTTCACTCGGGTCTCAAATGTGGCCATTGTGCTTTCATCTGTGGTGAAATGTCCACCTTAGAAACTCATTACAAAAAAGAAAGCGACCACCCTGCCCAGCCCCCCACAAGTCCAACCAACATCCACTATCAGCAACTTGCCTTTCGGGGCAAGCGGTCCAAATTCTTCACAGTCCAGCCCAGACAGGTTCCAACCAAGGTTGACGCTGTTGAGGTTATGATTGCAGAATTGCGCAAGGCGGCAAACAGTGCAGGTGGTGATGCTACCTCCAACCTGAACTCCAGGCAGATCAATCCCTGGATGCTCACCACAAAATGGTACCTATCCGCCGCCCCCTCGGGGGCCGCCCCCAGAAACCGACAGGATTTCGGCAGGCCGCGCTGGACCCCCAAAGTCGGAAGGCGGTTCGGGACCACCCCAGAGGTCCCGGATTTCGATTTTGGGCGAAGGGCGGTGCTCGGTGCGGTCAGGCAGGTGGCGCCAACGGAGCCGGGTCAAAAAAGGTCGGAAACGGATCCACCGGGGGGAGGGAAGGGTTCAAACTGGGACGTGACCCAGCCTGGTGAGTTTGACGGAACGTTCCTCAAACATATGCAAGGGAGCGAGCGGTGGGGCCCCCGCTTGAGAACAGCGCAGCGCCGCCCATGCCATGGGTGGCAGGAGCAAAGAGGGACAGCATCCGAGGGCGAGGCTCATAAGGCTCGCCCTGTCCTGTTCTCTTTGGGAAATCATTTTGATGGCTCACAACCAATGGGAAACCAAGCGCCCAGAGCCAGCATGCAGCGCAAGAGGCCCTTCCCCCTGCCATGCTCTGCTGAGAAGCCTAGAGCAGGCTGGTATCATACTGCCGGGCTCAACAGGCCTGCCCTGTCATGGTTTCCATTGCAAACCATTTGAATGGACCACAAAAGATGGGAAATCAAATCCACAGGGCCAGCATGCAGTGCAAGCTGCCCGTCCCTTGCCATGCTCTGTGGTACAGACAAACCAGGCTGGTATCGTCCTGCCGGGCTCAACAGGCCTGCCCTGCCATGGTTTCCATTGCAAACCATTTAAATGGCCCACAAAAGATGGGAAATCAAATTCATAGGGCCAGCATGCAGTGCAAGCTGCCCCTCCCCTGCCATGCCCTGGGGTACAGACAAACCAGGCTGGTATCATCCTGCCGGGCTCAACAGGCCTGCCCTGTCATGGTTTCCATTGCAAACCATTTGAATGGCCCACAAAAGATGGGAAATCAAATTCCCAGGGCCAGCATGCAGTGCAAGCTGCCCCTCCCCTGCCATGCTCTGCTGAGAAGCCTAGAGCAGGCTGGTATCATCCTGCCGGGCTCAACGGGCCTGCCCTGCCATGGTTTCCATTGCAAACCATTTGAATGGCCCCCAAAAGATGGGAAATCAACTGCCCAGGGCCAGCATGCAGTGCAAGCTGCCCCCCCCCTGCCATGCCCTGGGCTACAGACAAAAAAGGCTGGCATCTGAGGGCAAGGCTCATAAGGCTCGCCCTGTCCTGTTTCCTTTGGGAAAACATTTTGATGGCTCACAACCAATGGGAAACCAAGCGCCCAGAGCCAGCATGCAATGCAAGAGGCCCTTCCCCCTACCATGCTCTGCTGAGAAGCCTAGAGCAGGCTGGTATCATACTGCCGGGCTCAACAGGCCTGCCCTGTCATGGTTTCCATTGCAAACCATTTAAATAGACCACAGAAGATGGGAAATCAAATCCCCAGGGCCAGCATGCAGTGCAAGCTGCCCTTCCCCTGCCAGGCCCTGGGGTACAGACAAACCAGGCTGGTATCGTCCTGCCAGGCTCAACAGGCCTGCCCTGTCATGGTCTCCCTTGCAAACCATTTGAATGGCCCACAAAAGATGGGAAATTAAATTTCCAGGGCCAGCATGCAGTGCAAGCTGCCCTTCCCCTGCCAGGCCCTGGGGTACAGACGAAGCAGGCTGGTATCATCCTGCCAAGCTCCACAGGCCTACCCTGTCATGGTTTCCCTTGCCAACCATTTAAATGGTCCACAAAAGATGGGAAATCAAATTCCCAGGGCCAGCATGCAGTGCAAGCTGCCCCTCCCCTGCCATGCTCTGCTGAGAAGCCTAGAGCAGGCTGGTATCATCCTGCCAGGCTTAACAGGCCTACCCTGTCATGGTTTCCATTGCAAACCATTTGCATGGCCCACAAAAGATGGGAAACCAACTGCCCAGAGACGGTATGCTGTGCAAGACCCTGCTTGCCTGCCATGCCCTGTGGTACAGCTAGAGCAGGCTGGTATCATTCAACTCTGCATGGCCTGCCCTGCCATGGTTTCTCTTGCTAACCATTTGAATGGCTCACAAAAGATGGGAAACCAAAAACCCAGAGACAGTGTACAGTGCAGGACCCTGCTTGCCGCCTGCTATGCCCTGGAATGTACCCAGATGTCGCGACTTGCCCCTACTGATGCCATTGCCCCTATTATGTACACATTTCTCACATACTAAAAACATATTTATTCCAGACCTTTCCACATCATTCCAGAACGTTCCATTCATCATGTGATCCTATTACAACCATATCATTGGTCCCATGTGACTTGCTAGTCATTTTGATTACCTGATGTCCGACTATTTCGGACTTGCTGATACATCAGTACCTATTATTAGCACCCGCTTCGTCATGATCACTCAGCGGGCTGTGCACTGCGCAGCATCATTACTGATACTATTACCAAGCCCTACTTAGTATGGGTTTATTCTCTCGCAGACTTACCAATCCGCAGTAGTGCGCAGCATGGACTTAGTAATGCGCAGCATAGCTACACAGTATAAATAGCAGCACCTGTGTACGGGGAGCCCCTCAGCTTTTCCTCTCTGTACACAGGTGAGTACCTACAAGATAGCTACCAGATACTTAAAGGATAATAATATCTCTGTACACAACCAACTCTATTCGGGTGTAAGATTCCCACACCAACACCAACACCCCGCTCAGTCTATTCGAGCAACATCAATGAATATCAAGCCTCCCCCTCTAACAACATTCAGAGGGTAGAAAGAAGGGCCCATCTGGGTGAAGATACGAAGTCCTAACACCAGAGCAGGCTGGCACCATCATGATGTGAAATGTAGCTAGACCACACAGAGCCTAGCACAGCACATCAGACTGGGCAATGTGTGAATGTAGAGTGACCTCGGAAGGTGGATAGTCCGGCATTTTAAGAGTCACCAACATTTTGGAGAGGATAGGTCCAAACACAGCAGTGTGACATAGAAATATACCAATACTCCACTGTCATGTGTCCCTGTTTCCATCTTTGATCTGCATTCACTTTCTTTGCTCACCTTTTTCTATCATGGCCATTGACCCCTCTGATTCTGAAGCTATAACAGTAATTATAAGAAATAAAGTACACTGGCAGTCATCCAAAACATCCCAGTTATATTCACCACCCCTGTCAACAGGTATCAGCCCTCACAGTCTTCACCCACCATTGGCGGCAGCCATATCATCAGGCAATGTAAACAAAGTGATAGCTGACCCACTAACGAGCTGGTGAGCCTCCTGTTTGGACTCGTTGACATTATGCAATGAATCTACATCAGCTTGACCAAATAGGCGGCGGTCATTGGTGAGATTTTTTACAAATATCCTGTGCAAAAGTTATAACAATGGAATGACGACATGAGAATCGGGCCAAACATACCTGGATCGCTTCTTTGCATCAAGGGGATATTTGTCCTGGACACCCTGCAGTTCTTTGTTGACTGCGGGCCAGAATGACTGTGAAGCTGACTTCATATCACCAGACAAGATCATCATGTCACACTATATACATTGAGTGAGAAGGGACAGATTATGCTGTTCATGGGATGCTGATACTCACCAGGACCACCACACGTGAACACATTTGGATTGTGACCTTCAAGAAGACACCTTTGTAGATTGTGACCAAGTCTTTACAAAGAGCAACAATGTTGATGGAATTTGTGGGCAGCTCTATCAGTGTGGTTTCCTTTTCTGTCTCGCCCACAGCTGGCTTGCCAAGCAACACAAATATCTGCAATAGCATGTGACATTTTGCCGTCGGTATGATGGTACTTTAGTGCAAACTTATAATACCCTTCATTTGGTTTCGCCTCTCCGTTAGTTTCGTCTAAACCCAACTCTTGATAACATCCATTTTGGCTTTCGAGTGCCCAATGTCCACAGGCCATCTTGAAGCAGGATTTTTCTGAAGCATATCCTGATATAATAAATAACACACTCACAAGGATCAGGTTTGTCGCCTGCTTGCCAACATAGGACAGAAGCATTGGATACATCAGAAAGCTGCAGGTATATTGGTCTATGTGATCCTGTAATGGGGCAAGTGATTTGGGAATGGCATAAAGCAAGTCAGCAGGCTGGAGGGACCCAAGCTTTCCCTGTAGCTTGAACATTAGTATCACGATCGAAAGGCCTTCCCAAGGAACTCTCACGGTATCTGAGTTTGCCAGCAAGTTTAACCTCGTCGCCATCCACACGGGATATTCTAAGCCGGATCTCCGCGAGAGGTTCTGTCAGGGTCTTAACCAAGGGTTCAGTAACATTATTTCCTCTGGAGACCGCGACATGTTGACACTCGACAAGCTCAAGAACGCAACCATCAAAGCCGAACGACAGAGAGAAGAGTTCGCTGCGAGACACCCTCCCACATCCACATCTACATCATCCACTCCGCCAGCAACATCTAATAATAGCTGGTGTTTGACCACGACTCCTGCTGTCCCTGCGACTTTGCAAGCCAGGACGTTCAATCAGTCACAGGGAATCACCCCTATGGAAGTCAATGCCAACGCCTTTGTATGCTTCAATTGCTACAAAGAAGGCCACACCGCTGCTCAGTGCAAGAATGCCAAGCAGCCTAGACACAAGATCAGATGGGGTGGGGAACATATCTCCAAACCCCGCGAACAGAAGATTGCAGCCACAAAGGTCGATGCAAGTCCATAGGAAACATCGGAGAAAAAGAAGGGAAAGAAGAAAGAGGAGTTCGTCCAAGGCTCGTCCGCTGACAGCCCCCTGGATCACGCAACCAAAACTTGCAAACATTGAGAAACAGTTGGAAGCAATGTCTCTCCAGTACGGACAACTCATGAACATCCCTCTCCAAAAGAAGTCTGATGACAAGAATTTCTGATACAGTCAACATCTGTGACCAGGGTGACCGACTTCATCTATGCAGAGATATGTGGTTAGGATGTTAATGTTAGTGTTGACATTGAATTTGCATAGATAGATGTGGGGCGAGGCCCCCAGTATAACAGATAGACGCCCTGTGGATGGGTGGATAATTTGAGGTTTCAAATTTGCAGTACCATCACGGACTCAGTTAAAGTAAACGACTATTTACATGTACCCATATCTATTATTGGACAGTCTTGGACGATCAGCACAGCAGCTATGATTGACTCCGGGGCATCAACCTTATTCATTAATGACAAATTTGTTCTGGAACATCATATTCACATGTGCAAATACCCCAATCCCATCAGACTCCTCAACATCGATGGAACAGAAAACGAAAGCGGTTTGGTCACCAAATATTGTATTCTGATGTATTCTCAACATCGAGGTTGGAGGAAAGAAAATGGAAGAGATCTTCACCGTTGCTGGCATCAGACACGAAGACATCATCATCAGCATCAATTGGCTCCAAAGATTGGCTTCAAGGACGGGACCATGGAAATCCCCAATGAAGTCATCCTATCAGCCGCCGGTACAGCCTTAGAAGATGAAGAAGAAAGAATGATCAAAGAGAAACTCCCCGAACAATATTGGAAATACATGGACCTTTTCCGCAAGAGTAAAGCCGAGCGTCTCCTGGAGCACAAGGATACAGACCATGCCATCAATCTGAAACCTGACTTTGTGCCGACTAAGCCCAAACCGTACCCACTGTCAAAACCCCAAACGACAGCGCTGGAAGTTTGGACTGCTGAGCAACTCTGTAAAAGCTACATTAGGCCTTCCAAGTCCCCCATGTCGTCACCCTTCTTCTGGGTACAGAAACCCGGTACAACCAAATGGATCGAAGCCCCTCCCTGCCAAGACTATTGCAAACTCAATGCTTGGACAATCAAAGACAACTACCCCATGCCTATGGTCAAAAACATTCTCGAGGGCATAATGGGCGATGTCATATTTACTAAACTTGACATCCGTTGGGTGTTCAACAACTGCCAAATCAAAAGGGCGATGAATGGAAAGCAGCCTTTGTCATGCAACTAGGACTATTCAAGCCTACAGTAGTGTTCTTCGGCCTAGCCAACATGCTGGCCACGTTCCAACGAGAAATGGAAAGAATCTTCTTCGACCTCATTATCCTCAAGCTAGTCGCCGTCTACTTCGATGACATCTTGGTCAAGGGAAAGAAAGCCAACATGGAGGCTCACTGGAAAATCATTGAGGAATGCATGGATCATCTCGTAGCCAACAGATATTTCCTCAAGTTAGAGAAATGCGAGTTCGACGCCACCAAGATTTAGTATCTTGGTCTCAGTCTCGTTCTCGAACATGGCAAGGTCTCAATGGACCCCAAGAAGGTCGCCGCTATCACCGAGTGGCCAAACCCTGAATGTGTACTCAACATCCAAATGTTTGTTGGACTTTGCAACTTCTACCGCAAATTCATCAGGGACTTCGGCAACATTTCCAAACCCTTTAATGTCCTCACCGAGAAAGCAGTGCCTTGGAGCTGGACAGAAGAGCACCAGGCCTCATTGGACCGTCTCAAGAAAAAATTCCTAAAGATGCCTAATCTCACCACCTATATGGAAGACGCACCCCTCAGACTAGAAGTTGATGCTTCAAGATACACTACAGGGAGTACTCCTACAATTGCAGAAGGATGGCGAGTGGAAACCACTGGGATTCATTTCGAAATCATTTAGCCCAGCAAAGCATAACTACAACATCTACGACAAGGAAATGTTAGCAATCATCAGAGGTCTCGGAGAATGGAGTAATCTCCTCATGAGTGTCAAAGACCTCTTGAGATATGGTCCGACCACAAGAACCTGGAATACTGGTGAACAGCGAGAAACCTTACAATAATTGTACGGCTCCAGATGCTTGCTGTATACACAACCAAACTGTTTCATTGTGAAAAATCTGGTGGTTGGATCTGGCCTACAATAGGGAGTATCACAGTGAGCGGTTTAAAGGAGATGTCTGTGGGAAAGAGTGTCAGCGAATGAAAACAGGAATGGAGGAGAGAATGCACCCCTAGAACAGCCGAGTCCCGTGATGCACTCCGTCTCCTGCTTTTCATCGACACAGAGGTGCGGAGCCGCCCCTCTTCTACTGGCCCATCCCTCCTTTGCGTGCTTTCTTCCCCAACGATGCCAATGCTCGACTCCATCCATCCAAGATATCCGGGATGTTTCGTCAGGCTCGACACAGCCTGCTGCACTGCGCTTCTGAAGCCTAGTACAAATTCAGGATCATGTTGTCCGGGGTGTAGCTATCACACCGTTCACATAGAGTACATGTTAGAATGTCCGAAATTGATTCTAGGCTGGGCGCCGGGGGTGGAGACGGTTCATATTTGAGTTTGGTGTTTGACCTGAGCTTCCATGTTGATGTGTGTTGTTTTCAGACTTCGTCATCCGTTACTTTGAGGAAATATGTGAGGGTGATGAAAACCTCTGAATCAAGAGGTAGACAGGCAGCTGGAGGGTGTGGACTTCAAGAGCAGCGGCTTCGCTCGCGGAGTATAGCATGTAGTGTCGAGGGGACACAGAGGGGGGCACATACGAAGATGTGGTCGAAGTCATCAAATGAAAGTTCATGGACTTTACTGAGGTGTGGCCAGGTGTTTATGTTTGAACCGACAGCGGACTCTGCATGTGATTTGGGAGGAAGCTGCCAGCGGGGCTTGGTGTCGTAGGTGTCATCTGAATGACGAGTACCAGTCTCCCAAGCTTCAGCTTCATATTCTATTCTGCAAAGCCATCAGTAACTAACCGGATCAATGAATGAAGTGGACTTACTTCTGAACTTCCTAAGAGGGATCATGGAGTCATTGTACTTATCCTCTTCGGGGACCAGTACTTTCCTACTGCCGCCCTCTCCAATGACGAAAAGATCCCAACCAAACTCGTCCATACACCAAAAGGAGTATATCGGCAGGGAGAAACTGTAGACAGGATAGCTGTTAGGGTATTAACAGTTACATCTTCACGCTGGCCAAAAAGGCACTCACGAAACGAGATAGACAACCATCCAGCCTATAAGAATGAACTCTCGGTTAATGATGAAGATGAGGGCCTGTAGAAGACGTGTAAATCACAGGTTAACACGGTCATGGGGATATGTACCCGTAAGCCTCTAATCATGATGAGCGAGATGATGATTGGGAGAGGCCCTTGGTGCCTAGCGATACACGAGCCATATTCATCATTTAGAATGATATTGGACGATTTGTGAACGAACTCAGTAGACAACAGTGGCGGCAACATCTACATAATGACCCTGTTGGAGATGATGATGGGGCGGCCCTTGTCGGAGGTTTGGATAGAATACGGTACAGGTTGAAATATCCTGGAAGACAAGTCACAGAACCAAACAAACATTCAAAAAAATTGGCCAAATGATGCGAGAAGTAGTAGCCTACAGATCCCTGGACCCCATCCCACTTCAGCCAGAAATTGCGGGCAAATTTGCTTTTGCGAAGAAGCCCGGCTATGAATCCGGGATGCGGGTTATCAGGGCTCCCATGGCATATGAGATGTTTACTTGAACTGGGAAAAAAACAATATGGTGGATCTAACTGGCACCATTCCTGGCATGTTCCTGGCATTCGTTTTTTGGGCTGTAGTGAGAAGGAAGCCCAGGGGAGGGTAGCTCGCCCGTTACTAAGGAGCTGATAATCTCTGTGGATCTGGTGTACATCGCCATTACAGGCAGGTCTTGATTGATTTTGAAGGACGTCATTGCATCTCCCGTTAAAACATGCTGTTTGAACCCTGCACGTGAGCAGACATTCTGGAGCGGCCCCTAAGTCTGTTCTGATTCGGGGCGGGTGCCATGTGGCCAGATGCTGTGGGCGTCTGATTATGATAAAGACCCATCAGAACAGCCTTGCCCGAATTCAATTGCTCTCATAACTTTCTTCTTCAATGTCCTCTACGGGTCCTGTTTGTCTTCCTTTCTATGTGTATATCCTGACGAGGATTCTGATCTCACAGCGTTCTTGTAGATATTCACGTCTCACGCAAGCGGCAATGCCAATATCAACAATGTCACTGGCGACTTCATCCAAAATATCTATATGTTGACCCCAGATCAAGGTGATGATAAGACAGCCGATGTTTATTGCCAATCCCTTGAATGAGATTTTATCTTAGAATGCCCAATCTACCAATGGCTAGATGCTCCAGACAGTTCTCAAAATTATCTGGAAGCGCAGGAGAAGCATCACGAGTACATAAAATGGAAGGGAACACTGGACTCGGCTCTTTGGGTCTATGGAACTCGTAAGTCTGTCCGAGTCATTGCGATCTACCAGTCTCAACACTCATCACATTTTCTGCAGCGGGCTGCGGGAAAACAATTATATGGTGAGCTGATATCGCCATTTCGGACTATGGATCAGAAAATACATTGACATTTTGAATTCCAAGCTCGACTATTATTGAGGAAACACTCCTTCGCTGTTCGGAGTACCCGACTCATGTGTGTGCCTATTTCTTCTTCGACAACCGGACTGCACAAACAGACCTGGTGTTACACCACAAGTTACTCCGCTCCATCATACAGCAACTTTTTTATCAATCCAATGGCATGCCTGGATCCCTAGTTGAGATTTATGGAAACGGCCGGCAGAAGGTGTCTATTGCTTCCCTGCAGAGGGCGCTCGAGAAGATCATCAATGGATTTGACCGCACATACATTATCATGGACGTGCTTGATGAATGCACCGATAGGAATAAGGTATTGGAGTGGATAGATCAGCTTACACAGCGCCAAAGAGGCAACCTTCGAGTCTTGTTCTCAAGTCGTCAGGAACAGGATATCAAAGACCGCCTGCAGTCAATGATATCACTTGCTCGGGTCACTCTCAATAGCAGGCTCACAGAAAAAGATATCAAGATGTACATTGATGTGATGTTGTCCACAATGACTAATAAGTGGGATGCTCCTACCATAGCGCGCATTAAGGAAGCTTTGATCATACACGAGCGTGGAATGTATGTTTGGCTTTCATGAAAGGGTGGTGCCTGCTGTGCTAATGAATTTCAAGGTTCCGATGGGTCGCTTTGCAGATATCGGAGCCCCTCAAATGCGCTAATCAACAGGAAATAGACAACCAGCTGCAAGATTTACCGCAGGATCTCGAGGGCATGTACGAAAGATATCTTTTGCAGAGCAAGCACCCCGAAGACCTCAAGTGATTTCTAATGTGGCTAGCATTTTCCTTTCGTCCTCTTGGGCCGAAAGAGCTCGCTGATGTTGTAACAGTGGATTTCTCGCCAGATGGCATGCCCATGTATAATCCAGCACGTAGATACTTTGGCCCTGGAGATATGCTTATTAGATGCTCGGGCTTTGTGTCCGAGACTGAAGGTACAGGAATACCCAATCATATACATTTCAAAGTTGACAAATAATCTACCAGGGGAGAAGGACTTGGTGCCACGGTGGGAATCTATGCCAGAACGAGCCATCAAGCTGGCACATATGTCGGTCAAGCATTATCTGGTGTCTGACCGGTTGAAGAATGGCCCAGCTTCAATTTTCAGCATCAATGTCACGCTCACTCACTCTATGATCACCAAGACCTGTCTAGCCTATGTTTTCCATCATCAAACATTTTCCGACATCGACGACTCCGTCTCAGAATCTTTTCCATTGGGCAGGTATGCCGCAACATACTGGATAGATCACATGCGATTAGGAGGTGGTGAAGACAAGCATTTCTCGCAAATGATGGATTGCATCTTCTCATCAGACAGTGGCATAGCCAACTGGGTTCGCCTTTACAATGCTGATTCAATTTGTTCCCCTCACAACTGTGTAATATATGGATATAGAACAAGAGCCGGGCCATTGTACTATGCGTGTTTCAATGGTCTAGAGCGCATAGCACATCGGCTGCTGAAAGATGGAGCAGCTGTGAATGCACAAGGCGGGCTCCACAACAATGCACTTCAAGCTGCATCCTGCCATGGCCACGATGCCACAATCCGGCTCCTTCTCGATTATAGAGCAGATGTGAATGTACTCGGTGGATCATACGGAAGTGCGCTTCAGGCCGCGTCAAACCAGGGTCACCATGCCACCGTCCGGTTGCTGTTAGAGAACGGCGCAGATCCGGATGTGAAAGGGGCGAGCCACGTCAACCAAGACAATGCACTTCAGGCCACATCTCGCAATGGCGATGATGACATTATCCGGTTGTTACTCAAGCATGGGGCAGATATCAATGTGCGAGTTGGCGAACACGGAAACACGCTACGAACCGCATCGTACTACGGCCACCATTCAACCGTCTGATTGCTTCTTGACGAGGGGGCAGATGTGAGCGTGCAAGGAAGGGAAAACACGCTGCAAGATGCCGCGGTGGGAGGCCGGGATTCCACGGTCCGGTTGCTGCTCCAGGAGGGTGCAGATGTGAATGCAGAGGGATGGTTGTATGGAACCGCACTGCATGCCGCATCATCAAAAGGCCACGATGCCACCGTCCGGCTGCTACTCAAGCATGAGGCTGATGTGAATGTGCAAGGAGGGCGGCACGGAAACGCACTGCAGGCCGCATCAAATAGAGGTCGTGACACCATCATCCAGCTACTGCTCGAACATGGGGCAGATGTGAATGCGCAAGGAGGGGAGTACGGAAACGCGCTGCAGGCCGCATCAGAAAGTGGCCACGATAGCACCGTTCGGTTACTGCTCGAGAGGGGCGCTAATGTGAATGCGCAAGGGGGGGAATTTGGAACATCGCTGCAGGCCACATCATATGGAAGTTATCCTGACACTAGAGTTTATGGTCCCATCTTGCGGTTACTGCTCGGGAAGGGGGCAGCGGTGAATATGCAAGGAGGGAAGTACGGAAACACATTGCAGGCCGCAGCAACAAGAGGCCACAATTCCACCGTGCGGCTACTACTCGAGAAGGGGGCAGCGGTGAATGCGCAAGGAGGGAAATTTGGCAATGCGCTGCAGGCGGCATTGAGGGGATATAAACATGCCATCGTGCAATTACTGCTGGAGAAGGGGGGCAGATGTGAATGTGCACAGAGGGAAATTTGTCAACGAGCTACAAGCAGCAAAATTCAAATCAAAGGATTTGGGCGATTGGTTAGGACCAACAGAAGAAGACCTTGAGCTGACTGTGAATTTATTACTCGAGAACGGTGCCATCGACGAGGAACCTGAGGAGGAATCTGAGGGGGAATCTGCGAAGGAATCTGAGGAGGACTCAACGGAGAAAATGGACGAAGGGGAGAATGAAGAACGTGAGGACGAGTCGGACAGCATGGAAATGGACGCAGACGATAGTGGTGCATGCAGTGGCTCAGATGATGAATCGGCGTCGTCGCAGGAGGATGGATATGGCAATGCGCTGAATGCATCAAGGTCCAACTCATACTCTGAGGAAGATTGGGAAGTACCAGACCAAGAGGCCCGTGAGTTGGCTGTCAAGCCACTAATACTGGAGCACGGTGCTAGTGACGAGAACTCGGGGGGACGATCAAAGAGGTGCAGAGAGAATGAGGAGAATGCAAAGCAAGATGATGAAGTGGACCAGCGCAGACATGAACACAGACGACAGTAGTGCAGGTAGTGGTTCAGAAGACGAGCTCGAGTGGGCATCGGCACAGAAGGATGCATAAAGTACGTAGCATCAAAAAGTGATCGTCAGTTTCTTTTCGCATTGTCGTTCATGCACTTTCTACTCCACCGGACTATCACCACTTTCCGTTGGTCGTCACATTCCTGGATCTGGCTGGTCTAATGCACGGCGATCGTCCAGTTCTCTGGTGTGTCCATCCCCTTCTTGTACTCTACCCAACTCGCACTGATGCCTTTCCTCCCTCCTCTCCTTCCCTACCTCGGCCTTGGAACTACCTTTAACATATCTTGATTTACGCTGTTCCAACATGCCAAGAAGACTTTCTTCGGCGCACTTTTCTTCGGCACGGGCAATCAGACACTGTTCATTCCCTCCGTCATCTTCGAGTGCGTCTTGGTGGATCCTAAAATGCACATCGCAAGTCCCTCCTTTCGCTTCGCTTTTCCCTTCCACGTCTCGTGCGCTGACTGGACCTTGTTAGGTTGAATACTCCCTGACATCATTCCTCACTTCTATCCCCTCCATGCGGGCATCCCTCCGCCTCTCGCTCCTCTACAAAACTTGGCAGCGTGAAGTGGAGAGTCGGGGATGCGAAGGTGAGGTGCTAAGGGTCAAGCGGGGAAGACTTGTATGAGGATGTGGAGCCGAACGATGCAGGGCGCGGATAATGACTCCCAGGTTACCGTCGGAGATGAGGAGGGAGATGCACATGGAGAAGAGATGGTGTAAATGATTGATGAGCTCGTACTTGCAGTTGATGCCCGGTGCTGAAGATCCTCTGGAAGCACACGAGTTGGAAGGAAATGCGGGTGGTGGGGGATGCCAAGGTGTGCACCCTCATATACACCATTCTTCATGGGAAGCTGATGCGATTGATAGTACCTGCAGGACGTCAATGCTACGCAGCGATGCCCAAAACGCGGACAAGGTCTGTACATTTCCCATCCTCTTCCTTGCTCGTGCGCTGATCAGATCTGAACACGCCAGTACTACCGCCTCAAATATGATGCCGCCGTGCGCTCGCCTGCACGCAAAGAAGATGTAGAAGCACAGAAAGCTTCAAGTTCGTGGATGAGAACTTTGCGCCGATGTACTTCATGCATACCTAGCTGAGTGATACGAGACAGGTGTATATGAGCTTTCATCTGACGAACTGTCAAGCCCCAGGTGCCTTCCATCCCCTCTCCCTCCATCCTCGTTGTGACACGTGACTCATTGTTTTACAAGTTCAAAGGTGTCTCGCCTACGACCCCACGTGCGAGCCGCCATCATCTACATCCCTCACTGACACTCAAGATCCACCCTGCTCAAACGTCTCTTCTTCCAGAGGCGGCATCTAGAGACGAGAACGACCCCGTGGAGGTGATATCACAGAAGCGGCGGAAAGCTGAGCCATCGGTGGTAGCACTGTGCGGTGACGGTGCCCTGTATGATGCTCATCAATGGAAAGGTGTGTGTTGTGCTCTACCCTTGCTCGTCACTTGGACCTGGCGACCACGGGATATAAGCTGATTTGGGTATGTTTAGAATCATATGCAGTTCGCGGGGTCTGGGACGATTTTGAGTAAGTCACTTATGGATCTGATCTTCATGGGGCCTAAGCTGATGCGAGGTAGATATGTGCTAGATTGCTCGGGCCTCAGGGTTAGCGGCTGTCATATCGGTGCTGAGTGTGTCGCTACCTTCATTCCACAAGCCCTTGGAGATTGACACATTTTTTCGTCTTAGCTACACTTTCAATAACAATGCTGAGGCGAGCGGCTGCTCACACTGTGTGTGGCTGCAAGTCATGGGCCGTGGATGGTGAGCCCTTTGGCCTTACTGTTCGTGAGACCTCGTTGACGGATTGTTGTAGCGAGCGAACGACAGGGAGGGTTCTGCACTTGAGGTGTCTGCTTGAGCTATATCAATTAGCCCACAGCTGTGCCACTGAGGAAGCTTCTCTAGGTCGAATGTGATTCCGGGTGGTGGCGTAAGATACAGACATATGATACTTGAGTTCTTCGAGCCGTCACAGAGAGTATCGGCACCGGAGCGGTCTATGTTAAGGCGAATGGTATGCTAATTTGATGACACGAGTGATATCAAATTAGTTAATGAAATGACGTTCAAATTTTCCTCGTATAGTATCCATTTCCTTGCCGTCTTTTCCCTCTTGCTCGGCTGTCAATCGCGCTTTGCCTGCATCACCTTGGAATTCCCCTGTATCCCCAAGTCATTTCTGGAGAGAAATAACATGCTCTCTGCCTTCCACTATTGTCCCCAGTCGCAGACTCGCAGTTATCTGTTAATTTATTTCCTTCTACCGAATGCAAATAATCTGCGGCTCAAATCATGACATTCCTTTCCTCGCCTTCTGTGCGATGCTCCCCTCTGAGTCTATGCGGTTCTAAAATAAAAGAGTGCAGCAGGTATTAGGTATCACTTCAGTTCCAAGTGCTCTAATCCGTGTTCTGCAACCCTCAGAATCCATTTTACAGCGCCGCTGAAGGGTCGTTTCATGCCCGGGCAAGCCGCAATGAGAGCCCCGACAATGGCTATGTAAGCTGAGGAATAGTAACATTCACAGTAAAACCAATTAATTGCAAGGCACATAAATAGCAGCACTGGTGAATCGAGATCGGGGCAGGCAGGTCGTGGTTACAGCGCAAGAGGCACAGAAGTTTGTAACATCATATTGCCCCATTATCGCCGATCCGTCCACTCCCATCTCCAGATTGGCCCTCCTCCACGACATCCAGGCTTCATTCAAAGCATGCAGCATCAGGGAGGTCCCTGCAGCCTTAGTTTATTTTTTCAATCATTTTCATTGCGCATCTTGTCGAGAAATTGTCCTTGAATGACTCCGTGGGAATTGCTTTATAAGAGTTCTACGGCGTACACCACAACTTGATGTCTCTACAGCATGAGCAACCTAGGACAGGGCCTTCTTGTATCCGTAACCCCTCATCGACCTCTTCACAATTGTGCTTATATATATCGCAAGCTGTCTTCTTCAAATCACCGCATCCCGACATCCTTCACCTTTCTGCATCTTCACGCACAAATTGATGCTACCTCTACTTTCCTCCACGATATATCTGCTCCTACGCTCTCTCAATGGTGTCAATACTCATCCCGTCAATACGACCCTCAATAGCCTTCCCACCTCCGACATATCTTCATTGATCCTTGCAGACTCCGTGAACACCACTTCTTCGGAAAGATGTGGCGATATCGATAGTTGCAGGACCCTGGATGACATTGTCCAGAGCTGCCTGGCGACCATCTTGGCTTGCGCGTGGTTCGCGGTGCACCAAAATATTGCCGCACCAAAGCCGACTTCAATCACATTTGTGATGTGGATCCGGCGTGCAGTTCTCGATACAAAGGAGTCTCTGATGGTGTTTTTTGTGGCTTTTCTCACGCCCGAATTGGTCTTGGCTTGGGCTCTTTTTGGTGCGCCAGGCAATCGTGGCTTGGACGTTGTCCGAGAAGCTAGAGAAAACTAGATTGAATGCTGTAGAGGCGCGAGAAGGGGTACAAGTGATGGTTCCACACTCAGAGGAGGATGCAGCAGAAATCACTGGAAGTGTTGAGGGACATTCGAGCTTCGACAGATCCACACCTGAGTCTGAGTGAATTCAGCTCATTAATCGTCGTTCCAATTCATACGTGGCTCATGCGACTTGCACAAGTTGCAAAGGGAATGGCGATGGCATTTGGCGCAGTGCACTGTATCGCCCGGCACTCGGAATTTCAATCACACCTCGAACAGGAGCTGTGGCAATCGTCTGCAATTGCCATTATTGTTCTTCCACCGGCTTTAATTTTTCCTGCTGTAACGGTTCTGGTGTTTCGTTTTGCTTTCGGTTTAAAGGAAAAATACATCAACCTGTTGAGAGGTGTTATGTCCGCTGCCATTGCCATCGCCTATATCACTGCTTGCGTCATCCTTATCATCCTCTCATTTACATCACTTAGAGGGCTACCTTACGCTGCATACAAGGCCATACAGTGGACCACTTTGATACCTCACATTTGATCAATCTTACATAGCCGTTCATCACCTTCCGCCGCAACATCCACTTATTTAATTATGCAGAGTGTAGAATAAAATTGAATTGAACTAATACCTTTCAAGTATCCAGGTTTTCGGTTGTGATTGTATTGTGTTCTGGAATTCACATGTGATCCGTATCCTGAGTCCTGCCACCCTAGCCCACATCCAGTACCGTGGATCCAATAGCACTTTTTAATCATGGTTGTTCTGAATCCCAAATCACAATCGCCAAGATCCTACACACCCAACATCAATCAGCAGTCACTTTTTTCACCTTCCGTCCCCAGCAACTGATAGGCAGCTGGTGGCAAACGAGAAGGCTCGAGTTGAAGGAGAATGTAACTGGCATGGGAATTAGACATTGCAGCGTATATATTGCACATCCGTGCAATCTTTCCCAGCTTGGGTGCATGATTGCCCACCGCAAAATTCTGAAGTCGCCTATCGCAGAATGGCAAGAAGCTTTCACTGGATGATATATTAGGAATGAACAGAGACATCCGTGTGAAAAAATATGCTAGATTTTATCGAAGTGCTTGGGGCGCGCATTGAGCGTGTTGAAACGGAGGCGTAGTGCAACTTGAGGGTTGAGGGATGCATGGTACTTGATATATATAGCTACAGTCGTCGGGGAGTAACACACGCGAATGAGATGTACCTGTTCATTGTTTCGACCTAGTTACCCTTGGGTCTCAGAAATCACGCGGAAGAACCTTCCTGATCATTGCAGGGGTCCACCGTGACTCCTGACACATAAGAGCTGGGAAGTAAGGCGCGAGTAGGTGTAAGATTCAAGAAGAATCGTGCCCAGAGACGAGTTGCCATATTCGCCATTGCAGGAGAGGAAAGTGGACGACAGGCTTATCTCTCGATCGCGTTGGAGTATGGATCGTGTTAGTTCTACAAATAGAACATAAGCATATGGCGTCAAGACGGGCAGGCGCAAATGATAGCGTGTGCCACCTTCAACGACGATGGGAGTGAAGCCCTCGAGAGCACTGGGCTTTTCGACATTTGTTCGAACAGAGGATGAAGCAGACTGGCCAGAGCTAAGAACAGCCCATCACCGATGTACACGATGAGCTTAAGGGCCGAACACCACTCATGGGGCGGAGGCACTGCAGAACCGTAGTCAGCTTGACGCACAAAAATGGAAATGGGGTAAGAGGAAGTGGGAAAACAAGAGCAATGATAGAGGATGTGGAACATCGACGTTCGTATTTTTGCTTGTAAAAATGCAAGGGGAACAGTACGCCAGCCAAATGCAAAAGAAGAAGGGAACGATGAAGTGGGAGGCCGCAGGGATTCTGAGGCGTTGCATGAGAGGGAATGGGACCTGCGGGAGTGGAAACACAAGAAACAGAGAGTTCGCATACCGAACATAATAACAACAGAGGCAGAAGACATGAGTGAGAGCTATAAAGTGGGTAGCAATATACCATATGTAGAGAAGAGAGTAGCATTGAGCACGGACCAAAAATTGACACCACCTCCGAGCCGCCTATCCACCAGCTACCCTAGCCAGCCCTCCGGGTGTCGACGCAATTACTTCCAAGCAGCCCGTAATGTGCGACGCGGAAGGAGTCAGTGACATGTGTTCGCCTCCCTATTAGTATTGGATTTGTCCCGAGTGTCGGGCACCACGTTGTGTTGTCGGATGAGTGTTGCGCACTTATCCCTAGAGTCGCCGGTCCAAACAAATATCGACGGGCTATCCCTAGTTTGAGTTCTTCCTGAAAGTCGGTTATTTAGTGACCTAAACGTTGATTTCGTAGAATTGCCTAAATGGGGTTGTAGGTTAGTAACTGCAAGTGAAACCAACTGCTACCTTGAATGGAAAAAGTCTGATGCTGAAAGTAACTGTAATATTTAGAAAGCCTAGTCTGTCTGAGACTACGACTCTGATGAGCGGAATTTTAACGAAGCAAAGATGCTGAAAAATGCTATATCCTCGTGGATGTACTTGATGTCCTAAACACTATTCGAAAGGGTTCTTAACGCTCCTGACAGGTTGATTTGACACACACTTAGTCTGTCTCGTAGACTTAAGCTGCTCAGAATGCTTATGCTGGCACGGATCTAACGTTCTCTTTTAACGCAATGGAATTGTTTAGCGACTCTAAGTCACTCGTTGCAGGTTTAACTTAATCACACAGATGTGGTTGGTCAAAAATTCGTATATTTCAAGACAAGTAGTCAACGCTGTTTGACACTTGTATAGTAACTGGTAGATACTTAGGTAAGAAGTACCTGTGGTGATGTGAGCGAGGGGGGAACTAAAAACTCAATACAAACATACATCCTAAAACTCCTACTTAGCTAGTCCTTATATACTAATTCTGATGTCCTTTTTGGGACTAATTCCCAGGGTCTCTGATTGGTTGCTAACCCAATCCCTACTATCTATCTGTATTACAAACACTACATACCCCAAAGTTCTTGCTGACTGAGACAATGGACCCCAAATTCCTACTGCTGACTGAGGCTGACTGAGCAAAAGGTCCCCAAAATGTTGTGCTGACTGATCCTAAACTCCCCAAATGTCATGGCTGACTGAGGCTGACTGAGCAAAAAGTCCCCAAAGGTCATGCTGACTGATTCAAAACACCCCAAAGTGCTGACTGAGCGAAAGCCACCCTAGTTTTTCGCTGATTGATCCACAGTACTCTATTTGTCGTGCTTACTGATCTTTCAAAGTTCTGGGGTAACTCAACTTTCTCACGGGTGGATACCGTGCATGTGATCTATGTGGCTTTAAGCATTGGTCATGTGCAGGATTTGATCTTGTGACTTTTGGTATTTTCTTTTCGCACAATTTTGCCATGTGGGTGGTGACACCTGTCAGCTATTATTTTAAATGTCCTGAAAAAGAAAAGTAGTTGTTGAACCAGGATTGAACCGACGACCTCCAAGTAATCACATGTTCGTATTGGGGGCAACTTGATGATTTGTTCAATGTAATCTGAGTTTTAGGCTTCTGCAAGGGGAACTTGTAGGACAAATGGCATTTTGCTGGAACATCTGGTAATCTTGATTTTGGAAGGCAGGAGCTGGTCGGTGGTCAAGTGGTCAGTGAAACTCTTCAGTAGAAATATCGTTGAACATCTGGTGGCGTGAGAAGCATAATGGAAGCTAGTGTCAGAGCTTGGAGTCATTATTACTGGTAGTGTGGGACATTTTTACAGTTCTAACTTTTTTATCAGCTGGGGCTTGGGCAACAATTTCCAAATAGAGTTAGCTTGGGGCACCATGCCGGCATTCCGCATTTTTGATATGCTTCTTGTTAACTCCCCTGTGGCGTTCTTATTGTACTTCTTTTGTATCGGCGGTGATAGGTGTCGTCAGGGTTGGTCTTCGGCGGAGAATGGATGTCGGTTCCGATGGTTCGTTGTCGTCCCTTGTGATTTATTGAAACCATATTTCTGGCTTGTCTGGGAGTGGTGTGAAGAAAAATAGGGGGACTCTACAAGGTTAATAATCTTGGCTGCCTTTGTGGTCTTCGGTGAAGAATCCGAGTCCAGGCCTTGAGCTTTTGTCGTGCTTTACTGAATTCCATCATATATACCTGAGTTTGTACCGTGTGCCCTTAAATTTTCTTTGTACATGATCTTAACAGTATCATGGATCTTTCCAGTATGCCAAAATTTCTTAGCAAACAATTCGTTTCTCACAATTGTACATGCATTGAATGCCGTGAAACACAAATCATGTTTTTCTGCCTGAATTTGGTGTGAAACTATTTCACAGCGTGACAGCGTCCATCCCATTCCCGTCCTCTGCCCGACTCGCACTGATTCCCCCTTCCTCCCTCCTTGAGTAAGCTTGAGTCCTCTACCCGGAACTACCTTCAACATATCTTGATTTGTGCTTTTCCAATATGAGATGAAGATCTTCTTCGTTGTGCTCTTCTTCGGCACGGGCAACCAGACGCTGTTCATTCCCTCCGCTATCCTCGAGTGCGTCTTCATGGATCCTAACATGCGCCTCGTAGGTCCTCCCTTTCTCTCCCCTTCTCGCCTCCACGTGTCTCGCGCTGACTGGGCCTTGTCAGGTTGACTACTCCCCGACCTCATTCCTTGCCTCCATCCCCTCCATGCGCGTGCTTCCTCGCCTCTCTCCTCTATGAAACTTAGCAGCGTGAAATGGAGAAGGGGATGTAAAGGTACAGATGCACCGAGAGGTGCTAAGGGTCAAGCGGGGAAGACTTGCGTGAGGGCGTGGAACCGCGCGACGTGAGGCACGGATAATGGCTCGCAGGTGGCCGTCGGAGATGAGGAGGGAGATGCAGCTGAGAAGATGTGGTGAAAACGGTCGATGAGCTCGTACTTAGGCGGGTGTGGGGAATGTCAAGGTGTGCACCCTCATCCATATCATCTCCCACAGAAAGCTGAGCGATCGATGGTACCCGCAGGACGCAGCGGTACACACGGTGATGCCTACCAAATGGACAAGGTCTGTACACACCATCTCCCATTCCTCGCCCGCGCGCTCATCAGATCTGAATACACCAGTACTATCGGCTCAAACACGACGTCGCCTTGTGTTCGACTGCACGCGAGCAAGACAGGAAAGCGCAGAAGAACTTCAAGTTCGCTCAAAGGAACTTTGCGCTGCTCTACTTCATATGGAGCTACCCTAGTAATAAGAGGCAGGTGCAGATGAGCTGGATCTGACGAACTGTCAAGTCTCAGGTGCCGTTTATCCCCTTTCCCTCCATCCTCATAGCGACACGTGACTCATCATATTACAAGTTCGAAGGTGTCCCGCCTACAACCCCATGCGCGAGCAGTCCTCATCTACCTCCCTCGCTCAAACGCCAAGTCTTCCGGAGGATCTTCTTCGACCAATCTGGAGCAAGGACGAGATCGACCCCGGGGAGGCGATATCGCAGACATGGTGGAAGGAGCAGAGCCATCGGTGGCAGCACTATGTGGCGACGGTACCCTGGATGATGTTCATCAATGGAAATGTATGTGTTGGGCTCTACCCTTAGAGACCTTGTGACATTGGGCTAGAAGCTGATCTGGGGTGTTTAGAATCATGCACAGTTCGCGGGGGCTTGGACAATCTTGAATGAGTCACTTGCAAATTTGATCTCTATGCAGATGTCAGCTGATGCGGGGTAGATATGCATGAGATTGCTCTGGGCTCAGGGTTAGCGGCTGCATATCGTCTCGGTGTTGAGTGTGTCACTACCTTTATTCCACAAACACTTGAAGACCGACGCATCCTTCCTCTTAGTTACCCCTTCGATTACAATGCCGAGGCGAAGCGGCTGTTTGCATTGTGTTTGGATACGAGTCATCGGCTGCGGATGGTGAGTCCTTTGGCCTTTCTGTTTGTGAGACCTCGCTGACGGGTAGCTATAGCCAGCGAACGACTGGGAGGGATTTTCCTTCCCGGTTTTGGTTATATCCAATAGCCCCACGTCTGAGCCGCTGATGAGTCTTCTCCAGGTTGAATGTGATTCCAGGCGGTGATGTAACATATAAACATATTGTATCCAAGCGCTTCGAGCACGCTGCAGACTAGTGCTGATATGACCCACATCAAAGTCGAATTGTATGCCAGTTTGATGACCCAAGTGATGTCCAAATAGGTAATGAAAATACATTCAGTTTTGCATCGCAGCGTGAGCGGGGTGCGTGGCTGTAGTATTGAACTTGGTGGTTCGAATGAGTCAAATACGAAGGAAGCGGGGGCATTGGCATCAGCCACGCCACATCCATTTTCTCACCGCCTTTCCCCAGTTGCTCGGCTCTCAATCACCCATTTCCAATCCACACATTTCTCTCTCTGTGTCACCTTGGAATCCACCTTTATCTCCGAGTCATTTCAGGAGAGAAATAACGAGCGCTCGGCCTTCCACTATCATCTCTCAGTATCATTTTTCTGCTACCCTCTTTCCTTCTTGAGCCGCAAATGGCCAGTCCGAATGGCAAGGCTTGAGTATAGAGCATTGTTATCCCCGTCGCTTTTTGTGGCCTTTTCTCTCCCCAGGCCCATTTGGCTCGAGAAATCACACAGGTGGTGAAGATGAGGCTCTTCGGAACTGGTTGACCTCGATGGAAGCCTCGACGGAGCCTCAGGGGCTCCACACGTAGCATATTAAAATTACAAGAGTGTACACTCGCCTCTTTCAAAGCTCCAGGACTACCTTAGTGACCCCAGTGCCCGATTCCGTCGTTTCCTCCTTCCTCCTTCTACGTGGGAACTGCTCGAGCCGCGGATCACCGGTGGGATCCGCAATGCTCGTTGTGGAGTGCCATTCGCTTCATCGCCTTCTACGCGATGCTCCCTTCTGGGTCTACGCGGTCCTAAAATAATTAACATGCGACGAGGTACTTGCAATCACATCGCTCTCAGCAGGCATTGGGTACCACCGGAATTTCAAGCGCTCTAATATGTTTCCTGCAATATCTCCTACCAAAGTCCCGATATGGTTGACCGCTTTCAGATGCATCGGGCCCAGCGGGTCCCGCATGCATCCGGCGTCTGGTATCGGATACGACGCATCCCATCATATTAGATGCATCTGCTCAAGGAAATCAACGGAGAATAGGGGTATTCCATGTACGTTGCTTGGTGGAACAAGCCGCTCATTGCGGCTCAACGTCAGCTGCGCAGTTCGCGTGCCAAAAGAGGAAGTCGAGGAAAAGGAAGCCAGCACATGCACTTCAATTAGAAGATCAGCACTACGTCATTGGTGATCAACCTCCTAATCGGGATAGGTTTAAGGATCGGCGGTGCCGAAAATAGAATCAGAGAGAGAGTCCCTGCGGTTGCCCTGCGGGCCCGTGCTTGCAAACCGACTCCTATCGACTCACGTCTCTCCTTAAAGTCTTTGTACCATTTCAATTCCCCTCCAACTCTTCTAAATCTTAGCCGCCATGGTGTGAGTGCAATCTCTGTTCATTTACGATTGCACATGCTCAACATCCATGATGATAGTAACTTCACCGTCGGTCAGTAGTATTGAAGGACAATTAAAGCTCTGCTGGCGATACTAAACTCTTATGGATAAACCCACCAACATCCATAATATGAGTGTCATCGCCCATGGTGAGTCAGACCATTTCATCTCGATCGCCAATAGCTCATATTGTCTCAGTCGACCACGGAAAATACAGCTTGACCGACTCCCTGGTTTCCAAGGCCGGTATCATTGCCTCAGCCAAGGCCGATGTCGCGCAATTCACCGATACCCGACCAGATGAAAAGGAGTGTGGTATCACTATAAAATCCACCGCTATCTCCATGTACTTTGAGATGGACAAGGAGCAAAAAACAGACGGTTCGTCTCCTATAATATGTGATCTTATCATTGTAGCTCAAACTTGTACGTAGGTTCCGAGTTCTTAATCAACTTGATCGACTCGCCGGACACGTCGATTTTTCATCCGAGGTCACCGCCGCTCTGCGTGTCACCGATGGTGCCCTTGTTGTCGTCGACTGCATTGATGGTGTCTGCGTGCAGACTGAGACTGTCCTACGTCAGGCGCTGACCGAGCGTATTAAGCCCGTCGTCATTATCAACAAGGTTGACCGCGCTCTTCTCGAGCTGAAAGTCTCCAAGGAACATATGTTCCAATCTTTCCGACGCACCATCGAGGACGTCAACGTCGTCATCTCTACCTACCACGAAGAAGTAAGTCCATCGTATGTCTAAGCATAGCCATGGACTAATCATACTGCATCAGGTGCTCGGTGACGTGCAAGTGTACCCTGAAAAGGGCACCCTCGCTTTTGGATCTGGACTCCACGGATGGGTGTTCACCCTCCGCCAGTTTGCCAACCGCTACTCGAAGAAGTTCGGTGTGGACAAGGAGAAGATGATGGCCAAGCTCTGGGGCGACAACTACTTCAACCCCGCCACCCGCAAGTGGACGACTAAGAACACTGGTGATGATGGCAAGCCGCTCGAACGTGCGTTCAACATGTTCGTCCTTGACCCCATCTTCAAGATCTTCGACGCCGTCATGAACGTCAAGAAGGAGTCCATCTCGCCATTGCTCCATCAGGACGCACGTGAGGATGCTACTGAGCGTGCAGTAGGGTCTAGTAGCAGTGGTAGGTCAATCGGTTCCCCCCCCTTTACATAGTATTCAGTAGGATAGAGCCAAGTCTCCATAGGGCTCAGTAGCATTTCGTAGAGCAGCCTCGCAGTTATGTAGACTTACAGAGCAGTGGTAGAAAGTGGCTATGGAGAGTGAAGTAGCGCACAGTAGCGCAAAATTGCAACAATTGCAATAGCTACCACACGTCGACTGCGATTCCGCAATGCATTCAAATTGCACAATGATGATAGGGTGTGCATAATTTTATTGTAATTATCTATAACAAGAAAGTAACTACAATATGTCCTCCATACTCTTGCGCAGCATCCAAATCATCCCCGACTCCATCGATATCCACCAGTCGGCCGGCTCTGACGATAGAGGATATTGAGTATCAACAGTTAATAATTACAAGGTGAAACTTACATTGCATTGCGGGCCCTCACCGGTTCTCGTACCGTCGCATTGTGTGCGCTGCTGTCTGCCCCTACTAAACAGGCGGTGGTGCCACTTACCGTAGTCACACTTCGACCTTTTTAAACTTGCAAGTCGCTTAAAGCAGATATGAGAGGCCGCCACGTGCATGTCACTGTAGCTCTTACAACTTGGCCTACGGTGCGTACACGAGGAGCCGTGTCTGTGGAAGGAACCAGCGGGTGACCTTACGCCGTTGCGTTCTTAGGAACTAAAGCAAGTTCATGACGTGTGGGAACCAGCGTAGCTGCTCGTCTAACCCCGGCCACCATAGCCCTGGCTTCGTGGTCTAGAAGGACCGTAGCCGCTGCAGGGTCGGCATGAGTAGGCGGTACTATGCCCGTGCTTAGAACTGCAGCAGTGCTCTCAACTAAAACGGCTCGAGCTACCGGAAACACTCGAGGAGAAGCTATCCGTCTCGGGAGTACATCTCTGCTAACACGAACAAGACTCTGAACCTCTCTCGGCACTACCTCCTGAGCCGGAACTGCCAGAGCGCCATTGGTTGCTGCCCCAGTCTGAAGAACTCCCCTTGTGGCCGCACCAGGAGAAGCTCTAGGACGTATTTATATAATCTGTGGACATCTCGTCGTAAAATGCTCGAGTGCTTGGAAGTTCGTTTAAAGCTCTACGTCGAGCGGCCGTGGCCGCTGTTATACAAGCGGCCACAGGCGCTGGGTCCAGACGTGTGTGCCCAGCCTAAACCTGTCTGCGAACTCTGGAAGGTGTTCGAACCTGTCTAGTCGACGCAAGAACTGAAGCTGACGCTGGACGTGCTGCCCCCTGTGCCTCTTGAAGTACTGAGCGTACAACACGCGTCAGAGCCTCCACCATTCTCACGGCGAGAACTCGTTCTTGACCAGTTATGGCTGCTCTGGCTACTACAAAGGCCGGCCCGTTAGGAGCTACCCGAGCTACATTGCTGGGTAGTGCTCCTGCCATGCGACCTATCTGAACTACTTCTCTAGAAGGAAGAAAGGTCCCTACATCAACCCCGGGACCTATGCCTAGAACCCCGGTCTCGCCTACCATGGCCTCTTCTGTGCCGGCTTGCGCATCTTTGCTGGGAACAGCCACCGCCCTTGGTAGAACCTCTGCATCTCTTGGTCCCCCGGGAACCCCAGTGTCAGGGACTATGGCTACCGCCTGAGCAGCAGGTACCCTGGAAGCATCTCCCAGAGCTGTGCCATTGCGACCCGCCACCGCCCTCTGCCTTCCACCTACTGATAGTAGAGGTCCTCGCGGAGTGGCCGCCCGTCCTTGAACGCGTACTACTGACACTCCTCGAGGAACGGGAGGTCCAGGGCGAGTTGAACACTCTCGAACTAAAGCTCGAAGAGCTGTAGTCCTTGGTGGTTTTCGACGTATCTACGACACAATCTATACTCGGCGATGTCTCGCGATGCCCGTCGGCGGGTTAGATGCCCTCTAAGGTATCGCAGAGCATCGAGGTGCAACTCGCAGTTCATCCCAGACTATCCCAGGATCATCGGACACCATCTAAATAATCTAAAAGTCACTGTCTAGAGGGAGTTTGGGAGTTTTGAACATAGTTTATAATTTATAACTAAGATGAGACTTGGTGGGCATTCTTCTCACCGTTAACTCGAGCCACAACTATAGCTAAACGACGTTAACGTTCAAGCGCTTTGTTGCTTTAAACCGCTTCATGTTTAAGAGCGCGGTGTAGGCCTAGCCGGAGCACCCAACCCCGACCGAAAAGAGAATAGAAACCGGGTAGGTGGAAAGAGCGGGTGAAGTAGAACGGGAATTTGTAGAGTTTAGTAGGAGGACCTGCGGTTGAAGGAAATGTTATGCCGCTCAGAGCATTAGCTGAGGATAGGAGACGATCATGATCAAATGCGGCCACGGAGCGGCAAGTGGTACTCAGAGGCATGGGCGGGTAACGCTGGAAGCCGCTCGGGCGACGTGGGCAGAGCGAACGGCTCTTAGGAGCTGTTGGGGAGGTGGGGGAAGTCAGGGAGGGTAGTGGAAGTCGGAGTACGTGACGGGCGTGCCACATTAACGCGGTTCTGAGTAGTAAGTACGGGCCTAGGAGTGTAACAGCTAGTCGACACGGGCGTAATCAGGTTGAGATGTGGCGCAAAACCGCACCACTGTAAACGCATTAATACCCACCCCAACCTGCTCGGAGTGCTATTTGGCCATAGACCCCAAGC
>KV417491.1:356885-535389 GCA_001630335.1 Athelia psychrophila | reverse complement strand
CAGCCTTTCATTTGTCGACAGCGCGTTCTCCCGCTTCGCCGCGAACTCTAAACGCACCATCCGTCATCAGTACACCTCCAACATCAGATCGCGAAATAATGGGCGAGCCCTACTGACCATCGGGAACGGGTGTATCAGGGTTCAGCTCCTCGAACATGCTCACAGCATAATCGACCATATTGGTGCCCTTCGCGAGCTCGTACTGCGCGGCCTGCACATCGGCGACAGGGAAAATGGCGAGCTCCGCGAGGTGGTTGAGGAGGGGGAAGGCGAGATGGCGGTCAAGGTATGGGATGATCGTCTTGGAGAGATCGTATTCCGCCATCGTGGCGACCTCAGATTCAGACATTTAGCAGGGGAATGGAGGACGGTGATCGAACAGATCTTTTTTGTGGACAGATGCCTCATTTGGATTCCCAGCGCCGTTGGTTTTCAACAACAGTCAACCCTTCCGTACATAGTTCGTCTTGTTCGGTGGTGAGGTCCTCCGATGAGATACCCAGCAGCGTAGTCAAGTACTGGCACGTTGACAACATATGCTGACACATCGGAGTGGTCAGCTTCGCTTAACTCAATGTTCCCGAGAAGGAGGATGGCAACGAGGAGGCTGAATATGGACGCCGTGTGTTTTGGCTTGAATCCAAGCGTGGCCATGCAGCCCCGTAGATCTTCCATGGCGATGGAATCGTCGCTGCTCGGACCTGCTGGAAGGCGGTAGCAACCGGAGGATGGGAGCAACATGTAATCAGATGGATCTTCCAGGTTGTAGTAGTATCGCTCTTCCGGTGTTGCTCCGCCAAGAAGTCGGTAGAAGACGCGGAAGGATCGAGCGCATCCCGGTTGTAGAGGTGGTGGCGTCATAGACTGCCTCTCCTCGGAGCTAAAAGTACTAATGTCAGCGATATATACGTCGAGTTGAGCGAATACATAGATGAACGGACCTGATCAAGCTGGGCGACTGCATCTTAGAAAACGATCTCGACCTCCTGGAATCCTGGCGCCGTCCGACACCCAAGCGGCGATTCCTTGTATCCTCCATCACCTCCTCTGTGACCTCCCGCGCCAGTGGAAATGGTGCTGCAAAAATCGGCGATGGTGGGAGCTTAGTCGAAAAGGGATTGGTACGGGCGACCTGCACTGAGCAGTTTCCTCTCGCACCGCCTATATATGGTAATTCTCCTCATGTGCCACAGATATTGGGCCACGAACGTACGGCCGTACTGTAGGGCGCTGCCTCCCTGCCCTGTGGTTGCGTAGATGGGCTCTTGCGCGGCATGAGAGTTAGGTGGGGCGAAGGCGGTGGGAGCGGCGCCGGCGATTGTCTCGCGCGGCTTCCCGCGGACTGCACAGCGATGAAGTTAGACATCGGCGAGGGATGTAGTGAGGGCTGCCGGGGCGGGAGGGGAAGAGCTGAGCGGTGATAGAGGTGAGTTCGTGTAGGACACACACGGACGACGTGTAGGTATAGGGTGACTGAGGGACGTTGAAGTACAGAAGCAACGACTCCGAACAAGGTGGTGTTGTCCTCCGTCCCAAGGTCGTGGCCGAAAAGGGAGTCCTTTTCATCTGCGTTCTTCGATGCGAACGAGTCCACAGTATCACCTTCACCTTCACCATCCCCTCCAGCCGGAACATCAGGTGCGCCCTCATCATCAACCACAATCACTTGCATGCTTCTCTCTTCGGCCTCTTCTCTAGCCTGGATGATGGGTGTCGGCACGCGCTTATTCTCGAGTTTGCTCCTCAGACTCGATGCAGCTCGCGATGATATGGCGCCCCGAACGTAGAGGAGCGCAGACCTGACTGAAGTGGCGCGCTGGCCCCAGGAGAACCTGGACTGGGCAGAACTCAGGCGACGGAAGAGGCACAGCCAGCGTAGGAAGAGACGCTTCGACTTTAGTCGTGGGTAGTGGTGAGCTGACAGGCGTAGCGCGGAGAGCTCGTGTTTGTGTTTTAACTGTAAGTACTTGGTCTAATTTGGTAGATTTGTCGAAACAAGCGCCGTCCATTGTTCGGGTTGGTCGGAGAAGGCGCTGAGGAACCAGGTGTGGTTCTTTTCGCGGTATAGGCGAACAATGAAAGCTTCCAGTGAGAGGGCGGTAACTCAGTTTCGGTACATTAGCCTAGTTCTATATATGCAAGATGAGAGACAAAACAGGACGTACTTTTCGGCGTGAAGTACTATGATGCCAGGTATCAGCCCGATGGGAAATATTGGACTAGTACTGCATCAAGAAAAAATTCTCGGCCCGTAGCTCCCGCCAAAGCTCATTGCGGCCTTATAATTGAACGAGCCTTTCTTACGTAAACGTAAGGACTCGTAATAAGGTCGTAATGGTATAGTACTTCAACGAACAAATGTGTGCTCATTTTAGTTCAGTTTGTTGAATTCTGTTGACATGATTCTTAATTTTAGTGGTGGCTAAGCTATCGCACTGTCCTCTTGTTGAGGCGGTCAGTGTTCCAATGCTTTTGCGCATGGCCGGCAGCAAAAGCTTTCTGTGGAAGGCTATCAAGATGCTCCTGAGCGCAGTCCTTGTTTTTAACTGCCTCTCCACACAAACAGAAATACTGGCCACTCTCGCTGTCTCTAAACCACTTTGTCTGCAGGATCGCCGTCCTGGAATATCGCATATACCTATAACGCAATGTGAAAGACTTCGGCGAAAAAGTTGGGGATGGAGAGCTGCCAGCTCCAAGGATGTCCGCATTGGCCATTTCCAGAGAAGACAGTTCCTGCACAAGGAATGTTAGTTCGATCAGTCCAAGACACAGATTCAGACATGGAGCCATACCATATTGGAATTATCCCAATCGAACGTAACATCATCTTGATCCAAGTGACTTTCTACTGTGGCGGGATCTCCTTGCTGTAGAGGTGTGGCGGCTGGGGCAGCGAGAGGCGTAGGAGCTGGAGCAGGAAAAGGCGCAGTGGCTGGAGCAGGTAGAGGTGCAGTGGCTGGAGCTGGAAGAGGCGCAGTGGCGGGAGCTGGAAGAGGCGCAGTGGCAGGAGCGGGAAGAGGCGCAGTGGCGGGAGCGGGAAGAGGCCCAGTGGCGGGAGCAGGAAGAGGCGAAGGGACTGGGGCAGGTGTAGTAGGTAGATGTATCCACTTCCCCCATGTAATAAGCTTGGTTGGTGCCAATAATCAAGGCAGCTGAGATAGCTCACCTCGATTGAAGAACCTGCGCTCGGGTTTTGGCTAGCTGATTCGTATTGCCTGTGGGCATCAATGTCTGTTGCCTGGAAAGCGATGCTATGCTTAGAGAGATACACTTTCTATGTACAAAAAACGCACCGTGAGGTTCTTGAAATGGCCAGTGACAATCCTCCTTCCGGCTTTGCCGAAAGTATGTCCGCAACCTGGACAGTCCTGCCATTGATTGCACTCGTTGCGGATAAGGCTGACCTGTACTAGAAAGCCATAAAACTCAGGGTTGGCTGCGGGTAATGTGTGACTCAGTGAGTCACTTACCGCTGTAGGAAAGAAGTATGAATTTGAATAGCAAGGATGCGTGAGACTCAGTGTCATGTTGCTTGAGAGTCTTTTTGGAGTATCTTTTGGTGGAACTTGTGCAGAACTGATGTAGGCACTGGTGCGCATTTTCTGCCAAAGTTACGCTGTCTGGCATGGTGAGTTGCTGAGAGACTATGGGTACGCAATTCTGAGTTCAAGAGTTCACGGTTCACGGCTTCACGGTGTCCCTGGCGACGGTAATATGTCAGAAACCTTTTTTAGCGTCAGGAGCTCTGATTGTGTGTGTGCTCTGAGCCCTGCGCCACCAGCTTTCACTCCTAATCCAGCTCCTTCAATTTTGCGTGATTAATTAATTTTGACCTCTCAGATAGAAGGAATATACTCCCACTTTTGATATTGCGAAGCTCTGGTCGGAACGGCCTCTGAGCGATGACATGAAACCTTTGGTTTCCGAAAACTACCATCAAATGCACAGCCGTGCATGACCGTGAACTAAGAATTGTGTATGCCTAATCTGAATATATAGAAAAACTGCCGATACTCAGACCGGTGAAACTGGTTCAACAACTACTAGGTCAAGCAGATTCGTCCAAAATAGGACGGAATCCATCCGTAGAAAACCAACCCCAATGTGGGCTCAGCCCGCCCTAAACTCGGTGCATTTTACAGATCCATCTCTCCGATCGGTCGGGAATTCAAAGTCTCGGACACCAATGTGCGGAGATTGGGTAGAGCAAGTAAATGAGACCGATGACCATTCTAATGGATTAGACGAGTCCTGGAGTTTATGTGAGTGATGGAGGAAAGGAGATATGCATAAGGGAGAGACGCACTCAGATCGGCAACGAGCAAGACCCGATCACCCTCAGTCCTCCATATACCGACTACATGCGTACTCGCACAGAGACAGCCACACATTGTAATCGCGAGCCTGGCGTCGTAAGGGCGGCGCGGGAGCATGGACGCCTGGGCAGGATGTTGAGGATGTTGAGCCTATCGCCGAAAGGTAATTCCCACTTCCCCCAAATTTGGCCTGCGTGTGCCGGATTTGGGGGGAGTGGCGACAGCTGTCAGGTACACACTGAGATGTCGCGATGAGGTGGTATAGGCCCTGGAACATTGGAGATCATTGATCGTGGTTAGCTTTGTGAATTACGTGAGTGCGGGTCTTTTCTTTCTACAAGTTGCCATATGACCGGATGATAGACGACACGGGCACCCTCCATCACATTCGAGCCCGGATATAACGAGGTGAGAATGTTGTGATCGAAGAAATGTCGGGTACAGAAAGGCATGAAGCAGAGGTGAGAGAACAAGTGTGAGACTTAGCGAAATTTCCGCGACCAGTGCGACATAAAAGCAAAGGACCGTGTTCTTCGAAAAGGTGCGCCCAATAGGCTTTGATGGACGCTTTGGAAATCGATTTCAGTATAGGCGATACATCAGGTTAGAGTTAGTAACCATTCCAATCAATACGACCGCAATCGGGTTACATGCAGATGGCAGTTTGGGTTTCAATCTCAAACTTAAGATCAAGGAGAGTCACTTTACGTGCGATATAATATATTTTCGAAAATATTCTGATGTGCACAGCACCAGAGAGGGAGTAACGATGGGAGCAAAGGTGGTAGATGGTGGTAGCAGGCCAAGATCAGATCGGAAGCAATTAGGTGCGGTGCTGGATTTGAGGGGAGTGGCGACAGCTGTCAGCCACACACTGAGTTGCGACGAGGTGGTATAGCCTAAGGCGTCAGAGATCATGACTAGCTTTTCAAACTACGTGAGTGCGTGTCTTTCTACACGTTGCTTCATATGACCATGGATGATAGACGACTGATGTTGATGTGTGGTCTGTTGGTGGCATTATGGTGGAGCTGCTGGGTGGGAAGCCAATTCTGAGAGGCAAGTATCTATTAGATTTTTTGGCAGTCAACTAACGACCAATCAGCTACGTAGACCAGCTAAACCAAATCATTCACCACCTCGGAGCGCCTTCCGAGGACATCATGCGCAGAGTGGGCTCACCCCAAGTGTGTGTGTTCCAATCCGTTTTCCTCGCGAAGTACGCTTGACATGTTACGGTAGGCACAAGATTACGCTGGCTCGCTTCTCAAAGCCGACCTTTGTCTCTCTATCCGCCGCATGTGAACCCACACACCATCGGCTCTCTTAAGAAATGCCTCTCACGCAAGAGCACCTAAAGCTGCTCATAGATATTTCGGACTCACAGATCCTGTTATCTACATCGCCTATCTAGACGACCGCCTTGGTGACCAGCCAGCTCGTCGCTGAGCTTCCTTGGAACAAGTTCGGCCTGGCGGAACCGGATTTGCTCATCGAGCCTGCTCTATTCTCCTTCCTAATTGATTGGCAGACCAGCGCTTATTCCGCATTTGCAGGTTCGTAGTAGCAGGGTCGGAAAACACGCTGCCCGTATTATGGACATTCACAGTGATGATCCAGCAGAAAATTGAACGCAAGTATTTGCGTTCCTTCATCCCTTCCTTAGTTCAATGATGCTGATGCGTCTCACAGAGTACATCTCACACATGTTCCAGATTCTCGCGCAGATGCTGGAGCTGCACGAGCACGAGCTCCTCGTCCGAATTTGAGTGTGTGAAAGGTCGTTTCTGATGGTGTGGAGACGGACATGTTCGTGGACTCGATGGTGGCGGCGCAGAGATTCAATGTGGATGCAATCGTTCAGTGGCGTATTTGAAGTGTTGCAGAAATCTTCGAGTGAATTGTTTGGTAAGAAGATCTGGCAGGGGAAATGGATTGCTAACATCATATTGAACACATTCCCCAATTGTTTCGAGGGCACAAGAGGTGATCCGGGGCCAGGAACTTACCAGCCCACAAGGTGTGGCGCAATACCGTGGATTCACCAATCCAAGGCATTGTTGCCGAGATTCGCAGTTACATGGCTCATTCACCTCCACTTCGGTTAGAGGGCCGGCAAGCGGCATGTACGAGTCCCCTTTGGGGCCATGTATCTACTTCCGGCTCACATACTATAGCCTATAGATGTGCGTTCTCCCGTGGCAGCCTCTGCATGAATTTTTTTTCGCGCGTTCGTATAGATCTTGAGTAAGCTTATACATTTTTCAGATTTTGTAAGTGAAAATTGCACTCATGCGAAGGGGCCGCACATCCTGAGGATCATTTTGAACTGAAGAGGCGGTTATATACAATGTCGTCTAAACCCAATTTTCACCCGCCCGGCTTGATACAAAAACCACATATGTAATAGTATCTCATACATATATTTGCCTGTTATTATATGGCAACAAACGATGGACAGCACAAGTTACAATCCAATTACTAGTAGTGTCGCGAGTTGCCACTCGCCAATGGCAGGGACCAATAACATGATCGGGAATCTTCATGCCTACTGACTACTTAGCATCCAGGCTGACCTGGCCCTGATTACTGATGTGTATGCTCGGAAGGATGCTGTTGCACTGGCGCTGCGGTGCATACTTTCTGCAAAGTGAGTCAAATTAGGCATCCTACTACCGAGTTTGCGACTATGTCGTTAACAACTTGAAGATTATCTTCCCTGGGTACGTACTGATCCGTCTCTGAAACCTAACTGATCTGCAATGCAGTCCCATGCTATGCAGTAGGCCATTATACCAAATCCGCATTTGTTGATACTGATGATTCCATAGCATTTCTAGCCGCAATGGACCAGACAATCGTGGCCATCGCGCTGCCGACGATCATTCGCGACACCAGTGGAGAAAGCGGATACAGTTGGGCGGGAACAGCCTACCCTTCCAGGATCGCGCAAAGATCGACTTCATCGGGCTGGGCACCATCATGACCGGTGTCGTCCTCTTCCGGCATTTCGCTGCCCCCGCGCATTCTCCAAACATGCGGGGGATCTTCTTTGACGTTTGGACTGCGCCGCGGATGCAACGGGTTACCGAACATTGGACGTGCGTGCGCTGTCGCACTGGCGGCCCCTTCCACCTGCTCTCGCAATCCCATCTCGCCACCCAGACACTTCGCCGCCCCTCGTGTTGTCCAAAAATGCCGGGGATTTCCCTCAACGTTCAGACGGCGTCGTGGATGCAACGGACCAGTGAGTGTTGCGCGTGCACGTTTTGTCGCGCTGGCTGCCCGTTCACATGCTCACATCATCCCATCTTCCCACCCAGGAACTTCACTACCCCCCGCACGTTTGGAGAACGTGCGGGAGATCTCCCTCGACGTTTGGACAGAGGATTTTGCGTCTCCGCTCTGTCATGCTTGTCGCCCCGATAGATCCACGGCCACAGTTATAGATCCACCAGAGATGTAAATATCCAAAATGCGTCTTCATCGGGAGCGATAATAAGGAGACGACCTGCAATGCAATGCAAGTATACTATCCATCAGCTCGCTTTTTGGAAGATAATAAATGAACGCACCCGTTTCGTAATGGATAATCGGGTAACATGTTTTCAACTATGCAAGCATGTGCGAGAAAAGGCAACAAACCGTGCCAAAGGAGAGATGCGACAAGAGTATGAATGATATGTACAAGCAAGTAGCGCAATTACAGGAACAGTAGACAACAACATAATAGCCGAGTACAAGAAACCTCCAAGCCAGCCATCTCGTCTTCCCCCAAAGGTGAAGACACGTGAGGCCCTTTAGTTTGCCACGGGCAGGATGACATTCTCCAGAAGCCATTCTTGAACTTCTGCATCGGACATCTTGCTGGGCCTGCGCAGCAGAGGCATTTGTTTCTCTAATATCGGAGCATTTAACCGCGTGGCATGTACTTGCAGTCTGGGAAGGTTCTGTGAGCTTCGGATGCGTGACTTTGTCAGGTAGAGCCTCACAGGTGAGAGAGGGTGTTCGCCCTGTGGAAAAGTCTGAAGCAGATGGGGCAAGCAAAATTGCCCGGTGCCGGTGCCGGCCTGGTGCCCATTACCACCTCTGACTGCTTCCTTTTTCTCTGTTCCTTTTTGAGCGCGTTGCCCCTCAAAGGTCCAACTTCCTTTGGCGTCGAGGTAGGATGGGTCATAGTTGTGGACAATGCCCGGTCGGGAAAGACGGGTTGGCCGGGAGGAACCAAGGTATAATGGCTGCCGGATAGCTTATCGGACCACTCGTTCAATGAGTTCCAGGCGTACCACATGACATTGTGGAATTGGAGCACATCCTCGCCGCCGCCGCCAGCAAGCCTGTGGTCTCTGAACTCGGTGATCAGGCCCTCAGTGCGTGGGAGGCTGTCTTGGTCTAACATGTCGATCGCGATCTTGATCGCGTCAACCGTGTTTGAGACCTGCATTATTCAGTGCAGGTACAACAGGTGGTCTACATAATCACACACCTGATGGGGACAGCCAGCGGGTATGTACACCGCATCATGTTGGTACTGCTTGATGATGTAAGGTCGAATCCCGTGCCGTTCCTGCAATAGCCAGAGCCGGGTTGGTGTCAGGCACACCGTTTGTGAATGTATGGGGTCCCCTGGCCCAGAAAAATGAAGAGTCTCCCGTATGAACTGCCGCAGGGGTGTTGCATCTTCTGGTGCGAATATCACCCATTCCGCATACCCGGGCTGGCCCTGCGTATCTATCCCTGCCCACATCATAACGTTGACCGCGCTAGTCAGGTCCATATGAAGAACAGTTGAGGCGGGGTGATCATCACCCTGCTTGACGCCTTGTGCGATGTACGCTTTGGGCCCTTAGGAAGGTTAGCACGCGGGGCAGGGCGGGGATTAATTGCACGCACCTAAGTCGGGCCTAACCCCGGCACGCGGAAAGTGCGAAGCGAAATTACGTGCACCGTTAAGACGAGTCATGGGCCCCAGCGGGAGGCTTGCCATGAAGGCATCACACTCGGGTTGGAATATGGTTTGGAAAGTCGCTTTGGGAGGGACATCCTGACGACAAAGATCAGCTATCGTGCTGGTGTTGCGAGCTCTGGGTCGGCATACCTTCAGTTTCCAAATTACTGTAGGATCAATCATTCTTCCAAAGGAGGGGAAAAATTCGCACATCTTGACTTTCCTATGCTGCCTTTCCTCCTCATTGGTTTCGCTGCTCTCGATATCACCTTCGAGGTTAGGGTGGTGCTTTTTAAAATACTCCGGACTCATATCCATAGTCGGCAGCCCGAGCACAGCCAGCGGAATGCCATGAGCCCAGTAGGGCCGGAAGGTCGTCTCATCAACATCTACATACTTGAGATGCGGCGCTATTTTGAAATTAAAAGTGTGCTTGTAATCCGTAACAGATATGTACGGAGTGGGCAACATCGGCCTGGGCACGTCAGCACGCGAATTGCGCACGATAAGCAGCAGTACCACTTACTCGGCGGATAACAGTGATAGGATTTGCTTCATTTTTGCAGCATGTGCTGCGAGTTCATTTTGAGTGAATCGGCTCATGGGGAATAGGGTGGCCATGCCGCAGAAGGTGCAAACGTCAATGGACTGACGGGGGCAGTCGAGGGATCTTGAAGCGGACATGCGCACCGGTGCGCAGGAGCCGCACAGCTCAAGGCCACAGGTGGTGCAAAACCACGCACACACGAAAAGGGCTGTGGTACAGGTATCTAGGTCGGCATGACAAGCGATTGAGCATTGATGGCAAATACGGCCGGCAGCTAACTCACCACAGAGTACCCGTTCCTTCAGCTCCTTCGGATGCCACATAACGATGGGGTTTTTGTGGTGCTGGAGCTCTTTTTCTAATAGTGGGTATAGGATTGCAGCGCAACACACCTAAGTAAAATGTGAGCGGGGGATGTCATGAATCAGACAGCGGACGCACCAGCTGCCTATTCACTATTTCCATTGTGAGCGGTTCGTCGAACACACCGGGGTATACGGGTACTTCTTCGTCATGGAATTTAAATGATATATCGTGGTTAAGATCATCCATTGCTCGGACCCCTACGCTTTCTGGTGTTCAGTGTTACGATGGAGGAAAGTGGACGGGAGCTGCGTACCCTTAAATCGGCAGATATCAGGCTTGCCCCTGCGGCAGTCAAAGCACGACGGCATACTGTTCCATAAAGCGCGCACAGCACTACTCTGTTTGTTGCGGCCTGAACGACGCGACGGCACGCATGAGCTTAGTTGGAATAGTTTTCTCCCATCATCGCCTCTGGATAGGGATACGCGGTCGATCATGACCGACGCGCACCTTGACCTATGGTCGATATGGCTGATTGAATAGAGGTGGTTGAAGAAGGTGGGCAATAGGTGTTACTGCCGTTTTCAGCCCAAAGCGCACTCGGCAACAAACACCACCAAAACAGGCCTGATCACTGTCCCACCGCGTCCATCTTGCATACACGATTTCTCGACGGTCAGCGGGTCAAACAACTCGCGGTCTCTTTGAGACTTAAAGTAGTGGTATGCCCGCACAACTTCGTTGTCTTAGATTTTTAATATATGCCAATTTTGCTTTACTGGATTGCCTGCTCCCACCACGACCTCAAATCAGTTCAAGTGCACCATAACTTCAATTTTACACCACTCGCTAACTATCTCGTAGCATAATCCATTGCTTTGGCTTGTCTCGCATCGAACCGTGCCGTGCTACAGGCGTGCTGAGTCCAATATCCCAGGTAAATGCGTCGAAAGTGCTGCCGCCGATCACTTGCTCCTTGCCCTCCTACCACTGTGACTGTCATCAACTCGCATATCTATGCCGCACTTGCGTATGCTTCCTGGCATCACTCTGGCTGATTGTGTTATCGTTATGAGACCTATGTATATACAAGTTGAATGGCGTGAGATGCTGCAGAAATATATGGAGAGCGATGCAAAATATGAGAGGTCCTAAGATGTGTACATGAATGTGATAAATGAGTGTAAGCAGGAAGCGGTAGTAAACAACATCTTGGTGGGAATGGGAAAGGTGAGAGGGGCCTCCAAACGTCGTAAGTCGTAACAGCAGCGTATAAAGATGGACGAAGTAGACTTGTAGCAAGGAGTAAATGATAGCAACGGTACCCGCATCCCGCCTGATGAAGCTCGTCATGGTCACCCGTCGCTGAACCAGCGATCCCGTGGGAGCGGGCGTCAGATAGTCAGATGGGACTGCCCGTGTCCCCGTCGAAGTCTCCGGGAAGCCACTGCGGCGCCGGTGGAGGGAGCCTCACAGGAATGTTCTCTGCCTTGCTGTCACTCCCGCTGCTCGTCTCTCTGCAGATGCGGTCTATCTTTAGCGGACTTGTCCGCGGCGGCGGCATCGTTAAAGGCTGGGCGAGCTCAGCAACGGCTTTCGCCTCAGCGTCTTTCTTCTTATCGGCGTCGGCGAGGTCCTTCGTCTCTTTCTCCGGGAGCTGAAGCATGCGCGCAAGTTCGAGCTCCTTTTTCAAGCTCGGCCTTTTCGTGCTCCTTCTCCAAGACCTGCTTGCGCCGCTTTTCTCGCTATAAATGGATCAAAGTTAGCTTGGAAGTTGAATTGACATGGACCGCGACTAACCTCGGGTTTCTCCTTTGCGTCACACATCTCCTTCTCCCGTGCGAGCCGCTCACGCAGTTCACGCTCGCTGAGGAACCAAGCGACCACTTCGCTCGCCGCAGCTTCTGGATTCGACTTGTTCTTCAGCAGATCTGCCGATACTCGCATCAGTATCCTGACGCAGACAAGGTCAGACGGAGACAGAGATACTTACATCCTTGCAGCGCAGCCACACTGAACTCCTCGTCTGGACATCCATCCGGAAACTTCTCGGCCAGGAACGCGACCGAATGCGCCAGGGAGGCGATGTTTTCTTCGACCGGCAGGGGCATGTACACTAATCTTCGCGCCAAACATCTCCGGGCCAGGCATGGCCATGGCCGAATTGCTAGAGCCGGTGAATGGCGAAACGACGGCGAGACCGAGGAGAGGTCCACAGACGACGGCAACTGCGGCATAGGCGTGGTCGGCAGGTCGATCCCACATAGCTCCTTGTCCATCTCCGCGTCCTTCACCGCAGACTCCTCCTCCGTCGACGGGAAGAAGTTGCGGAAGAGCGCCTCCGCCTGCCACTTGCTTGCGTTCCGGAACTCGACCCACACGTCCATGCGCCCGGGGCGGCTCAGCGCGGGGTCAAGGCGCTCGTGGTTCGTGGTTGCGAAGAGGATGCGCCCCTCGGAGGTTGTGACGCCGTCCAGTGCGTTGAGCAGACCTGAGAGCGAGAGCGTGTTCACATCACTCAAGTTCACCTCGCGATTCCGGCGGCTCCGGGACGAGCTTGGCGGCGCCATGGGATCCATGCCCTCTTCGTGTCTGTCCTTGTTCTTGTCGCCGCCGGGTGTGCCCGTGGAGTCAGAGTCGCGGGTGACGCTCCGCGTGAAGGCGGCGTCGAGGTCCTCCAGGAGGACGATGCAGCGCGCGGGGACGCGGGACATGAGGGTGGTGAGCGTGCCGTCGGAGATCCACGATGATGACAGGGAGAGCGTGTAGATGTCGAGCATGAGCTCGCCGGCGATGGCGTGGATCAGGGAGGACTTGCCAGATCCGGGTACACCATGGAGCAGATAGCCGCGTTGGAAGGGAATGCCGCGATCAGCGTACCACTGGACAGAGGTCAGCAACTTCGCAGACAAGAGGTCAATGTCACGCACCTTCTCGGACTTCAAGAAGTCTTTGGTGTCGTTCAACAGCATCTCCTTCACCCTGGGGTTGAGCACAATGCTCGATATTGGGCACTTGTGCGAGAGTCAGTCCATCCATGTGAGTCTGCGAAATAGATCTGGATGTGGTGCACGGCTTCCGCTTCGTACTCCTTCTTGGCCTGGAGGACAAGCCGCTTGAGTACGGTGTTGTTGCGGGCGACAACGCTGGGGACAATGGGCGTTAGACATCGGTATTCGGTCCGAATACATGCGAAACAAAAGAAGAAATGAAATGGTGGGGCAGATAGGTGGTATATAAAAGCGATGGGCGCTGCTTACCTTTAAATCGACAGATGTCAGGCTTGCCCCTGCGGCAGTCAAAGCACGGCGGCAGAACGACGCGACGGCACGCATGAGTTTGGTTGGAATAGTTTTCTCCCATCATCGCCTCTGGATAGGGATACGCGGTCGATCATGACCGACGCGCACCTTGACCTATGGTCGATATGGTCGATTGAATAGAGGTGGTTGAAGAAGGCGGGCAATAGGCGTGAACATTAAAGGCTCAGCCGGAGGCCGCCGGGTTTGAGAACTGTGTTCACACGCTCCGCAAATAGGTTTGTTGAAGATTATTAGTACGGACTCGATAGGCTCGTGACCCGCTTCGGGACTTCCGGCTGCTCGCGAGCTCGCTGTCCCTTCTTCCCCTTTTAGACAGCCGCTCGCGTGCGTTACTGGTAGCGAGTCTACGGACTCGACTGCACTTTGCAACATATGCATGTGCATGTATATGTTGACTTTCAACAGGAGCAATCGAATTATGGCTCGCCGGAAGACTAGAGTATGACCAGTTTCTTCGACGAGACGACAATTTAGCTAAAGTTTCGCAACCCAATGAGCCGTGCGGCCGGCGGTGGCACATAGTGGTTTAGTACTACACGCGTTGTCTGGCATCGGATATTTAGAATTGAATAGAGGAATTGGACATGAGTTACTATTCAGCAGTTATTAAGTACCTTCCCCGTCGAGCGTCCCCCTTCCTCCAACAGGCCCAAAATATCTGCCCGCAACTTTCAGCGCACAGCTTGCTTATGTACTTCTCCCATCCCAATAGTTTATGCAAAATCCTTTGCACCTCACCGATTGCCCTTGCTTTCTGTGACGAAAGCAAGTTCACTCCGAGCCAGGGTGATATTGAGGCTGCAGGTTTTATACTACTAATATTCAGGCGCCTTGTTCGAAAAGTCCATCAAACGAAACTGTCGTCACAAGCTCATTAGACTCTGCACAGAAACAGTGCATGTAGTGTATCTTCCACCTCCAGGTACATTTCCCATTCCACGTTCCATCCGTTTCTTGTTTGTTTCTCGCCGGAGCCAAACAACTGAGGCTCCCTAATGGAGTAGCCGATCACCATTGTCTCCAAGCCTCCCGGCCTCACCTACAGCAGCCTACAGTCTTCAAGCCATATGTACAACATTGAAAATCGAACCCCTCAACTCACACATCATGACCCCGGTAGTCGTCAACACACACCCAGCGAGTAAAAACGAACGATTGGAACTGTCGGTAACCATAAACACTTCGATAGCAGGGCCCGGATCACTTGCCTATTTTGGTTGCGCCACTTATTTGTTCCAGCGACGAACAACAGAAAATGGGTATGACGTGAAATGGGAAATGTACCTACGGACATGAAAACAGCTGTAGATCATCGCCGCGGAACCAGAGTGTTTCGTGGGAAAGAGGGCGCAAAGGCGTAACTTGGTGTAACCAGATGGATAAACGGTGTGGATACATGTTAGCGCCACAGACACTGCGGCTGGAAAACACATTGCTTTATTTGACGGCAACTCTCATCCAATAGCTACCTCCGTCAAGAGTAAAGGGTACTGAACAACGAGGAATTGACAAAAAGAGGTTTGATCGGGTGCTCTCGGGAGTGGGCGAGACACTTTGAGGCCTGTCACACACGATCAGCACACGCCATGAGAAGGTTCAGAAGAAAGCTGCACCCCAAGTGCACATCCCATACGCGCGCATGCACTGCCCGCACGCAGAACTGCCTGTCGCTAGCGAAGCTCGTCTAATCCGTGTACTGCAAGTTCGCGCTGAACGCGTTCCCGTGGCGAGCTCGCCGATAAGGCCTCGCTGGAGTTGGCGCCGTGTTGAACCTTTGGAGTAGACTTACAGAGTATTCTGAGCGAAACTTCTGACGGAGTGGCGCCCAAGTGGAGAGCATCTAAAGCGTGCTAGTTTGGAATTTATAGGGCCGAGAACCGCCAACAGTCAAGGTGCATAAGGATGCCACCAGCGATGTGGCGAGAGAGCCCTCGCAAAGCGTCAATATTACAAGCGGCAAAGTGGCTTCTAGAGGAGCCGAAAGACTGGGCTCAATGCTGGGTTGGGAAGGGCAATAGGGCACAGGAGCGACATGGCAGGCAACGCGCCACTTAGGTTACTTAATCGTAAATGGTCTCATCACACTCATCACGCGACGTTATGGACACGCTCGCGCCGAGTTTGGCCCTCCCACTTGACTTGTTTACAGTGTGAATACTAGCTATAGCACTGTGTACGTTGGTCATCCTGCCTAAAATTCTGAGGCTGTCGAAGTCTGAGTCCCGCCATGACCGAGTGCGGCGCTGCAAATCTGTGCTTTCGAATACATTCCCACGCTCTGCCTGCGCTTCGAATTCCCCTTTGTCTCGTCCAAGGTGCATTGGAACTTTGATACCGTGTCGTTGTCTCCCTCTGGCGCTTTTGCATACCCTCGCACTTGATCTCATACGCGCTCGATCGTGCCGGCTGGTAGCACAGGCGACCCGCACCCTTTTTATCCGGCCCCCGACAAGGACAGGTACCCTCCAAACTTTTGCCTCCACGCAGCGCAAGTAGGGCCTCGACTCCGCCTCAGGAAGTCGGCCCTGAGGGTGTTGTCCGGCTGTAGCGCTCTCAAGCTCTACGCGGCGGAGGGTCGTTCGACATGGCTGAGAAGAGGCAGACCAACGCCGCAGTGGAAGCGATCATCAAGACGCAGAGCAGCACCAACATCAGCATAAGCGAGCAGTCGTTACTCGCGGGCGACATCATCGCAAACCTGCTGCTCACGGATACCGGGGTGATCATCACCGACAGCGACTCCACCCTGTTGGGCGGGAACTCGTTCCTCCTGAGGAACCTCAGTTTTCACCGGGAAGCGGATGGGCACATCTGTCGTGGCGGACGACATCTTCACCACCAGTACCTTCGCGGGGATCGCGTCGCTCGTGTGGGCCGAGCTTGGTGGTGCTGATCTTATGGACGCCGGCGAGAAGGGAGGGCTGGTTAAGGGCGGGCTCGACAAGTTTGCGGACAGCGAGGGGAATGACAGCAACTCAGTCATCTGGCACGCCGTTTCTCGGTATGTGTTTCATAGCTTTCACATGCACACCGACTAACTCGCATGCAGCATCATCCGCGCCATCGCTGTTCCCCTGCTCCGCCCCATCCTGGGCATCATTGTCAAGCGCGTCATGTCCCCAACAAGGTGGGCCCCGCCACGGCCTAGACACAGTGGACGATGACGAAGCGTTACATCAACTCCTTTCTGCTCTCGCAGTTCGACCTCAAGCGCGCGTTCGACATCCTCGGCACGCACTACTATATGACGAGCGTCATCTTCCGCGCGATGGGCGCAAAGATCGGGAAGCGCGTGTACTGGCCGGGGTCGGGCATCTACTGCTTGGACCCGGAGCTGCTCGAGATTGGCGACGACGTCGTCTTTGGCAGGCGCTCGGAGATCTTTACGACAGATCGCATTGGCACGTCGAAGGTCGTCATTGAGAATGGAGGTTAGTGCTTCGTGGATATCATATATGATGGGGTACTAACTACTGCCGACAGCTATGATCGCAGATGGCGCTGTTTGCTGACGGCAAGACTGGACTGATGATGACTGAGCCTGATCTCGTTGAGGTAAGCTTTCTTTGACTGTCTGAACAGGTTCAAGTCTAACAAGCTTGGTGACAATGTCAGCATGGATGATTGACCTGTCGTCGTGCATATCAACTCGCGCGGTAACTTCGCCCTTAATCGCCTTCGTATCTCACCTGGGTAAGCATTTCTTATATATCTTGTTGGATCTATCTAATGTCTACTTCTAGTTGCGCCCTTCGCCCTGGATCCCGTCTGCTCCCTGGTGCCTCCGTGGAGGATTCTTCCATGCTCCGCGAGCACACTCCTCACTTTCAGATGAGATCGCTGAGGCCAGCGAGGTCTACGTTGACTGGCCGCTCGTCAACTTCGGCAGTCTGGGTGGAAGAGCTTCGACAAGGAAGCCGAGAGGACTGCCGCATCGTCAACGACTACCCTCTCACGTGCCCCATGTGCCGCGAGTTCCCTCGCTACAGCACTGTCACGATGTGTGGGCATGTCTTCTGCAAGCCGTACGTCTTCTTCGCTTCGCTTTCCTTCACTCCAACTGAAGTTATTTTCGATATAGATGCATCACGAACGCGCGCTCTCTCTCAAGCAGAAATGCCCCGTATGCATGGGCCCATACGTCGCGCCATGATTCCATGAGGATCTACCCAATGTTCATGCTATAGGTGTATCCTGTTTCGGCGGACTTTATGAACTTTATGGACTGGGAGTGTAACTACTTCACGCAGACATAGATTATATAGATGACCTGACGCCAAATGCATGGCCCCTGAAGATGATCCCGCATATTTCTCCCTCTTTCGCATCCTTCGCATTCGCATACCTCATAGCTTTTACTGCAATTCAATATTTTACTGGTCTTTATGAACAAGTCCTTTTGTGTTGGTATGCGCAAATGATCAACAGAAGGAGGCCCTTCTACATGCGTGAAAAGTTCAGTATACCCGCACAAACTACTGCTGAGTCTCACAGATTGAGTCCCTTTGCGATATATGTACGTGTCAGATTCATATGCTAAATAATACACTGCTACAAAACTATGACTTCCTCTTCTTCTTCTTCAGTTCTTGAGACGATTCTGCAGATCCAGCCCCATATTCTGGGTCCCTCTGCCGCTTCTTTGAGTTGATCCAGGTATTATATCGCGCTAAGGCAGTGTTTTTGAAAGAAAGTTCAGTTTCCTTTCGGAATCTGCCCCAACTGACAGCGAAACCAATCGGCTGCGTATGAGGTCCACCAACAGCCAAGACTGCACGCTTCCACAGTTCTGAGAGGGCGGCGTCTAGGCTTTCGGTGCTCTCGTCAGATTGAGGTATAATCTGCTAAAGCGTATAGGCGGTTAGGTCTGGAGCTGATTTAGATAGGAGTATATACCTGCTGTGCTGCGCGCGGCTCGATATCCCCTGCCATCCAGACATCAACACAACACGTCATCTTCCCGCACCAGGTGTCGCCCTTCACCGTAATTGGTCCTTGCCTAGGAGTCACTAAGCCCTCCCATTCATCTTCCGATATCGTGTCCGCTGCAGTTGGGGTTCGTTGCGGTTTTTTGTAATCAGGGTCCTCTTCGAAGTTGACAAGAATTGCTCCAACAAGTGACGGGGAGTTGGAAAACCGCCCTTTAATTTTTGCTACAGCGGTATCTCTCTTCTGGGAGAACGACACCTCGATAAGAACCACTGGGTCGTTGCGCTTGTTTTGAATCGTCATATCGGCCACAAAGGTCTGATCGGGATCACCATGATCATCTAGAAGCTCAGTTGTAAGGGCAGCACCCTTAATCCATCTGAACTCCTCCGGGCAAGAGTCCTCCTGTGCTCTCATAGCTACGCCGAAGTAATCAGAAAGGTAATTGGTCGCCACTTCATGTGCCGCTGATGGAAAGTGAAGAATCAGGCACTGCGACTTGAACACATAGCCATATCTAAAAGGCCTTTACTAAGGTGGCATGTACACAAGGAAAGAAGGAACGCGCACCTAATCCTCTTCTGCGACAGAAACTCTTTCACCTCTCGAAACATATCTGTAGAGACTTGAGGAATCTAAATGTGTAGCGTCAGACTAGTGATCGGATGTGTTGTGTGGTACTGACAGTAATATCGCCTTCTGAGTGGGATTCTAAGGCACACAGCCTCTTGACATGTCCTACAACTGTCTCCCCTTGGCTGGTGGTTGATACAAGATGCAAGGAAGACCTTGCGCTTGGTGGAGGTGTAATCGGAGTAGGAAATTTCGGGATTGACGTCCCAGAGACCACCGTGGGTTCAGTGGATACTTTGGAAGCCTTCGTCGATTTCACTGTATAATAACTTCTAAGCGGAGCAGAGTCTCCGCCACAAAGAACGGACATTGCGATACAGGTTTACGACGACGTTGGTGATCGGAATCCAATACTGTGCCGCTTGTTTGTGCTTATGTGTGGCGCGTACTTATGTGTGGCGGAGCCCCAAGTCGGTTTCGCACGTGGTTACAGCTATTTACTCATGTTTATCTTATCATTTTCCTCTTATACGTGCAGAAGTTTCGGGGAGCTCTTTCGACCCCCCCTTTGTATTACTCTACAACCTCTACAGAAATACTACCCCCGTGCTCTCGGTTCCTCCTCGTAGGGCTCCTCCTCTCGTGTGGACTACATACTTCGCGTAGCCACATATTTTTTGAACAGCCGCTCTTATCTATATATCTGATCGCTGTCGACCGACGCTAGGGGCTTGATCACCCTCGAACGATGCCGACAACGACCATCAAAATGACTCTTCGCAGCGGACGCCAATTGCGCCGCTCTCTCTCCCTTCCACCTCCGGCGAGTCCCTTGACGTCCTCGAAATGTTCGAGTGTCGGTAACATAATGTTCCCTGTGTGGCTCGAGGAGCACGCAGCTGTCAGTAGTACTCCGAATCGATTTGATTGGAGTATGTCGAGTGATGAAGACGACTTACCCGACTTAAGTGACTCGAAGGGCGCTGCCAGCAGGCGGCACGGATGGGAGCAGCAGCCATGGCGGCGAACAACGAGAATATAGAAACGGATTCCATGGTGGGCGCTCGGCTTATGCCCTTCGGTTATCATCATCAACTTGGGCATACCGTGTATATGTACACTTCATTTATCATTTCAACTCATCGCTGACGAGACCTTGGCAGCGAATTGGCAGGAGATTTACATCGATACTATGGGTCCGCGTGTAGCAGCGCAAGGGCATCAACATCGGGTGTGATCTACCAGACTACCCTTCTGCAACTTACGTTGCCGACCATCTAGATTCATACTTAAGTGAGTCCCTGTTGAAGGAAGGGAGTAGCGAATTGGATATGCTCCGGAGTGGCCAAGGATGAAGCCGAAATCATGTTAATGTCACTCAAGTGCGGAGGTGTCGGTCAGTTCTATCCGCCTTGGGATTGCATGATCGTCACGCTGATTCGAATATTAGACGCAGGATTTAATTTGACCCCCCACTAATCGTGTGATCTCACTGAACGCTGATCCTTTTGCTTCTGTTCATAGTCAAGCCTTTGACCGTGTCCCTCGTCTCGGACAGCAGCGCAATGTCTTCGCCGAGCGACGCGGTATTCCGTCCCGGTTCCTGGCTGTACAGCTTCTCGCTATCGCACTGAAGCCTGGAGCCCCAGCCCTACGAACCCGCAAGTGGTGACAAGGAATAGAATTCCCGAATTGACTCCGAGGTGTGGCGACCTGCGCTTGAAGCATCTATTCAGAAAAGTGAACTGTTTGCTAAGAAAAAACAGCAAGCGAGGATCGTTTGTATGATCCTATTGAATGGTTTAAAGTGCTCATAATGGGCACATCGCGCGCTTCGATGCTGGTATCGATACACTAATTTCACGGCTTCGACCTCGGAGGCAGTACTCACCTACGAGTCGTTTCGTTCACCCAACCAAACCATGTTATTTCGCCACAGTTCAGGTTGAGATCTGGGCGCCCACGAGAGCTGATCAGACCTGACCAGGCCATTTTGGATTTTCCAACTTTCCTTGTCTATATATGGATAAGATAGTCGTTGTTATTGCGTGTTCATGCCGCGCGCTAACATATGCCCGGGTATATACGTTCATTTCACTCGAGACTTAGAACAGGACAACGTAGGAGCACAGGATCGGTGGCGGCTGAATTGGTTAATGAGATTTCTCATTTGACCACAAGATAGCACTGCATCCGAGGTGTATTCTACGACGGTGACAGTAAGTCAGGGATGGAAATGGGGATAATGAAGAGGTTAAAGCAGAAAGCGACGGCGACACTGAGGACATCCCAGCGCTGGCCAGCTCCAGAAAACGCGGCTGTTGATATTCGAAGGAGACTTATAAGAGAGTCTGGCGAGGCTGTGAAATAGCAGCCTTCAGGAAGCGCGAATGGAGGTGAATGAATCCAATGTATTGCTGCCGAGATCTGCAGTTACATGGCTGGTGAATCTACGGTATTGCGCCGCACCTTGCGCCACACCTTGTGGGCTGGTAAGTTCCTGGCCCCGGATCACCTCTTGTGCCCTCGAAACAACTGGGGAATGTGTTCATTATGATGTTAGCGATATATCCCCCTTACCAGATCTTCTTACCAAACAATTCACTGGAGGATTTCTGCAAAATACGCCGCTGAACGATTGCATCCAGATTGAATCTCTGCGCGGCGACAACAATATAGCCAACCAATGACATTTCGATAGCAGGTGTCTGAAGCCGATGAGAATCAAGAAAACATGTAAGTCACTCACCTAGCTCGCGAAGCTCAGCAAAAGGATGCACTCTGCCAAGGGCCGAATAGAACTTCAGACGTTCTTCAACTATCCCCCAGACACGTAAGTCGTCGCACTGCAGTTTTATACATCTACGAGCACTCATACATTTCCTTGCTTAGCACCGACTTCCCTATTGTAAACTTCTTCACGAATAGCGCCGCGGCTGCTTCCAGGTATAGACAAACTCCTCGAGAACGGCGATGCGGTCGTCTACTGCCGCTTTGGGGAGGATCTCACAGCGTAAGCATGGGCGCGCCTGAGATGCGACGGAAATGATGGGCTACAGGCGGGCGGCGGGCTCCTCTTCTCTCAGCGGGATCAGCACCCGGTGAATGCTGGACGGTAGGCATTGGACTTGTGGTAATCTGTTGTCCATCCCATCGCGCGGGTGCATCGCACGTACAACACCCTCCAGCGCCATTCGCGCCGGGATTCGTAGATGCGTAAGCTTCGGCGCTATCTCCCCAAGGCACGCATAGCTGGGGTGTGACATCTTACTTGCGAGCTACGAGCCCACTGATGTCAAGGCGGCGCAGCGTGGGGCACACGGGCATGAGCAGCGTTTTCAAGATGAACCGTGAGGCTGAGCTCTGGGAGCGCGGGCAGGGCCACGGGCGCACAAATGACAGTCCTGAAGAAGGTACTCAGGTTGGCGTGGAGAATTTCGATGGTGAGAGTACGGACAGTGGCGGAGGTGTGTGTGAGGATGACGTGGAGTTCGTCTGTCATCTGTAAACCAAAGTGCAGTTTGGCCTGGCGGACTTGTCGCGATCATCGGAGATGAAAAAGTGCTGGACATGATTCAGTGTCGCAGGTGCATCTAAAAGAAGGGCCGAAAATGTGGAGATCTGGCGTAGTCCGTAGTGCGACTGAGCGCAGCATGAAAGGTTTGGAGCAATCGTGGATATCGCGCGAGACAAGGGAGAGCGCACAGCCCGTTTGCCCGCCATCTGTACATGCAAAGGCAAAGACGTGGTCCCGCAGCTCAGTTGGGAGCTGGTAAGTGGGTATTTTGCGTGGTCAGGGAAGTTTTATAACACAAGTTATCAGTCTTGAACGACGTCTAGTATAGAGTAGCAGAGATTGAGGAAGAGTCTCAGAGATGGATGGATGATCGGATTTGGAAACGTGGGAAGTTGGAATCTCCAACACTTTTCGGAATCGTGTTCTTTCATATTCATCTCGCTACCACCTCCTTAAGACTACCTGCGATAGGGCTGAGATATGTACATGGAGCGAATATGGGTGGTGAGCTGTATCACTGTGTTGCTGATTGCGCTCTAGTTAGATAGCTATAAAATATATTACAACCCCTACTTTGTCGGCCTCTTGTACCGATTAGTAAAATTAGCAGGTTTATGAGTTTCCAAATCAAGTGCATCCTCCCCATCCCGCGGGTTCAAATGTCTATCAACTTCTGTTCTTCCCGCAAATTTCAGGCCGCAGAGACATTCGTAATCACCAGCTCCAGTCTTTTGAAATTTTGCCTTGCCTAAATTCTTCCTGTCGATTCGATATTTAACTTCCATCGTGTTTGGTGTCTCAGGAAGACTCTGTGCGCCCTTGGCTGGTCTAGACGCTGCCTGATACCTAATGGGCTCATATTCAGAACACGACTCTTCATCAAATCTAGAGTTAGAGCTAGCAGGAGCTGGTGAACCCAGATGGAGCCGCTTTCCAGATGGCTCATCCTAAAAATTCTCCAAATGTGAGCTAGATCTGTGGGTATGTGGAAAGTACATACCGCCTGCCCTGTTATAACAAGATCACCGTCATTAAGCTCGTTGCCTTGCCATTCTCGAGTTTTTCGTTTTCTTCCAAGATTAGTATACGTTGACCTATCCAGAGCCTGAGCAGTCCTATCTTGTCCCGAAGACATGCCAGACTGTTCAAATTCGGGCTGAATGCCGACAGGGCGAGGCAGAGAATCTGCTTTTCCCGCAGGGAACAGCCCAGAGTGCGTACTAGAACTAGCAACTCGATTTGCGACTCCACTCTGTGAGGGGTACGCTGATTTGCAGATATGTTAGCGGTGTGCAAGGACCTGACTAAATATATAGTTTACCATGTACTCCTCCAAAGTCGCCAGAATTATCACCGTGGGAGGCTGAACGATCGTCTTCGCCAAGGTCTGCATCGCTGTCTGCTTCCTTCGGAAAGACAGACTGAACTGGGCGACGAGAGAGGTCTTGAGGTGGTTGGAGTTGAAATAAATTCGACAAGCGAGCCTGAGGGATATTGCTGCCCGAGGAGACGGAGTCCAACAATAGGCGTCTCAACTCTTTCACCTCCTTGACCAATGCACTTTCTCTCACGTACACCTCTTTTCCGAATGTTGCATTATACATATCTTCCTCGTTCATTTTTCCAGGGGCACTGCCGGAGAAGCCAAGGAGCGCGTACCACGAGTCAAGAAATGCAAATGTATCACGCACGAGGGCACTAGTCAGGCCGGGATGTGTTCCGTGTACTATTGCATAGCGTTCCCCTCCAATCTTTGCGCCGTGTCCCTCTTGAAAGTGTAGAACAGAATGGGCGGTTGATTTGATTCCTAGTTCGTAATGCTCCGCGATGGCTGGCATCAGTTGACGAATAGCAGCTAGACCAAGAGAGAGGCCTAGATGCTTTTTCGATGTGGCCTGAAGTATCTGAGTGCAGCGATTCTCTGGCCACAACAGTCCGTTACTAGTGTAGAAATAGCTTTTGTACATCTGGTTCCGCCCGGGATGGCAAACACCGACAAAGAAATGTTCGAGCCCGGCTATGAGAGAGCCAAATCGAAGAATGAGGTCGCTAAGAGCAGGGGGTGGGCCATGGAGAGTGATTCGGTCAGCTCCGGTGAGCGCTGATGTCTTGGAATAGTTCCCGACAAATGCCAGACGCTTTAACATCCAGAAAATGTTACGGAACCGCTCCGCTGTATTACACAGCTTAAATAGCCGCTCTTCCGAACCACGCTTCGCCATTCCAGAGAGCCAGTGCAGAAGCACATATATGAGCTCTTTAAACTGGCGTATGTAATCCAGGTACTCCTGACACTTGCTGGGGTGAAACACAATTGTTGAGCCCACACGGCTATAGAAATGACCGCTGAACGCCTCAGCTTTTGTCATGAAAGCTAACATAACGTCAACTTCATGAGAGAAGTCCGGATTGGCTAGAAACCCTTGGCCAAGTCTGTCGTCTGCCAACGGATCAACTATTCTGTCCCAGTCAAGTGAGATATTGAGATCTCGGTCGGACAAGCCAAAAAGAAGCTTTTTTTGAAGGATATCGGTGGCTTGCTGCCATACGTCCACCAGCATAGCTGATATCCGGGTCACAGAGCAAGACTGGCCATCAAACTCAAAGTCAGACCCATGCTCCGTAAGAAACAAGGTGCGGGGCATAGATATAGTGCCTTTGACGGAAATCCAGATGATACGCTGAAGATGCCGAATTGACGCAAACGAGCACACCTGGTCAGAGCTCAGCCATCGACAGTACTTGTCGACTGTCCTGTTATACGGTTCAGTGTTAGCCCAGCGTAGATGTTGATAAAAATAGGGCGAACCTGTCGAGGGATTTTTGAATATGTATTCCTTCGTAGACCACGGAAAATTGAGCCCAATATTGGAGTATGGAAAGATTTGATGCAATACCCTCGGGCCTACGAAATGATCCATCTCCGTAGAGATTGAAACATAGGATAAACGATTCAATAGGAAGGTGAAGCCGGCGAAATTCGGCCTGCTCCACCTGTGATGTGAATAGAGATATTGAAACCTTGTGAAATGCTGCCAGTATGTCGACTTCCGTGGATTCACCAGCCTCAAGTGTGCTTTGTAGGTCCTGCAAGGCTTTGCGCTGCATGGTAGAATAAAGAACTGGATAAACCAAAGCAGAACTATCCAGCTGGGGATCAGCTGTGGGTTGATCCTTGTGTGCAGTCGGGCCTGACGCTGGCCCGTCATCGGTGTCTAGAATGAGGCCATCACCTTCCTGATGTTCAACATCAAAAGCGAAGATATTGTCGCCGTCCTCCTCGAATTTCTCCACCAATTCCATGGTAGCTTCCATAAATTCATCCATCGCACCGATCTCGTCATCGTCGGCATAATCAATGGATGTAGAGGATAATAAATCTTCTGCTAGAGAGGCAGTGCCGGCGGCGGGCGAAGCAGTACCGCTCTGACTCATGCCTGATGATCGGCAGTCTCGCAGACAGTATATCACCGCTCGAGCTATGATGCTGGCATATCCATTTACAGCCTTCGAGCTCGTTAAAAGCGAAAATGGCTTACTGTAGGGATTATAAGAACATGTTATTTGATGAAAGTAGAAAATAGCCACTTACGATTTCCAGCTATTGAGTTTAGACAGAGGGGCAGGGTGTGTTGAAATTTCTAACGCGCTGACTGCTCGCAAGTATTTGGCGGCTAATAGTCTAAGTCCTTTGTACGATTGAGGTTCGCTCGGGCGTGGCAGTTCGGCCCTCTCAGTGAGGTGTCGAGTAGAGTAGGGCTGGATATGTGCTGGCCATTGCGTTCTGGTAAGGAATGGGGACTGGTCCCGAAGCCTTGGATCGTTATGGACTTGGGTGGTTTCGCTTGGCTCATCAGGCCGGTGATTTGGTAGTGACTGAAACCACAGATTGAAATCGCTCTCTTGTTGTACCCCGGAAAGCTCGAGATGGACCTGAAAGTGATGAGAAGCATATCCTTGTCCAAAGAACTGCTGGATAACGGCATTTTTAACGATTACTGCAGGCAGACTCGGAGCCATGTCGTGTGCGGGTAGAGTGGATATTGTCTCAGTGTGATCGCCCTTGTGATGGTCACGAACGGACCTTTCGGTCAGTGCGCCGTAGGAGCAATGGCCGCAGCCGAACCCGACCTGCTGGGACAAAAATTCAAAAGGCGGCAGTTTGGCAGGCGGGAATCCATTGGGGAATACTGGGTCTGTCTCGCTGATGAGACCATCCCTTTTCAAAAATATCTCGACAGCCTCTTCTAAAGAACGTTTTGCTGCATGTGTTGGCCTAAGACTTGCGTGAGGGCCTTCTTTTTTCATAAAATGAGCCATGATATGTGTTGGCCTGATGGCCGCGTTGCATCTATCCCTGCATATTGGGATGCGACCTTCATACAAGTAAATTTGCCGATGTGCTAGCTCTGGAACAAGCATTAACATGGTCAATGCAGTGAGGTTTGTCGCCTGAGGATGTGGAGCGGAGGAAACGATAGTGCAGACTAAGTGCAGACTGACAGCGACTCAGTGGAAATCACAACAGATTTGTACACAGTGAAAAACTCTGGTGTCTAATTTCGCGTAACCCTCATTGCGCTTCCACATTCCTGTTACGTGTGATGGTGTGAATTTACCTGGGCACAGGTTCACTTGAGGGCGCAGCGCGTGGCGCACACCCAAGACGTTCACACCAGTCCGAGCCCTATAGTTCACGGTCTCCCAGGGGAAAAAATCTAATATCCATATTCATTGGCTCCTTGCGCCTACTTCGCTGAGAACTACATGCCAGCGCTGTTCGTCGCTACCGTAACCTATCAGCGGGACTGAATTCTAACTGTGGCGCTGCCGTCAGTGCTGTGGCGCATCTAGATAACCGCTCTTCTCACCAACTAAGGGATCCTAGCTGTCCTATTAGTATATGGCCCTGTAACCACTCTCCGCTTCTCGGGCCAGGGCCAGAAAACACCCTTAAAAGGACGCCCACGGTTTTACGGCGCCAAGCGTCAGTAGCCTACGTCCCTAAGAGTGAATAGACCAAACATAAAGCTTTCAGAATGATATTCTGAGTACAAAATAAAGTCAGCCAAGCTAGCGAACACAAGCAACATGAACCCTTACAACCTCGAGGTTGGATAATCCTGGGATTCGTGAGTGGCGAGTGTTTCAGGTCCAGTCGAGTGGTGCCCGCGTTGGTTCTCGAACACTGCTGACTTCATCCAGATCTGCATCAGACGCAAGTTAGTAGCGGAGCTCGATGGCGAGTGCTTGGGATGCCTACCTGCTCTGTGTTGGCGATCAATCAAGACACCTTGGCCAAGCGCGCACGTGCCACGTGTTTTCTCCAGTTCGATCGATATCAGCCTGAGCGCGAGGACCTTCGCAAGATCCCAAGGAGGTCGAACACACCCCTCTTCCGCGCGCGCATACCGAGCAGACGATCCATGAGTGAGTTCTCCATAAACCCTCAGACTAATTGACATCCGTCGCAGGTGCCAAACTCGCATTGATTGACTTGCGCAACAGCTCTTCGCCGTCCAGGGTGTCATCCGCGCGACCGACGAGGAGGGCGATGTCTCCGAGAACATGGTACGCTGGGCAGAGAAGCTGCTCAGGGAGACGATCGTCTTGGTGGAGGGAAGGGTCAGGGAGGCAGAGAAGGAGGCGCAGATACAGTGTACACAAGTTTGAGATGGACGTTGTCAAGGTATGTTCAAGCGAGGATGCGAGGGTTGTGCCATCCACAGGCTTGCGAGCCGTACCGTGTCTTATCATGATGCCGCGCTACGTATGCGCCGCATACGTTTTCTCCGCGCTTCGTTCCTGATATCCCTGCTCGTATTCCATTTCCTTCTGCTCATTCTCCCCCATTTACGTCTTCCATCACATACTGACGGCCTATCCACCCATAGCTCCACCCTCCCATTTCTCCGTCCTCTCCGAATTGACTGAGTCCCCAGCATGAACCGTCGCCGGCGCCACGCGCCCCATCAACGCGATGGACGAGGACAACGGGGCGCTCACAAACACCGGGTGCATCATCGGCATCCCCCTCTACTCGCGCCTGAAGCACCGCACGATGGACGTCAGGACGCCCACTGACCAGGATATCTTTACCATCCAAGGTGCGCGCCTCCTTCCCCCCCTTTCTTCGACTTGCATGATAACACGCATCTTTTCTAGCCCGCGTATGCCGGTGCGTCCGCGAATACCTCGACGAGCGCGGCTTCTTCGAGGTGCACACCGCCAAGCTGCAGCCCGCTGCCACCGAGTCGGGGAGCAGTGTCTTCAAGATGGCTACTTCCAGCGCGCGGCGTTCCTCGCACAGAGCCCACAGCTCGCGAAGGAGACGTGCATCAGCGCAGACGTTGAGAGGGTGTACGAGATTGGCCCTGGTATGTCCTTCTTCCCTCTCTGCGCGAATCGTTACTGACAGAGCATGCGCAGTGTTTCGCGCGGAGAACTCGAACACGCATCGCCACATGACCGAGTTCACGGGGCTCGACCTCGAGGTGGCCATCGAGCACCCGTACCTCGAGGCGCGCACCGTCATCGGCGAGCTGCTCAAGTACGTCTTCCGCTCGCTGCAGACGGAGCACGCCGAGGAGATCGAGCGCGTGAAGCGGCAATTCCCGCACGACGACCTCGTCTTTCCCGAGGAGACGGTTGTATTGGCGTTCGCGGACGGGATCAAGCTTCTGAAGGAGAGCGGTGGGCGGAGGAGCGGTTGACGAGTACCAGGATCTGTCGAGGCCTGCGGAGGTGCGGCTCGGGCAGCTGGTTAAGGAGAAGTATTACATGGATTACTACGTCCTCGATGCGTCGCTTTCGTCATTCCTCTCCGCAAACGCTGACCTCTTCGCCCCGCAGACAAGTTCCCTGCGGAAGTCCGCCCCTTCTACGCGATGCCGGACCCCTCCAACTCGAAGCTCTCGAACTCCTTCGACAATTTCCTCTGCACTCCGCGAAGGCGCTCGAGGCGCGCATCAGCGCCGCGGGTATCAACGTTTCAACCCCGCCGAGAGGGCGGACTACCTCGACGCGTTCTTGGAGCTACTGTACGCTGCCGACCGTAGGTTCAGTCACGCATCACGGCCACCAAATTTTACCTCGTTTTAAATCGTCTTAACTCGAAAGAATATTTATCGGCCTCGCCGGACGAGAAATTTCCAGATTTCGTGAACCTACAGTCGGCGGCGTACAGTATATGTAAACCCAAGCAAATACCGCGAACCTAAAATCTTCCTTACCTGTACCTATCTATATGCTTTCTGCCCTATATAGTGGTATGCCAGATAAGATTCAGCGAACAAGTGTTTAAACATAGGCACGAACCTTTTCATATGCTTACCTCTTTTCAGCCAGACGGTCCCTGTGGACAACACGCCGTCAATCAATGCAAATAGCCCCTGAATTAAACACGCATCTTGAATCTTTTGATCGTTCCCACTGCAGCACGGCGCACCATGCACTTTCCTCGATTTCGCTCTGGTCTTATCCGATTCATCTCTCGTCTTTCATCTATCATGTCCCAGCAATGCAGCAATATTCAGCGAGGTCGGTTTGAGGTCGGTTGAAAGTTTTGAGGCGGAGGTGCGTGGGAATTAGGTTAAGTGCCTGGCGCTTCCCGCATGCCTTAATTGTTTAGTATCTGTCTTTCCATATCTGTTCCTCTCTGGGGCCTTTGTCGTCAAAATGGTCGACCAACACAATTCAAACTCCCCCGACTCCCTCTCACCTCTGACGACGACATGCCTCTGGTGGCAAACTCACAATCTGTCCGACACATGCCCTGTACTCCTTCAAAGACATTTCAATGCAGGGGCTATGGCGAATGCAAAATGGTATTCAGCCGAAGCGAACACTTGGCGAGGCACATCAGGTCCGCTTCACTTCAATCCCTAATTCTGCACATGCGCTAACACTGCTATAGAAAACATACTGGCGAACGCCCCTTTACGTGCCACTGCGGCAAGCAGTTCTCGCGTCTCGACAACCTGCGCCAGCACGCGCAGACCGTTCACGCCGATAGGCTCGACAGGAACGAACAGATGATGCGCGATCTCACCTCATTGCACGCCACTATGGCTGCAACCAAGACCGCCGTCAAACACCAGTTGATGGCGACGGGCGGCGATAACCTTGCGATCAAGCAAGAGGACGACCACGGCGATTCCTTTCGTAGCCGGCCGGGGACGTCTGCGGGCTATGAAGGTGCCCACAACGGCATCATCTACCAGGGGGGCACTAACTGGTTCCCCTCCCACTCTTCCTTTCAATCCTCGCATTCCTTTCGCGACGACAATAGACATTCCTTTCGGACCACCAACCAGCAGACCAGCCATCCCTTTCGGAGCCCCGCCGATAACCAGACACGCTCCGGCACAGGGCAGCCCTTTCGGGGCTCTCACGCACCCGCGTCCCCGCCTCAGCCTGCTCCATTTCCAGCCAACCCACAAGCCTTTCTCGGATTCTCCCACACATTCAACTTTGTCCCCCCAATCGACAACACCCCTGCACGACCTTCTACATCAGGGCCAGGCGGGCCAGCAGCATCACGCGGACCACGACAGCCTGATCCACGGGCAGCACGTGGGCTCCCGCCACTCGCCGCCGTCGTCGCCGCTGCACTCTACGCCGCTCAGCCAGGCGGGGGATGCGTACTTCCCCTTCCAACCACCGCCTCCTTCCACCGACCCGGAACATCTACACGCCCGGGCACGGCACCCGCAGCTGCATCCCCTTGGGGCCACTTCGGGCGTACAGCTTCTGGATATGGACTGGGCGCTCGAGGGGATCGAGACGGAGCCGACGCAGTACAGCTCCCGCCACCTGTATATAGCCGCGATGGGGGAGGACGAGGCGGACTGGGAGGATATGGCGGCGGGGAGGAGGGAGGCGGCGACTCTCCCTTTTCATTCCACCCACCCTCTCAGGAGCTCGCATCTCCTCCACTTGGAGGCAATCCACGCAAGCGACCTCACCCAGGAGGAGATGAACACCCTGATGAGCGCCGGCCTCAGTCCTCACGGCGATACCTCGAGAGCCTCGAGGGATATGAGTACGGGACCGAGTCCCGCCCTGCGAGCCGCCGCCTCTCCGTCATGGAACTCTGCAATGACGCCCCCACCGGCGGCGACGTCGACACATTTGGACTGGGCTCGCGACCTGGAACGGCAGGGGGGTCGGGCTTCCTCCTCGGCGCACTCGCCCTCATCGACGCACAGTCACGGGCAGCACACGCCGACAACGCCGAACTCTGGCATCACGACGGAGGCGGGCGGCTACGCGATGGAGCTCCGGATGCAGCAGCAGCAGCAGATGGCGCGCCTTATGGCGGCGCGGGACCGGGAGGCGAAGCGCCAGGGCGAGGAGTACTTTTCGAGTCTGGGCGCCGGGCTCCCGTATCCCCTCAACTCGCCGGCGCTTCACCACAGTCATGCGTCTCACCCGTCTCACCACAGTCAACCGCATCATGCGTCTCTTCACCCAGCAGCAGGAGCAGCTCATTCTCACGCTCACCCATCTCAACCCTCATCGCAGCACCTGCCTCCGTATTTCCCGGGTATGGACTTGCACACACAGCAGCAGATGGAGCACATGGAGTGTATGGATTTGGAGGAGCACAGTCGTATGGATGTGCATATGGAGCAGCAGCACCAGCAGCACCATCGCCATCCGTTCCAGATGCAGCAGCATATCAGTATCGAGCAGTACAGCCACCACAACCCGCACCAGGGGTACTGGGACGAGCAGCTTCAGAGCCCGATGATCAAGTACGAGGGGTCGGACGGGCTGCTCAGTCCGGCGCTGCTGTTGGAATGAGGGCGTAGAGCTTGCTGTCGGACACGTGTGTTGTAATAATTTGGGATGTTCCCTTGTACTACTCGTTTTCTTTTCTGGGGGTTTAAATATTCGTATCGCTAACTGCTGCGCTGCCTGTTTATATCCATACTTTGGGCGCTGGCCTTCTCGTGTTTGTTTTCATAGTATAGTATGTGACACTAATTCGTCTGGACAAAATGAAACCCTTGTAGCCTGTTCATTGAAGTAGTTTGCTCCGAGTCGCTGGCCTTACTTGGTAACTTTAGCATTCTGCAGCTCCCCTGCACAATCGCATGCGCTTCTTGAGTCTCAGAGAGTACCTTCATCACTGCCGTCGCGCCAGCGATCTCGTCATGCGAGGGTGAGAAGTCCTGTAGAGATATGAGACGGCAAAGAATGACTGCACGAGGGGATATTTGTCGCACCGTCATCTCGTCTGGACGACCCATCCGGAGGATACCATTAATGTGCTGGGTAATTGCGCGGGGGTTCTGTACGACGAGCCAGATACGAGTACCATTGTCGTCTTTCCTCCAGTTCGTAAGCACTGCGGCATATGAGCATCAAATTGAGAGACAGCGGAAAAGGTTACCACGCTGGTCTTCAGGTATGTCATAGCTGCTGGTTCGGGTTGAGGTGTGGGCAGTGTGAATCGCCTCCTGTTCTGCAAACAGTCGAAGGACATCGCAAAGTGGACTGGGGTCAGGATTCTCGGTCCATTATATCACCGCCTCGCAGACGCGTTCGATAAAGACGATTGTGCGCCCCCAACTATCTAAAATGTCATCCTTGAAATCGACGTGGTCCTCGTCTGCAACCTCACGGGACTTGAGCTCGACGTGAAGATCGTGATAGCACTGCCATTTGCGAACAAGGAGATTGAGGATGCCTTTATATTCCTTGGGGAATGTAGCGAGTACACTGGTTCCATGGCCCGGCAAGGTGGATTCGAGGTAGACGTAGTTGATGGGTCTATTCTTGTCGATAAATATGCTGTAAATGGTGTTGGCGGACGCCTCAATGTGTTGTTGAATCGCCTGCACTGCATCATGCGGCCAGACTGTAGACAGATTTCGCAGTCCTATGAAGAGAGTCTGGTATGTGAGGGACATGGAGGATCGATCGATAGGCTGATCGAATCATCTTCTCGTACACAATGCGGACATAATGCGGTCTATGCACGACACAATCTTTACTACATATCACAAACATATCACTGGATCGACTTGCTGATTACCCAATCATGAATTATATTTTAAATTTTCTTGCAGCATCTTGCTAGGGGTGCTCACATAATATGGTTATTGCCACCGTCAAGCTCTCGAGCGAGGGCCGTATCATAACCACCTCACCATAGATATACAATATATGACCGTAACACGGTCTTATGGTAAGTTCCTGAGCAAAACTTGTAAGCTGTTAATCATAATTACAGCTGCTCTGATTTGCGACTGTGAAAAATCGAGCTGTGGCACATCTAAGTTGTGCCACTACATTCCTGCGGCTATTTCCAATACCACACAGGAGTTGGTACTCTACACAATTGTCCTGATGCAGCACAGTAACGCACAAATTGGGCTCGGTCCATGCACAATAATCGTGACCACCCTGCAGAAGCTGCATTGGCGTCGTCACACGGTTGCACTGGAGCAATGCGACCGTGCACGAATAGGGCTGGGCCGGGTCCACTAATCGTGAACACCTTGCAGAAGCTGCATTGGTGTCGTCACGCGGTTGCACTGGAGCAATGCGACCGTGCACGAATAGGGCTGGGCCCCACTAATCTTGAACACCTTGCAGAAGCTGCATTGGCGTCATCACACGGTTGCACTGGAGCAATGCGACCGCGCAGATACGGACCCGCCTTTACTGTGAGTACAATGCAGGAGCTGCACTGTACTGGCTAGTCGCACTGGAGCAATACGACCGTGCACAATAATGGGCGGGTGACGAAAGTACGGGCACGGGCTGCTGGCATGGCACTCTTGTATTTGTGCCTATTTGGTCCGCGCTATGCCCGAACAGGTGTGGCGCGTCCCAAACTCAGGCTCTTGTGCCAAATCAAATACAGCGGTTTGCATATTTACGTGGACAGCCCGATTTTTGAAAACACGGCAAACGGCCGTGTGGCGTGGAGTCTGTGACCAGCGACACGGGCGCCAATATATGGCCAGTCAATCTCACTCACGTCAGAATTCTATCTTATAATTGACTTTATTGCGCTTAATAGGCCGAATAGTACATGTAATAAACAGTCTAATATACACATATATTGTACTTGATTATAGGGTCACAGTCCAAATCGTCACTCGAGAATAAGGTAGCGCAGCAAGTTTTTCGGTGAATGCCCCATGCAATACATAGTTAGTACACGCGCGAAGCGCTTTGACGTTGATTGGAACTGCCAGAGCAAGTGCCTAATCATCGAGCAGTATTGGCATGTTGTCAAAAAAACAGACAGTCGTATGATGCGCCTCTAGAGACCCTGCGCCTCAGCTCGCCGAGGCAGCAGATGCACTCCCCGCACTCGTCTAATGCATCTATAATGATGTAGACATCACCAAATGCCACAATCACTTGCCGAAGAGCTTCTTAAAGAGCTTGAACCGATGGCGTCTCGAGCCCTTTGCCGTGCGATTGGTACATGGCTTCGACGGCCCCAGGAACCCCGTCACAGCGAGAACAGAGCTGGGACAGAATGGATCACAAGAAGTTTTCGTAGAGAAGCAAACCCATCAGGTTCATGTTTCGGCTGTCGAAGAAAAAATACGCCCAACCGGCGATGACAGATGAGCCGGAGGTGCAGATCAACTATGATACATTGGCGCGGTAATATAAGAACAAGATACGATAGAACCGTCTTACCACATCCGGCTGGTAGGGATAGCTTCAGTTTACCACAAGGAGAGAGTCCATTATAGGAACTCACGAGCGCCGTATATGCACAAAACCATGTTGGGGTCTTCCTTCCACTCCACAAACTGTTCGCTCTCAAGAAAACAGGCACCAGTTCCAGCTTGTCGTTTGCGCAGTGCTGCATTCAAAGTTCGTGATACATCGGGTGCCGCCAGCCAGACGGGCCTAGGACAGGATTCATTAATAGTAAGAATTATACAATCAAAACATGTGCAATTTGAGTGCTTTTTATCATGTGCGAGTCACGATTTGAATCAGAAACGACGTCGTGGTGAAGGAGTCAGCTGAGCTGTATACATAGCGTCCGAGCGCCTGGACTGTCTTGCAACCCTGATGCGCAACTTTAGAAAACGACCTCTCCGGCTTGCCTTTGGCTACACATCTGACCCATGGTCCGCATATCTAAGCTACCACGAATAACTGTGTCTCTGTCGATCCCAGAGTCATTAGTATACCACTCTTGAATCTCTCGACTGGGATCTTCTATGCGTCCCTTGCCCCGTTTTATGACCTCGCCGCCTACCGAATACCAATGTTATGGACATGATATCATGGATTTATCAGAGAGGCTCCCCGGGCCAACGTACGTGGCCTTGCTTTGATATCAGCAGGTTTATAGCTTATGGAATGTCAAGATTAGATTTAGAGTACGAATGCTCTTTCGGCGGAATGAGCATCTCACAAGCCCGGTGGTCGCGCGCGCAGAACTGCTGAAGGACACAAGGTGTGTTGTATTCGTTCCTTATCAGGCTCGAGACTTACTTACATCGTGACTGCGACTGTAGCGGCTTGATATGTTCCACAAGGCACGGCGCGGTGACACGAAGCTGCAGCATATCATCGCCAGATACGAGCGAATACTACACGCCGAGCGAGAAAAGGAGCGATGGAAAGACCACGTTTGCGACCAGCTTGTGAGCCCCATCTACCTTCGTCGTCTTCTGTTCTAAACATGCTCCTAGAAATGGCAACGAAAGCTGCGCAACAGACCAATCATGACCGATGCCTACCTCCGTCCATCCGCCTTCAACCGCGCACTCACCCATACACATATCAGGCATGATACACCGGCGGCGCAAAGCGCGTGAACGGCGGATGGAGCACGGCAGGGAGAGCCAGGAGTGACAGCGTGATCTGAAACGAAGATGGAATTCGAGGCTGCACTGAGCGTGATGGCTCAGAGAGATGGAGAAGCGACGGAGAGTGTATACGCGCTACATCATAAACAATGGGGTGAGCACTCGCAGCACGATCAATCATATACCTACCTAACCAGAGACTTGCTCCTCCCGCAGTGGAACTCCTCAAAGCAAAGTACGAAATGATTCTTCAAACGCATCGACTGGACGAAGCGCATCTCCACTGCCCATAACCTCCGGGACTGCTCGCGCAAATCAAGCAGGCGCGTCGGGGCGCTGGGCAAACAAAACGCATAAGCTCGAGCGCGAACACCATGGGAAGGCAGTGGCCCAGACGATACAGCGACACAGGCAAGCTCCTCCGGCCGATGTGCTCGCGAGGATGAGCGGGGAAAAGCGAAGGATGGACAAGGTGGTGAGAAGCGTTAGTGAGGTCGGAAATGGCGCACAGGTCAAGCAGAGGCTGAGTCATAAGCTCGGGGACGCGGGAGCATCGAAGGGGGCAGGATGCCAAGCGCTAATGGAAGTGAACGTGATCATCAGGTTCTTCTCGTCGTCCATATGCATAATCATAATGCACTTTCTGCTCTACTGGACTATCATCACTTTCCGTGTGTCGTCGCATTCCCGGATCTATTTGGTCTGACGCACAGGGATCATCGAGACGATCATCTTTTTACCTTTCTCCGGTACCGCCATCCTCTTCCCCTCTTCTGCCTGACTCGCGCTGATGCCCCCTTCCTTCCTCCTCTCCTTCCCTACCTCGGCCTCAGAATTACTTTAAACATATTTTGATCTACGCTTTTCTAACATGTCATGAAGACCTTCTTTGTCGTGCTCTTCTTTGGCGCAGGCAACTAGACGCCGTTTATTTCTTCCGCTATCCTCGAGCGCGTCTTCAAGGATTCTGACATGGGCCTCGTAAATCCCTTCTTACTCTCCCCTTCTCCCTTCCACGTCTCGCGCGCTGACCGGGCCTTGTCAGTTAGAATACTCTCCGACCTCATCCCCCGCCTCTATCCCCTCCATGTGCGCGTTCCCCCGCCTCTCGCTTCTCTATTAAACTTAGCAGCGTGAAGTGGAGAAGTTGGGAATGCGAAGTTCCAGACGTACTGCGAGTTGCTAAGGTTCAAGCTGGGAAGAATTGGGTGAGAGTGTGCAGCCGCGAAACCCAGGGCATGGATAATGACTCGCAGGTAGCCGCCGGAGATGAGGACGGAGATGCAAATGGAGAAGAGATGGTGGAAAAGCTCGATGAGCTCGTGCTTACAACTGATCCCGATGCGGCGCTGAAGATCCTCAGGAAGCACGCGAGTTGGAAGGAGAGGCGGGCGCTGGGGAATGCCAAGTTGTGCAACCTCATTCATGACAATCCCCACAGGAAGCTGATGCGATTGGTAGTACCTACAGGACATCAGTGTTACGCAGTGATTCACAATACATGGTCAAGGTCTGTACATATTCTCTCCCCTTCCTCGCTCGCGCGCTCATCAGATCTGAATACGCCAGTGCTACCGGCTCAAACACGACGCCGCCTTGCGCTCGACTGCACGCGAAGAAGACGAGGAAGCGCAGAAGAGCTTCAAGCTTGCGGGAAAGAACTTTGTGCCGTTGTACTTCACTACCCGAGTGTTCAGAGGCAGGTAGAGATGAGTTTGATCTGACGAACTGTCAAGCCTCAGGTGCCTTCCATCCCCTCTCCCTCCATCCTTATAGCGACACATAACTCATCGTATTACAAATTCAAAGGTGTTCCGCCTACGACCCCACGCGCGAGCAGCCCTCATCTACCTCCCGCATAGACGCTCAAGACCCGCCCTCGCTCGAACACCTGTCTTCCAGAGGATCTTTCTCGATAAAGGCGACAGCTGGCATCTCTGGAGCAAGGACGAGGTCGACCCCAGGGAGGTGATATCTCAGAGGTGGTGGAAGTAGCAAAGCCATCGGTGGCAGCACTATGCGGCAACGGTGCCTTGGATGATGTTCATCAATGGAAAGGTGTGTGTTGTGCTCTACCATTAGTCGTTACTCAGACCTCGTGACATTGGGCTAGAAGCTGATTTGGGTGTGTTTAGAATCATACGCAGTTCGTGGGGGCTTGGACGATTTTGACTGAGTCACTTGTGAATCTGATCTCTATGCGGACGTCAGCTGATGCGGGTAGATATGCACGAGATTTTTCTGGGCTGAGGGTTAGCGGCGGTGTTTCTTCTCGGTGCTGAGTGTGTCACTACCTTCGTTCCACAAATGCTTGATGACTGACGCATCTTTCCTCCCAGCTACCCTTCAATAACAATGCCGAGGCAAAGCGGCTGTTCGCACTGTGTTTGGATGCAATTTATGAGCTGCGGGTGGTGAGTCCTTTGGCCTTTCTGTTCGTGATATATCGTTGACGGATTGTTGTAGCGAGCGCACGACCGGGAGGGATTCTTCTCTTGAGGTGTTGGTTTGGGCTATATCCAATAGCCCCACGGCTAAGCCGCTGAGGAGTTTTTTATATAGCTCGAATGTGATTCCAGGCGGTGATGTAACAGAAGCATATCCTACTCAAGCGCTTCGAGCGCGCTGCAAACTAGCGTTGATACAAATCAAAACAAAGTCGAATTGGATGCCAAATTGATGGTACGAATGATGTTGAAGTAGGTAATTGACGAGCAGTCGCCTTAGGCATGTATTTCGAAACAATGGTCTCACCGCGCAGACCCAATCTAAACTACGCTCACGCATCGCGAATGCCAATCCGCTTCATCTGTTTCTTCCCCTTAAAAATGCACAAGTTCTTTCAAATTGAAGATCCTAGGAACTGCGACCATTGCTTTCTAAGGGAGAGCTACGGAGCACTTTGCAGCAAGCTATGTAGCCATAAGACAATTCATAAGGCATTGCGCTATGAGATGAGAAGCCGGACCCTGCGGCACCGCCTCAGGAGTCAGCTGTTGATTACATAATATGTAGGGACTTACAGGTGCCTCTTATACCATGTTGATACCATGCAGATGATTGGAAGCGGATAGTTGTACATATGTACATGACCTTGTACCTCGTTGTCTGTAGGTGAACAACATAAAATTTGTTGCAGCTGTGGTGGTCAGTGGTTGATGTGTTAAAAAGTTCATAGAAGCCGACCAAAGACTCCCTACACGAAACGAGGATTTCGTTGAGTTCTCCCAGTGGTCATTACCATACCCATTCAGACCTTCTCAATAAGATTTGATCGTAGAAATAGCCCAAGCCAATCTCCCAATAACGAATTTGTTTGACCTAGCATCAACCTAGCATATAATAATATGCGAGATGTTGAAATCTGAACACTGCGGGCATAATGTCAAGTTTCAAGGCAAAACATTGTGGGGAACATTCGACAGGGAGAGACATTGTTTAATTTCAATGCTTTTGCCATCAAATGATTTTCACAAAGTGCTGTACCACAACAGTAAACAATGCCCGCAGTGGAATAAGCGCAAAAAATTGAACTGGCGCGAAGTACGCACGGCAGTGAGAACTCGCGAAGACTACTAGAATTGTATGTACCTCGATATGTGCCACCATCGATTACCGCATAAAACTTATGCGCGCATTTTGTTGGCTACTGTTACAATCCTATCACTCGGGGCGATCCAACAATTTACTCCGCTATTATCAAACACGGTGGGCCGTGATGCGTAACTACGATGAAATTTTAAGCAGAATATCAGCACCAACGGCTCAAGACACAATATATGCACTGTGACGAGATTGTACACTGGAATGCAATTAGAGATAGCTAATTTCATGTTTCGACCACCAGCTCAGCACCACCCGGCCACCTGGGCTAGTCCCATTAAACAATCATACTCCCAGATGTCTATATCCTGCGGGGTCGGTGGTACATGTGTCGTTGTCGCTTAGTGCCAAGGTGAGACAGAAGATTCTAGACGGGACCATGATTGTATCGATTCGAAGTCAGGAAGCCGCCCATAGTCGCACAGATTATATAGGTTCAAAAACAGCGCTCAGAGCCACGATTTCGTAGGTTTGACCAGCTTACGTTCGAAATGGGGTATCCAGCGGGAAGGATCACCGCGACAAGGGCTGCGGTATGATGCTTTGATCGACAGCATCTGTCCAAGAGACGAGGGTGGATCCTTGATATACTTCTGTAACCCCGTGTACTGCAGTGCATTAGGAATCAGCACACCTTGATTTCCATCTCACTTGGTGCCGAGCCACAATGTGCTGTAATAAAGTCTGATTAAGTTTCCTGAGCGGATATTCAGTACATATGGAATCAAGCTGAGATGAAAAGCCACTGCGGGGGCTGGTGTTGATCAGCTGAGAGATGCGCACCGCGGGATGCTGGATCCACCCAACATCGAACCGGAATCATCGACTTCCTCCAAGATAGTATGCGTGTGTCCGTCAATGTATTCTTCAAGCGTTCCTAATAAAAGCAGGCAGGCAGGCTTTGATTGGTGTAGCCTATCTGCGCGATATCGTGGATCTGAGCACTTAAGCAGGGTGGGGAATTCAGCAGGGCACGAAGTAAGTGGGACAGTGAGAACTTACGGAGCCATGCGAGTCGAGTCGCGGAACACGGTACACCCACAAGGTGGCCTATGCGGCTTAAGGAAAAACAGCGAGGATCGACACCTGTATACTAATGGTGCTCTCAGTTACGCAGGAGCGATGCAGTTCATACGAGATACATTCGATATCCGCCAGATACCACAAGCCAATGCCTTTCGCTTCTTCCCTCATTTCCCGCTTTCCGTGCAGCATATCGGAAACTGGCCATGCATGTATCTCGGTGAGGTGTATCTGGGACTGAAGGGCGTAGAAACCACCTGCGGGACGCGGATCGGAGAAAAAGAGAAGTAGGATATACCAGCGTACCTCAGTAGCACCAGAACGGCGACAGTCTCACCGATCTGGCCTTGAGTAGGAATAGCAAAGAAAACACGGTTTACATCTGAATGTCCTCAAACTGCATGTCAATTCCCGTATCAGACCGTTACGAGCATTTACTGAAATGGCATTCTGGTCTTGTATACGGGCTGCAGGCGAGCACTTTCACCAACTTAGGTAGCCCTCTGACGTCTTCCGGGGGTAGATGTTTATGTACCAAGGAGGCTGGTTTGAAACCGTGGGTAGCTTGAGCATACATGTCCGAAGCTGTTCAGTAATCGACGGTGATCGGTGCGCACTGTGCAGAGGAGATGGGCCGCAGCCCAACAATGCATTATACAAGTCGGTGATATGCATATTCATGGAAGAGAATAATGCGCATGATATGTTGATATAGGTTGGTGGGGTTTTTTGTGTGTTTTTGGTGCAGGCTCGTGTGGGTTCCGTGGGGTTTGGGCGATGTTCCTTTTTTGTGGTCTTGTTGTTGCCTTTTTTTTGAAACCCACGGGGGTTGGGAGCCCAATTGGGCCTTTTTTCCCCAAATAGGTTTGGTTGGTTCCCGTTCTTCCTTGTCCTTTCCCCTGTCTGATTTTTGGGTCTGCGGTCTGGCGGATTGCGATCTCTGAGCTCTCCTCCTCGCTTATCTTGTCCGTTGTCTGTCATTTTTCTTTCTCCTCCACCTCGTCGCGGTGGTCGTCTTTTTTGTTGTCGCTGTTGTGGCTGCCGCGTAGTAGGTGGTGGCGGGGGGCACTATGGTGGCTTATTCTGTGGTGGTGTTGTTGGAGGTGTTGCCTGCTGGTCTGGTTCTTGCTGGTGGTTAGTGGTGCCCTCTTATTTTTTGGTGTTCTGTTGTTGGTGTTGTGCTGATGGCTGGTGGTTTTTTTGTTGTTGGCGGGGGGGTGGGCTGTGGTCTCGTGAAATGCTGGGGTGGGGGGGGCGGGCTGTTCTGTTTTTGATTTGGTTGCGGGCTGTTGCGTTTGTCCGGGGGTGGGGGCGGGCCAGGGGGCGGATTTTTCGTTTTTTAAAGGCCACTTCCTCGGTCGTTTTTCTTTCTTTCTTTGTTCTCTGCATGCGTCCGTGCCAGGCATGTAGCTTTTTTTTCCCGTTGGTTGCCGCTCGCTTCACTGCCGTCTCTACGTTTTGGGCGCTTTCCTTTTCCTCTGGCGCCTGTTCTGTGGCGGCGGCGTCTCTCTCTCCTTTTTGCGTGTTCTCTCCCGTCGCGGCGCTCTTCTTGTCTGCGCCCTGTGGGGCGCTCTCGTCTGCGCCCTTCTCCGGGGAGTGTGGGATGTCGCTGTGGAGGCTTTCCATTTTTTTCGCGGCTCTCTGGGCGCGGTGTCCTGTGTACGGGGGGGGGTGTGGGGGTGCGGCGGGGGGGGCGCTGCTGCGCAGGAGATGGCTGGCGTATTGGAGTCTGTTCGTTTACTTCAACCACCCAAATGGGCGGACGCTTCTCCTCGAGACGTTTCTTTCGCCCACATAACTCGCCACCATCCAGACTGCCTGCCCGTAGATCCTGCGCTACCTCGACGCTGCCGCTGTCCTCGCGCGCCGTTCGCCTTCCTCTACTGCCACCCCTGCCGCGCCCACATCGACAAGGGTGAAGCACGCGTACAAGGAGATCGTGAAGGCGATACAGACGGAGTACCGGTGCACGGAACCGCTCACATACTTCCTCAACTTCCTCTACGCCGACTTCGACTTTGAGGCAGCCGAACGCGGGCTCGCCTCCGCCTCTGCCGTGGTTCAGGATGACTTCTTCCTCGGCGAATTCAAGGACGAGTTCGTGGAGGCGGCGCGGGGGCTCGTGAGCGAGGTGTATGTGCGGATACACCAGCGCATCGATACTGGGGATTTGAGCAAGCGGCTGAATCTGGGCCCGGGGGAGGGCGAGAAGTGGATCGTGAATCTGACCAGGATGGGTACTGATGCAAAGATCGATTTGGAAAAGGTGCGCTACGTTCTTTCTTTCTTCTTCTTGGAATGTCCTTGGACTTCTCCTTCTTCGTATCATCGCCATCCCTGTTCTGTCTTTCTGTCTTCTACTGCTAATCTTTCCGGACCTGCCGCGCTACTCTATGCTCCTATATTTGGTCATCTTACCCCTTCCTACTTCGGCTGCTTTGCACATCCTTTGCTCAATTCTCGTGTTCTACCGCTCCTGCACATCCTTTGCACGATACTTTACGGCCTTTGAACCATACCATGCATACATATTTCTCCACTTCCTCTAGATTTCTTCTTCGTGTTCGGTTCTTTCTTAGGACGCTGCACATCTCTCCTGCCTGCCTCATCGTCTTCCCCCCCTTTTCCCAATGTCTCCCCCAATACCCGTTCTTTATTATACATATACCCCGTTTCATCTTTGAACGCATCTTTCATATCATCCAAGCTCTTTAGCCTTCCCTATTTTACCCGTCGCTGATCGACTTTCCCCACAGAACGTGATCGAGATCAACCGCCCACTGCTCCCAGTTTACCGATCCGTCATCGAGAAGACGCGTGGCCTCGCGTTCCGCACGCAGGCGATGGGTGCTGCGATGGCGCGTCCGCCGCAGAGTCAACAACAGCAGGCGCCGACGACAGCTCCAAGCGTGCCCGGCGAGAGTGGTTTGTTCTGGCGAGGGAGGAAGGGCGGTGTTGTATCAAAAGCTCTGTTGTACGTGTATTCTTGGTGCGCGGCCGACGTCGATGTGATGTGTTTCGAAAGAACTACAAAAGACCAAGCTAAATAAGCATTCAGCAGAAATGCCAGATTCGGAAAGACCCCATGATGCACCTTACAATGGCCAATCGGAATCCTAAACAAGTACCTATGGCCGTCTCATCAGGCGATCAAATAGAAGAATCGCTGCCGCCGACGACAAAATTTGTATGTGTCTCGCCGCTGCCAGTGAATCGTCCCAGCAAGTCCTAGCCTTCTGCCCTTTTCATTCAATAACTCAGGATCGCAACACGTCGACCACCCGTGCTTGGGAGATGTAGAATTTCAGGCCGCTACAAGCTTTCGCATTGTTCATTACTGACCAAGCAAGTTGGATAGCAAGGACCACCACGTCGCGCGTGCGCGAGAAAGCTACTTGTCTCACGAGACATCATGAAGGTGGGCTCCTGCCGAGCTTATTGTTATGAACAATGATAACTTGCCACGGCCCAAGACAGGTTCGAGGTCAAAGCGCTGCTTTCGACAGAGACAATTGTACATCAAGGTAGCGACATTCGCGCCTTGCATCTAATAGCATGGAATAGTCATCGAGCATTTTGTTAATCAAAGGAACAATGCAGCTCCGAGCTTATCGTGTGTAGGGGTGTGCACCATAACTAGTGCTGGGTATTGATCAGAATTGGGGTAGTATAAAACAAAGCCGCGCGGCGGGCCTCTGGTATTGTATGGATCATAAGTATAGGCCTTCAATTGGCTTCATTATTCTCTTCGTTGCGCTAGCAGTGTCTCTGAGCAATACCACTGCGCGGCCTTATGAGACCCCAGACGACGTAAGTCTTTCATTCACTTTTAATCGAAAACGATACTACATGACAGTGACCAATATATTTGCAGTTCTGGTGCTGGATCGGCACCGACTACCAAGCGGAACAGTTAACTGGAGAATACCTTTCACTATGGACATTGTATCCTTGATCGCGTACACCCTTCTTTTCTTGTGGGCGCGCGGGAATATCACTGTCAAATCGGATCAATGGTAGGATGTCCACATACGCTACGCATTGGAGGGTCGAATGAGTATCTGGTGCAAGGCACGATCTGTGAAGATGATCGCGTGAGTAAAGCCATTCCCTCGCCCATTTCTGATCTCACACTGTTGTCTTCTAGGTACCCAATCGTCTTTAAAATCATCATTCTTTCTCTCAGCATGGTGCGTTTAATATCAGGCTTTGGCGCCGACGTCGATGCCCAGCATCATATCCACGGTAGGATATATATTAGATGTATGATATACTGTGCTTGCGCTGCATAGTGGCAGAGCAGTCATCCCACGCATATGATTTCTTGTATTTCAGTGGCTGCCATTCTTCTTGAAGTAATGTTCAATTCAACGTGTTAACTATTGTCAATCATCTATCCAAGATCGCAAGCTAAATAGCGAATGCATGGCTTTTGGGAGCACAAAGAGCGCAAATCCTGGTATTCAGTTTCAGCAAGTGCAAGACTTTCATGAGCTTCCTATCGTCACTTTGCTTGATGGTGTCATCATTGTGAGATATTGCAGAAATACAGCTATGGAGAGCGATGCAAAATACGAGAGGTCCCAAGATGTGTACGTGAATGTGGATAAATGAGGAGGCCAATGTAAGCAGGATCGATGGAGGGGTGCAGTAAACAACATCTTAGTAGGAATGGGAAGGGTGAGAGGAGCTTCCAAACGTCGTAAGTTGTAACAGGAGTGTATAGAAATGGACGAAGTAGACTTGTAGTAAGGAGTAAATGATAGTAACGGTACCCGCATCCCGGTCATGGTCACCACCCGGGCATCCGTCGCTGGACTAGCAATCCCTTGGGAGCGGGCGTCAGATAGTCAGATGCGACTGCCCGTGTCCCCGTCGAAGTCTCCGGGCCACTGCAGTGCCAGTGGAGGGAGCCTCGCGGGAACGTTCTGTGCCTCGTCGTCGCTCCCGCTGCTCGTCTCTATGCAGATGGGGTCTATCTTTAGCGGACTTGTCGGCGGCGGAATCGCTCAAGGCTGGGCGAGCTCAGCAACGGCTTTCGCCTCAACGTCTTTCTTCTTATCGGCGTTGGCGAGGTCCTTCGTCTCTTTCTCCTGGAACTGAAGCATGCGCGCAAGTTCGAGCTCCTTTTTCAAGCTCGGCCTTTCCACCGCTTTTCTGGCTATAAATGGATTAAAGTTAGCTTGGAAGCTGAATTGACATGGACCGCGACTAACCTCGAGTTTCTCCTTTGCGTCACACATCTCCTTCTCCCGTGCGAGCCGCTCACGCAGTTTACGCTCGCTGAGGAACCAAGCAACCACTTGCTCGCCGCAGCTTCTGGATTCGACTTGTTATTCAGCAGATCTGCCGATACTCGCATCAGTATCCTGACGCAGACAAGGTCAGACGGAGACGGAGATAGCTTTGGGTGTCGGTTTGACCTTCTATGCAGACTTCGTCTTCGGGATGACAACCTCCGCTTCCTCCTCCCTGCTCGACTCCACTGGTTCTTGACGCTTCGGCTTCGGGACGATCTCCTCCTTTTCTTCCTCCAAATCAACTGGCGGAGGAGCTTTTGTCTTCCCCTTCGACACCGATTTCGTCTTCGAAATCGAAACCACCACCACTTCCGAATCAACCTCGGGGTCATCAGAGACGCCTCGCGCCTTCGTCTTTGCCTCCGGCGTCGGTGTCGGTTTGGACTTGGACGCCGACTTCGACTTTGGCTTCGAAAACGGGCCAGCCTCCTCAAGCTCCTCCCTCGCTTTCTGCAGCGCAAGTTCCTTCCGGCTATCTGCGCGGCGAACGAGTCGGCTCTTCGGCCTCTCGACTGGCTCATCGTCCTCGTCCTCCCCCGGCTCTGGCTCGGGCTCGGGTTGTACCTCAAGCGTCTCCTTCCGCCGCTTCACCACGCCGAGCGGGAAGGTGATGTATTTGGCGAGGCCGACGGAGAGCGCGTGCCATTGGACGAAGTAGTCCTCGAGCCACGTGGTTAACGATGAGGATGAACCAGTTTGGCTTTTGTGGTTTTGAGGCCGGAGATGCTGTTGCAGGGATAAGGTTAGTTGAGGGGAAGGAAATGGGGTGGGAGAAGACGTACTGCGCGGCGACGACGATAGTGTTAGTAGAAGACATGTTCACGGTGAACTCGGCACCCATGGCGATGATGAGTTTCTTGAGGTATTCGCGGGACTCGCCAGTGTAATTTGTGAACGTGATTTTCTGTGGAGGTGGTAGTTAGTATGTGCAAGAACGAAGAAATAAAACGTGAACGAAGGCGAATATACGTACGTGAGTAGAGAAGTCCGTGATGGACTTGATAAGGATAGGGTAGTGGAGAAGCCGTTCCTATTGTCTTGCTCGCCGCTAATGCCTGCGTTGAAACAAGTCAGCCTAACGCAGCACAGGATGTAACTATAATAACTACGCACCTCGAGATAAGCAGGCCCATGCCGATAGCGCGTCACCGACACATCCGCACCCTCCACCTTCCCCAAGTCCTCCTCCTCCTCCCCGTTCCCCTCCGCTCGGCGATACTTCACCACAACGCCTCTGGCCCTTTGTATTCCCGTCTCGACGGTCTCCCTTCTTCCACCCTTCATCTCCAAACTCAGGCTGAGTATGATCTTCCACCCACCCCACACGTCCTTCCGCGGCGCGCTCGACGGCGGGTCAGGGCGCTCCGTCCAACCTGGATTATAAGATAAGAGCTTCTTGTCCCCACTGAAGTGAGTCTTCTTCACCGCTTCCCCCACGTCGGAGATGGGGGAGTGGAGGTATATAGCGTCGTTATTCTATATGAAGGAAACTTAATTCAACATCCGTACACGAACGCTAGAAGCATGAGCGAAGCTCACATGTAACTAGGCAGCCCCCAACCACACATCCTCGCATTTTCGGACATTGCTCGCACCCCGCCTTCATCATCTTCCGCGCTGCGACTATGCGCTCCGCGTGCTCCTCCAGACATGCCGCTGCTATCCACCCGGGCCCATGCGTCGGGTTCGACTTGACGAGGGAGTCGAAAAGCACGCGCGCGCGCTTGACGTACCTCGACGTCGGATTTGGCGACGACGCTGTGAAGGGGGGTGAGGTAGCCCTTAGGGTCCACATAAGAGGAGGGGCTGGATTTCAGGGCGGTGGCGGATATCTGGGCGAAGGCGTTGGTGTTAGTGAAAAGTATGGGTATGGGGAGTTGAGGTGAGGGGTTTAAGAATGAAACGCAAGCAAGACGCACTGATTAAGCTTGAGCGACAAAATGTTCTTCCCCGCCTGTCCAATCTCCAAGAAGTTCGCATCCGTTCCGAATCCTCCTACTTCCGGCTGTCCCGCGTCCAGGGTGTTTTTGTATTCGACCTTGCCTCTGTCCCCACGAGCATGCTGTCGGGAACCATGGACGAGTGTTCCTCCCTTCTCTGCTTGTTCCACGTGAGATTGACTTCGTTGTCCGGATCTTGGTCCTGCTCGGGGTCGACTTCGGCCTCATCGCCGCGCTTGTTTTTTGCGTCTCTGTTACCCCAATCAGTTATTAGTACGGATGCAATTGGTTGTATATGAGAGCGGGAGCGCACGCGACCACTTCGGCAGAGGGGCCTTCTCGAGCAGAACCGATATCAGATCGAGTAGTGAATCCCGATGCTATACCAGAAAAATTAGCTTTGAAGACCGCTTTGGCTGAAAACAACGCACCCTCGGCCCAGCAGCATAGGAAGAAGGCGCTGACATGGGCAGGAAGACCAGTTTGTTTTTGGTTGACGCCATGGCCGGGGACAAGAGCTGCAGAGTCTAAGGATTGTGTTGTGCGCGAGTCTGACACAAATCTGACACAAATCTGACCTATGCTGAGCGTGCAACAATTTGCCTTTCTGAGCGTAGATGTCGCGGGCGACCGGTTTGCTTCGGATACTCAAACGCACAGCCACGTATCTGGAAAGTCGCGTATTTGTAAAATCAATCGACTTATGTGGTTTCCTCTCTATCCGTTGCCGTCCCTCCGCTTACGATTAGGATGCCGAAGCGGAACGCCTCTGCGGCTCGAGATTCACCGCCGTTGTCACCTAATATTTCTTCGATTATGCCGCCCTCTCGCTCCGTGACTGAGTCAGACTTGCGAACCCATCTCCGATTACTCCATTAGGTCCTCCCAGCACCATTACGCGGAGACAGCGGAGCTTCATGCAACATCGCCAGGACTCAGCCGAGACAATCGACTCTGAAATGAATAAAACAAGTGTTACATCCTCAATCCCATCCAGCTCCTCCCTTAGACGCAGCTCATCGCTGCAGAAGAAGATCTCAACCCCCTCCATATGATCTCGAAGCGTGCAGATGCAGCACGCGCTAGACGCCTCAGTAGGCGCTGAACAAGATAGCGAGACGGTACGCACATTGAATGTGGAGTTCGAACTCATACGTACGGCTATCGTTCAAGCACTCCACGTATCATATTCCACTGAGCACAATAGCGACAAGCATAACAGAGCGGAGACGCAAAATCCTCAGCGTTACGGTTAAAATTCACCAGAAGCGATACTTCCTCGTCGCAAAAGCAAAGCCAATGATGCATCACATTGGACGGCGAAACACAAATAGACGCAATTGCAGCTCCTGGAGAGCGGCCGCGTTGCCGATACCCAAGTCGGCAGCATGACTGGGCAATCCACTGTTCTGCCGCCTATTGAGCTAGGGGAAATAATGGCAGAATGTATTTCGAAGGAGCAGATGGGAGTGGCTTAGGGCGACGCGGGGTTGGGAGGTGAAGCGGCAGCCGTGTTGGAATCCGAGCGCCACAGCTCGATGACGCGTACGATTCGAGATCGTAGCTGACGCGTCGGGACGCGCGTACCGTACGCGTATGCCCCTATTATGTTTGATATAACTGGAATTGCTAGATCTACAGTATAAATAGCCGCACACATGTATGTAAATACTCGCCGCGATTACTTGCTGAGTCCCGAACCACCGTGCGAACCTTATTTCTCAATAAGCCGGACGAAGGGTATTTATCGGGTCTAGGCGACCATATCACCAGACGACTATGTTATAAACCCTAACCTAAGTAGATGGGCGGCATACATACATGCACGGGTTCATCAATTTCTTAGATTACAGCACATCGTTACTTGGAAGCTATTGTTCGGAGGCGTAGATATGATCAAAACGGTGCACGAAGAATTGAGTTGCCCCAATGCATACTGGTTGAGTGTTCGCCGACGTCAAGAATGTAGTGCCTGGCTGCCGCGCCCGCATTAATATTGAGCCCGAAATTGTGATCGCCTTGCCCGCTTCCCGGTCCAGCGAATGGGAACCTATGATGTTCGTCAATGTTGCCTGCGATCCGCTGGTGCTCAAAATGACAGTGTATAATTATGTAGCCCAACTGGCACTATACCTTTCACCGTCGTCTTTGGCCTTACACTCAGCCGAGATTGGCGCCTTGGGCCGTTGAGGTTTTGCTTACGTTTTTGGGCTGCTTTCAATTTAGTTTTCTCAAAGTTATCTGCAAAACGAATGCAAGCACATACACTTTATTGACCGCGCCAAGATTTTCCCACCCAACGGGTAACTTTCGTCTCGGTTTTAGTATGTATGCCCTCTGCGATGATCGGGAAGCCTAAAACTTACCGTAAGTTCCGTAACCATTGAGTTCCTGAAAGCATTTGGCAGTTGCGTGATTGTTCCCGTCCGCGTTGATTCAATCCGCGACGCCTTGTCCTATGTACACGCCCAGCTGCACAGTAACTGACGCTCGCCTGCGCGCTCATCAAGAGATATACAGGTGTGTTTTTTTCTTTCGAAAATATATATTATTTTCAATGTGTCCAAGACACTGATCAAGTACATTGCTTACTTACCGTGATCGACATACTGCAAGCCCGAAACGTGACGGTTACGGTAAGCTTTAGCGTGAACGCATGAACGCGTGAACGAAGGAATTGAGCAGCCCTACTGGTCTTTCTTACCTTTCATGCCCACGTCAGTTGCGTCTGCAATCGATCCGCTGGCGTACAAGGGGGCGGCATACGTCTCTGTAGCCCAACTTACTGTAAGTTGGAAGTACTTAATGCCCATTCAACTCAGTTACTAATATGCATTTCTACTAGGTGTATTCATATGACTGGCTGCTGACGATATCACAAGAATACCAAGTTTTAACAAGAGCTGGGCGCACCTGGCAGACTGGCATCTACCTTTTGTCACGGTGTGCACTAACTGACTCCGTTGTGTAGTGCGTTCTAACGGTACATTCCAGCATCTCGGCAGCGACTTCTCTGCTGCTGATAGCACTCTTCACATGTACGTAAATCCTCCTTTACTTTTAAATTTCGGATCTGATCGGCCAGTCAGTCATACCGACGGGGCACTGTGAACTGCTCGTAGCATTGCTCGGGACGTGTGGGGTCACGCTAGCGATATCCACCTCGTTTTTGTTCTTTTTGCGCGTCCGAGCGGTGTACCAGCGCTCAAGATCTATCACCGTATTCTTTGGCATCCTGTGGCTCATCGTGGCCATACTCAATATAGTTACTTACGCATCGCTTCGCGCAGGTGAGCACTAGGACTTCCATTTTGTTTGTCAGCTCAAACAGCCATATCCACTGCGCAGCGTCTCTTGCAGACATCCACTGCATAGACTTTCAGTTACGCCACGCCACCTACCCAGTGATATCCTCCTTCGCATTTGATACATTCGTCTTTACAGCTATCTCTTACCGCTTGGCGGCTGACGCAGCGACGGACCGAAGCTGGTACGCCCGTTTTCATTCGGTATTTACCGGAAAAGGCCTATTCAGGATCTCAAGATCACTCATGATCAGTGGGCAGCTATACTATCTGTATGCCATCCCATCTCGCGGGGTCCAAATCTTATTACGCTTGCTAATATTTTTCCCTGTGTCTAAGTGCCATCATCTTGTGCTTCTGGGTCACCCTCGCTGTCATGGCTTCTCCGCGGATCCCCACCGGCTACCACTACGTGCTCAACGCGCCGTATATGATGTTCACAAACGTCATGGCGTGCCGAGTATTTCGTGGAGTCGCGCTCGGCATGTTGGAGGAATCACCGACCACCCCCGGTCTGAGCACTACGCGCATCGCCATCGCCTTTGAGTTGACGCCAGCTCCCGCAGTGCCCTCGGGTCCGCCGTATCAGCACGGTTCTTGAACAGTAAATTGTGAGCCCGGGGCAATACTGGCTAGATCATCGTGTGTCGTGTGTCGTGCGTGCCTTCTTTCCATTGTATTGTTGACTCATTCGGCTAAATCATAGCCATGTTATGGACATCCAGCTGACATATTCCGTCTGACATATTCCGTGACGCCGGCTGCCTGCATCTCCAGGATAACGGCTGCACGTGCACATTCTTGCGTAGAGCCGCTGTCGGCTTCTGAACTGATCCACAGTTTTTTTGTTACATATTCCGAATCTTAATTAATTCTTAAGTTTGAATCTGACTCTACCTCACATCGCCATCTTTAGAGTTTAAACTACCTCGTATTGCACTCGTGAATCACGATCAACTTTGGAGTTCAACTCATGTTTGTTACGCAGTACGGTACTGTCTGTGCTGGCTGCAACTTGGCAAAATACAAGTTGGGTTTACTATCGAACATGGCTCTAAGCAGACTAAGCTGGCGCAAAAACGGGCGTGGCTCAGCCTGTACATTGGCATGAAGAACAAATGAGGGCTGAGCCGTGATTCTCCATATCATATGGTTCATACCGCTGCATGTCACTAACAGACTCGTAATTGTGCAATTGATCATCTAAAAAAACCCCTCAGTGATCATCTGTTTGCAAAGAGCAGCAACGCATGCATGCAACCGGTATCAGTCCAAGAGCATAAAACGCGAAAGATAAGCGAAAGGGTTCTATGCGGTAGATACACCGCATAAGTAGGTGTAAGGAATATAATGACTGACGGCTCCGTCAAATATGGACGACATGTCACTTTGCGAAGCTTCACGAGATACTTGTAATCAGTGAAGCCATGGCATACGAAGAGCGACCGACTTACCTGCATGAGCATTTCTTCTCCCCTGTAAGACTTATAATACAGTGTTCAGTGTTGAAATCGTCTACATTAGGCGAACCTACAAACCATTCACAATCTCGATGTCCTTCTCCAGGACCGGGCAAAGCTACTTGCATTGTGTTGCCGTGAGACCTATGTAGATGTTCATCTCCTTTTCTGCAAGCATACAACTTATCAGCTAGGGCATCAGGAAATATCGAGAAGCGAAACTTAGTAGGCAGCAAACTCTTCTCGACTTCTGCTTTCACGCCGCGTGAGAGGAGCAGTCGCAAGATCGTACGCAGAGCCTCCACGATCTTTCGACTCATCTTGTTGTCGTCGTCCTGACGCAGAAAACTGTCCAGGTTCGCGTAGTCGATGAAAATTTCCAGGCAGATGATTTTGAATAATTCTTTCAAGCTGTTTTGCGGTGGTGTGCTGGCGATCAGTAGCTGACCTTTGACGCGAAAGCATGCACTATCTGTGAGAGAATGGAGTCGACGTTCTCGATACTAAGCCGAGATATAGAGTGGCCCATGTAACAATGTGGTAAGCTGGTACTGACCATCTCATCTGTAAGGATTCTGTTGAGCCCATTGTGGTGAAGCACGACATCCAATTAAGACCTTTGATTTAGTATGTGCGCATCGTGAGCTTTTTGACTGGGCAGGTATTAACAGAGGCAAACTGAACGAGAAAGGGACTACACTGTAGAACAAAGGGATTCAATTAGCGTTGGACACCGAGCAGATTTGAACGTCAAACAAGGATTGCGCCATGAGATGCGAGTGAGAACACTGTTAGTCGTCATGAATGTAACCTGAATGACCAGCGGCCCGAGTGACGTTTGTTGCATTCTCATTGTATCTATTTTTAGTCTGCTATGAGTAGCAAATCGCCAAAACAATTGTTTACTTACTTCAAGATGTGGTGCACGTGTCCGGTGGCTCGACCTTGCGTGGTTGGGAATGAGACGAATCCCGGGCAACAATGTTCACTGCAGCACGGCCCGCCATGCTCTTCCCTCAGATTCGCATTCATCTTATCCGATTCATCTCTCGGCTCTCATCCATCATGTCCCAACAGGCCACTGAAGCCGTCAAACTTCTCAGCGCTGGTGGTGTCACTGGCAATGACCATACCATCTTGGACAGGCCACGTCACCTCACCTGATACATTGTTTTACCCACGCAACTACCATGTCGTTTCAGGTACATGCTTCAAGTGCGAAGACGGTAGTCAGCACGAAGTACTGGAGCTCAAAGTCATAAACAAATTAAACTCGGACACGTGTTGGCTATTGATTGAGCGCGGCGGCGCGGAACTACGCACGCCATTCCCCTCACCCTACTGCCGTTTCCTTGGGGGACACGCCGACAAGCCCGAGGCTACCTTGCATTGCTGCTAGTCAGTGCTAGATCACGCCTTTCAGGTAAAGTGTGTAAACCTTCGTGTACGTGCCTCCCTGCCTTTACCCCATGTTCCAAAAATTCCAGGCGCTATATAGAATGTATATATATGTAACAACATGCCCTGGGGCCTGAGAAAACGAAGGAAAACGGACGAGAACTGATGTTTTTCGCTGCGGAGAGCATGCTGCCACATCGAGCACGTGATCTGGCAGGACGGAAAGCATTGATTTGCGCATGCCTGCCCGTGTCTCATGGGTCTATTTTACATATATAGATCCCTTGAGGGGAGGAGGGGAGCGGGTGCCCGCTTAATCTGATACCCGTTCTCGGGGGCGAGTTTCGCGAGGGAGATGACACCGCGCGCCTATACCAAGCAAGATCAGTCAAAGCCCAATGAGAAGAGAAAGAAACACGTACCTTTCCATTCTTCTCTCCTGTGATGAAGTACGTGCGGCGCTGGCATCCGCCCACAGACGCAGCTTCATTGTATGCACCTGCGTGCTTTCCCTCCAGTTCTGCCACGCGACCATGTGCTCATCGATCTCCGCCTTGAGCTCCACCGACGTATTGCCAGTGCAGTTTGTTTGTCGTTACAAATAATAGGACGCTCGGGTGGAAAAGAAGAAAAATATGTGCAGGCTCTGGGAGACGACTATTTCAACCCCACTATCCGAAAATGGTCAATTGAGAGCACAGGCGCGGTTTCAACACATTAGTTCGTTCTCGAGACTCGAACCCACCCTCAAGACCTTCGGCGCCGTCATCCACTCCACGCGTGATCCCATCTAACACATCATACAGAAGCTTAATAACACACTCGCAGGACGAGCTTTTTTTGGAGGGTGTACAGCTCCTCACCACCATCATGCGCGAATTCCTGCCTGCCAAATGCGCTTTGGAGACGTCAGACCTCACCCTCGCGTCTCCCTAGACCGCGTCGACACCCTGAGACAAGTAGAACTTGGACACTAAAATGTACGCTAATATTATATCGTTCTCTTATGGATCGCCCGTGGGTCGACGAGCTGGTCAAGCTACTAGTATTTTGTCAGTGCTTGCCCTTTATGTGTGGCAAATAGCATGAGCCAGAAGTCCTGAGCATACTGGGGAAGGTTTCACCGGCAACACTCCCAGGTTCCTTTCCGTCTCTCAAAAACACACTTCAAGGCAGTGTCTATTATTTGGTTATAGGGCATCCATCTCCCGCTCGGGCACGAAATAGTGCCGTTGAGCCAGCCATTCAGCGCAGATATGATTCTTAGGTCCTGGTTGGGTCTTTGTGAAGTCAGATAATTCCATAGTAGATGGTTGGAACAGGGAGTTTGATGAGTATGTCTGCAAAGCCACCGCTATTGCAAAATTGTGCGTGCGTGATATAGTACAAATTAGGGGTTAATTAGCATCGGCAGCGGGCCACCAAGAGATCTGCGGGTACGCGCTCTATTCATACATTATACAAACCCACTCCCCCCACTCTCCTCGAGCAATGTCCCCTCCAGCACGGTCCCCAAGCGCATGCCCCCACTCTCGCGTATAGCCGAATCCGATGTCAAAGTCATCTGCCGCCCGCTCTCCCCATTCTTGCTCCCAGTGTCAGTCACAAACATCTTCAGCTCCTTATCCAACCCCGCCAAGGCCAACGCGGCATCCTTTTCATGGTACACGGCCAGCGCCACCCAGCGAAACACGACGCACGCCATGATGTTCGTGAAGCCCACATACGCTGGAAGGAGTATGTACCGCATCGAGTTGGGCACGCCGGATGCGGTCATGACTACGAGGTTCACCAGGAACGCGCCAATGGTCGCTCTGAGAGGAGAGGCAACGTTAGAAAATGCAACTGCTGGTGTACATGGATAGTGGGGATGTGGATTGGCTGACTTACAGAAAGTACACCTGCCCGCTCTTCAACAGCGCCTTGCTCAGACTATACAGGCCATCTCCCTTCATAAACGCCTGGACCCACCCGCATCTGCCTGCATCCGCGCTGATGCTATTGCACGCTGGCCGATATGATATAGCGACGAATATAATGGTATCTGTGACGCCGAGCACGACGGTGGGTAGGATGAGGAGGTAGTTGTCTGTGCTGGACTCGGTGCAGCGGTCCGTGGTGGGAATGTGTTCTAAAGCAGATATGCATCAATATGACCGGTCTAGAGTCTGTAGGGGGTGGTAGAATAGCTCACGGGCGCTGAGACTTTTGATATAGTACGCGGTTCCACCGATCATTCCGACCCATAGGCACCCGAGGAGGGTGGTAACCACCGCAGAGTACGAGTAGACGGCGCGAACGCGCAAGAGGAAGAGAGAGGAGGTGGCAGCGGTCGTGAGGACGGAGAGCACGCCCACGCTCCGTTCGACAGCTTGGCAGCCATCCATGGGTGGAACTGGAATCGAAGTCAGGTGGGGTAATATGAGAGCTGAGATGCATCACGCACTCGCAAATAAGGCGACACTGAGAAGGTAGGCGAAGGATGTGACTCTGTGACCCTCGCAATGAGCATTTTTCGGCAGTGGGTCTAAACAATAGGAAACTCGCCTGGAGAACAAGTATATCGCATTAGACCGCGGGAGGCCATATCGTGCGTAAATTGCTTGCTCCTCTGAGATAGACAGAAGCCAGTCGTAGACATACGCCTGCAAAAAAGCAAAAGTTTTCGCAAGGTCAGCCAGAGATAAAAATCATGACTTACTGTCAAGGTTGCTGCCAATATATAGCAGCTAGCTTGATACTGTCCAGCGATGGCTGGTGGGAGGACACTGAAGGGGTCCATTGGCTTCCCGTCCGCCGTATCGACGCTAGGAGAGGCGTTGTATCCAGATTGTCCCTGCTAATGAGAAAGCCGGGTCAAGGAAAAGGCATGAAACCAGAATGGTATTATCGGTTACCTTCCAAAGAAACCTTCATATCGATCGATACCAATAAGGTTAAAGCATTACGCTATATCCAACACACATCCAGTGTCTGTGCCACTCCTAGGTTTACAATCAGGGTCTTTTGGCTATCTCTTCGCTGGGATACAGATGCGATGAAGCCAGCCCAAAGCGAGGCTCTGGATTCAGAAAACACGCAGGCAGCACAAAGGAGTGCGAATGCAAAGTGTTCCGCACGGTGCCTGGGCGCTACTTACTAGTTACGGCGGCAATCCGGGCAAAGTTCGCGCGTCCATGGTCTTTCTCTCCCAGACCGCGGAAATTTACCCAATATCGATCCGCGACAATTTCACAGTGGCTTTACCAACGCGCGACCAAGTCGTCGATGCGGACATCGAAATCGCTGCTCGGGCGGGTGGTGCGTACGACCTCATCCAAAAGCTGCCTGCACAACGTCCCCATATCTCAAGGGGAGAAGCAGAGAGTTCTAGTGTCAGTCATCCGCTCATTCACTGAAAACTTGTAATCTGACATTGAAGAAATTACAGGTCACGAATGTTCATGCGCCTGAACCATATCGACGCCCGCCTCGTCGTCGTCGATGAGCCCGCCTCATCAATGGACTCCATCTCTGAACACGAGATAATTCAGCAAACTGCTCGCGTGCCGCACTGGCAAGACGATGATTTTCATCACCCACCGCTTGGGGAACATTGTCAAGCGTGCTGACCTCATCTTGTGAGTGGCCACACCGGGGTTCATCTTGTGTTTGTGTACGTCGCTGACACAGCTGGCTAGGTGCATGAGCGAGGGCAGGGTGGTGGAGCGCGGAACACACGATATGCTCATGCGGATACCGGACGGCGAATACGCCAGAATGTACAACGCACAAACAGAGGGATGTTCCTTTGAACGCCATGTGATGGGAAGCAAGAAGTCGGAAATTACGAACATCACGATTCATTGTAATTAGAAGTTTAAATTTGTGTATGTACATGCCCGGTTTAATATAACAAGCTATTGGTAATGTTGTGCGTCGTTGAAAATATGAACCTCGGACACACTGCAACGACCAGGCCAATCTTGAATATATGAGCTGCAGAACATCTCATGAAACAGTTCCACGGACTGTAGTTTGTAATTCACTAATCTCCATACGGCACTTCACAACGAAGCGCCAAACGCTTGCTTGCCCTTGATAATGCGAATACTGACGTTGAGTGGTTCGAGCGCACGTATCCAAACACCGACCTTCCGTTTCGAACAAAGACATAGTTATGATAGGGTACCAGGAAATTCCCCGACCGTAGTACATGCTCGTAGGATAGACAAAACAGCAGAAAATGCAGAAGGAAATAAAAAGAGAAGAATGAGGATGAGGATGCCGCACCGCGGATTGGGCTATGAACCGCCCTGCCAAACGTTGAACTCTGTGTCCTTGGAGTACGTGAAGATGAGTGATAGTCCGAACACCGAAGGAGGCGCGTGAGGGGACAGACTGGTGTGTCGTTGCGCATCCATCCCACCCCATGTCATCTCCGTCTCGTGTGTTTCCGTTCGCCTTCCTCTAACTCCGACTCCAACTCCAACTCGCTATCCCACGACTGTACACATCGTCTCTTGGCATCGCACATCGCATCCTATTATCAGTCTAGCAGAACAAAAACGAAACGACGAAAATGAAAAGATAGGAGGCTCCTGGAAACGAAACAATCATCGTCAACCAGGGGAAGCGGAAGAGTAGCATGGCACTAACGACTGATGAACGAAGACCGAGGAAGATCAGAATAAGTCCTCTGCTCTTGCGCGCTTCGTCCCACGTGGCTCGTCAGTAGGCGGTGGCCCGGGGGGAACATAGTATGTCGAGGAGCGGCCGCGTTTTTCGTCCTGAAATAAGGCATATTGTGGTCAGTTATAGGTCAGGAAGGTCCAGGACAAAGAAGGAGGTGAAAGACATTGCGAAGTAGTGAAGGAGAAGTTGCAGTGTGAACGGAAGAAACCGCGAGCCATCATCAATGAGGGCCCCGGGGCCAAAGATGGACACATGAGAGCCAGAACGAACGACACAAGCACAGAGGATAAGGACAAGAACGAGCACAAAAGGACGAAGAGATGAAAAGATAAAGGTGAAATATGAAGATGGACGCAAGAAAGCGCAAGGCATGATAGACACGGAAGACGGGCGCGAGAAAGAGAGAGAATGTATAACACCACCACAAAACAGGAATAGACAAGTACGAGATGAACATGAAGAGGAGACAGATATGCATGCTGAAGGACGAATGTAAGAATCAATAGCGCATCAAGCACCGGCAGAGCATGCGCCGGGAACGACGACGGACCGACGAAAATTTCGACTTCATTCCACCACAGAAAGCACCGGAACAACCACGGGGGGAAGAGAAAGAAGAAGAGAACATATGAAGCGAGAAGAAGAAACGAAAACATGGAGAAGAGAAAAGGCAAAATTTCAAAGCCAAGAAGCAGAGAAACAGAGAAGGAAACCAACGCACCGGCGAGAAATTCGCATCCCCGTACTTGAGCTCCATCTTCTTCTTCAGATCTAGGATGACCTGGCGCAGCGCGGGGTTCGGCGGGACGAGCTGGCCGTCTCTTCTCGGACGCTCTCCTCCTGGTCCGTCCTGGGGTGTCGGGCTGGGACTCGATGGAGGTGACGACGCCGCGTGTGCACCCCGCCTCCACTCAGACTCATCCCCATCCCGGGCGAATTCGGGTGCGCGGCGGGGACGAACGATGGCGGTGGCATCGGCATGCCCGCGAATGGCAACGGCGCTTGTCCCGGTGTGAACTGCGGTGGCGGCATCCCGGGGAAGGGCGGGCGCATGCCAGGTGGTGGCATCATCCCTGGTGGTGGCATCGTTCCTGGCGGGCAGGCATCCCTGGGGGTGGCATTATCCCGGGCGGAGGCATGCCCATGCCCGGCGGCGGGAAGCCTGGGAAGCCGGGTGGGGTGGGCTGAAGGGACGAAAGGATGAAGTCAGATCAAGATGCAGAAGGAAGCGAATGCGATGTACCCTGGCGGGAATCCACCTCCCGGAAACCCACCGACCCCCGGCTGTCCCATAAACCCAGGCGGCGGCCCCCCAAAGAACATCCCCGGCGGTGGGCTCATCTCACTCCCCTGCGGCGGCGGACTCATCGCAGACGGCGGCGCGGCATACGTCTGCGGCCCCGCACCATACACCCCTCCTTGACTCGCCCCCCAGGCTGACGCGATACCTAAGCACAGGAGAGCAATTATATTCAGCAGGCTAAGTGTTTATCGGAGCCCTCACCATACACGGCTGGAAGAATGGTGGCTTGGATGGCTGGCGATTATGTTCATGTTGATCAGCTGAGGCAGAAATGGTCGAATACTAGGAGCCGTAGAAATACATCGAGATAGCTGGGGGAGGGGAGGCGAAAGCTGCAGGTTAGCCATAGCTCCGGCAAGATATCTGAGTCCCCGTAAAGGAACTAGTAAGTACAGTCAGAGCATACAGAATAGGTGATGGCTTTGTTCATAACACGGCAAGCACCAGAGTTAAGTTGCACCGAGTACGAGAAGGAAACGTCGGAAGTCCGTGATCTTGACGTTTGGAAACGTATGGCAAAGCTCAGGAGTCAGAAGAGATAAAAAATAACTTGAAGCGGATCGAAAGGGTTCTGGCTCAAGGGTCCTGGAAAGTGGACCAATGCGATATATGCAACCTGAAAGAGTTGCAGTGGGCTCAGTGCCGCCGATCATAGTCGGTTTCTGACTGTAGCCGTTTGCCCAACATGACCATCTCGCAACCATCTCGACACCTCCCAATGGCCGCTACTTACGAGAAACCACCACTGCTGTTCAGGGTTCTTCATGAAGAGGAGGAAGGCGCGCCATACCTATGCTCCAAGGCGCATTTGTTTGAAAATGTAATGGTTTCTCACACCACACGCCTCTACGCTATTTCTCATTGCATCTTTGCCCATTAGCGTCCTAGATATCTCCACCCACGCTCGCCATGCAAATGTATAACCGAACCCCCGAGGCTAGGCTCGTGCTGGAAATCTTCCACCTCCAAGCCGACCGAACATATCTGCCAACGCCCTACTACGACCACATTGTCGCTGAGATGAACACATGCGTTCACGTAGGATGGTGGTGATGGAAGGGAAGAAGGGAAGAGAGGCTCGCGTGGGCTCGCGTGGGCTGGAGTGGCATGGGCTGGAGGGGGTGGTCGTCGGGTATCGATAGGAATCCAGCTGAAGATAATGAAGTTCGGTGAGACAGCTCTGTGAGCCACGCCCACGACACATCTCCCTCGGCGATCTTCATCCCCATTTCATTTGTACCGATCTGCGTCCCCATCTACGCGTCCGCAACCTCGCGCTCGCAGTGCAAGTTTCGACGTTCAACCCAACCCAGCTCGAATTCTTCAGAAGCTCGCGACTACACACGCGTTCTCTAAGGCGCACTGTCAACTCTAGATATCCTCATCGACGCACGGCTTGTGGATTATGTGGAAGGCGGCCATCTTCGGAAATCCTTCGCTGCATGGGCCCCTCGCAGGGATGGAGGAACTGGAACCATAGCTGGCCTAGACACAAGCCGGAGATACTGGGAGGGTGAAGAGGGACGACCCCGGAGAGCGCAGAGCCTGCCATCACCGGCATGCACTTCGACTTCCCTTTCCCATTTGGCCCTAAGGACGACTTCGTCCAGTGCATCTTTCTACGTTTACAACACAGTGCGGGGAAGGGTAGGGATGGAGAACGCCGATGCGGAGAGTCATCATCGGGGGCGTGCGAGCGGGAATGTGACAGTCTTTCATCGTCGGTTGGAGGGGGGAAATGGGGATTTACGCCGACGACATTCGAGTGCATACCTAGGAATGCGCAGGTGCGCCATCTGCATCCTTGATCGACTTTCCAGATGCTGATCGCAATCTAGACGACATTTAGTCCCGAACGTTCAAGGCACTCGCCTCTGTATCCCTATCCCTAGAACCCGCCCCCGGAAGCTCCAATTTCATTCAAGTCGCCCACAACAAAGACAAACCCAATCACAAAGATTATCTACGCGAGGAACCTCAGCTCGAAGAAGGCGGACATTTTCACGTGATGGTCCAGGCGGATTCCAGTGCATGCACGAAGGGTGTGGGTAGGGCGTTGGATAGACGGGGAAGCGTGACGGCGAATACCTCAAGAATGACGGGTTGGGGCGCAAGTTTACCAAGAAATTGGAGAACTTTGCGAAGGTGCATTTCGTCTGTTTGGGCCCCCTTCTTGGTCGCATTTCCTCTCCGCCTTATGACTCGTCTTTGCCTTCTCAGTATCATCGTATTATTTGCCCATTCACTTCTCTACCGTATACGTTCCCACCCTATTCATACATATTGTTTAACCCCTTGCGTTCGCCATCTCCCTACCTTTATCATACTAAATCCATGACTATCATTTATCTGTTCAGGTCAATGTCGCCATTGGGATAAAGTTGGTTCCGACTGGTCAACGCCTATTGTACAGGCACGTACAGATTCTGATTCGGCCCGCCAGAAGATGCTCGCCCGACTATCGTCGATCCACTCAGTCCTTGAAGTTGCGCTCGCCGCTGACCATCGTCTTCCTCAACCAGTCGATCACCAACCTCTGCGCGTCCGCTTTCCTGGCTCGTGTGCGCCCTGGTGCAGCTTCGCCATGCATCCTGCAGTGCTAGCGTCTCTGTATTGCGATCTACTCTCGAATAGCAATACTTTGAGCGCGTCATCTCAATCTCACTTGTACTCCTAGAGTTTACTGACGTGCATCGCGTTGATGTACAGTGATCATTCTGGATGCTTGGTTCGTCCAAATTTGCAGTGCGTCCTTTGCACTGTTCTTCCTCCGCTCAACCTTGTGCTGACGTCCACCTTCCCCTTCCGATTCTAGCATCATAGCTCCTTCTACGATGGCCTAAGATATCACAAAGCGAAATGAAAACCCCTTTTCGCCCTTTTCAAGGTCTTCTTCACAGTGCCCGCTCTGTCGGTGGACGCACGGCGTCTTAACCGAGGTTTTCTTCGTCTGTCATCTGGACTTCCATTACGGCGGCATGGTGAGTTTCGTATTTCTGCTGCATTCATCCCTTCCCCCTTTCTTCTATTCTACCCGTTCCTACTCTGCCCTGAATGCAGATCCATATCCCCTTTCTTGCTGTTCTTGTTCGCGCCTACTGCCGTTTCCATTATGTTCTCCCCAAAGATACCCTGTTCTCCCATATATCTTGGTCCTTCTCCGTTATATTCTTGTATCACGGACTCGGCCCTCATCGTCATTCCATTTCCCCTCCTCTGACATACCTCTTTTTGTCCCTTTGCATGTCCTTGGCCATTTCATCTTCGCCCATATACACACCTACATATGCATATTCGGTTAGTCCCTTCTTTCATTTGCCATCATGTCGTCTTTGCTTTCCTAGATCCCCCTTCTCGTTCTCGCGTCTGCCCTTTGTGGTTGTTTCACACATATATTATCCAAAGTTAAATGCAATGCGAAATATTCAGAACATACCTGCTCAGTTCATGTCTCTCGCGTCTGCCCACTTGACTGTCGCCGTCGCTGATGATAATGCGAGATCACTGTCGATGTATAGATGGTCCAATGACCTCAAGCTCCCACTGCTGAGTAGCGGTGACACCTGAAAAGCAGCCCATGTCCTGTTCTGATGCGTGACTTGGTTCGAGGCCTCCCTTGAGCATTTTCTCATCTTCATACACTAGCAATGGACATCACCGACCATATCTTCCAAGTCTCAAGTGTCGCAGCTCAATTCTGGCCCAATTCACACACTTATCCCATCAGGCGTACCACGCACACTATCGACACTGTATAGCCCAGCTGATATCTATCCAGTTTGCTCTATGATCCCGCACTCACGCCCCTGATCTCCTTCTCGAATATCTTCACAGGGTCATCTTCAAATAACAGATGTTACCCCAAGACTGGCAGACTGCACCTTGGAAAATGGAGAAGCCATCAGCGAGATCGGCGATAGTCGCTCCGCAACACGTTTGGGACCTTTTGGGGAAGCGCAGTGGCCCGAATAAGACCAATGCTCGGTGATATCGTGCCCAGAGACTCAAAAAGCCTACCTAGCGGTGCACCTCCTTGTCCCCACGCAGATCAGAGCGGGATGCACAATTAATGGCCTTAGGTGAGTGGTGAATTCTGCCTCGATACAATAGTAGTACTTTCACAGTTGCAATGGGCTTGCGGCGTTCGATTCAGACCCTCGTTCCAAGATACGCGAAGGAAAGACGCGAAAATTGAATCGGACTGCAAATGTGTGTCTTCTGGGCACTCTTATCATCCCTGTCCACGTTTACTACCACTCTCACAGGTACTTCCCTTCTCTCCCCTCCCCTTCTCCCCTCTCCAACTCGGACTGAACCACACCTTTCCGCTTCTAGGATAATCGAATATCGCACAACACGCAATGTATATCCTTTTCGCGCGCTTCGAGATCCTCTCGCCCAACGTCCGACGTCGTCTTCCCTGAGGTCTTCCTCGTTGGGACATGGCGAATATCATAAAAGCAAATAAGTGATTCTACAGTGCGTATCTCGTCATCGTTCATCATTGGCTTCTTTCGGTGCTGCTCGGATTCGGTTTCTCGGACATATCCTCCTCTTTCGGTTTCCTATATCCCACCTCCTGTGCCCACTACTTCTTTTTTATATTTTTATATATTTTTATATTTTAAATCATTGTTTAACCTCCATCGGGGAGGGTATCCCTATGGTAGAGGTAAACTATCCGCTGTAGCTGTACGTATACTAAGTGTTCGTGTGCGTTATCAAAACCCGTTGCCCGTAATGAGGCGTCGGTGGTGTGGTGTTCAGAAAGAAAGTGATATAATGAAAATGGGCAACCACTGCCATGCCCCGTGCGTTTCTCCTTCGCAAATAACCTCCTCTCTATTCTTCTGGTTCCGGCAACTCCATCGTCCCAAACGCCTCTCCAAATCTTCCGCTTCTGCCAATGAACTTTAGCAGGGGTTTCAGCGCCTTCTTGTTCGATAGGAGCATCGTGATTGAGCGGGTTTCGGTGCCCAGTTCGTACTTCATTTTCGCTCTGATCCTCGATGTGGCTGGGCAGTCTAACAGGTAGTGCTTGACTGTTTCGTGTGCCATGTTGCAGCCTGTACATACCGGTGAGTCTTTAGCTTTTAACTTGTGCAGATGTTTGTTAAGCGGCGCGTGGCCTGTACGCAGCTGGATGTATAATGCCGCCTGGCCCTTCGTCATCTCTACTTGCATCTTCCTGAACCAGGTGGACGGCATCGAGGGGTCTACCTTCTCCAGTGCCGCCCCCACTACTTCTTATCATGTCTCCCTACCTCTCTCCCACTGTCCCTTCCTTTTCATTTCTACCATATCAATTTACACCGTCGCCTGTCAAATTCCAACCCACTCCCTTATCCTCCCATTCCCGCATCTCTTTCTCCGTCTATATCGCTGACCCCTTCAACTTTCTCTAGCATACGACTTCCTGCATCTGCATGCAAGCCGGTGAGGATGTGGGCTATGAATTAGCGTGAGCGTGGCAAGGGCATGTCGAGTTAAAGGGACACATGAAGAGGATGAAGATTGTCTGAATTTGTATGTTACTTTTTTAATCTCTGTCTCACTGTCCCATCCCATTTGCTATTCCATTCCGTGCTCTAACTTTACTTTGCGGTTCCGAGTCGTGAGCTGCAAGACCCGTCTGTCGCGCAAGAAAGGCTAGTCCTTGGAAATGGGAACATGCAGGGCTGATATCCCATTCTGCCCGACTGGCTGAACGGGAAATCGAAGGCAAGCTGCAGTCTATGGTATCTCTTGATCGCATAACTGCCAATGGGAAACTCACAAACAACGGCATCGAAACGTATCTCGACGCGATGTTATCAAAGCTGACTCTACGAATGTCTGGTCTCCGCTGTACTGACGGTTTACCAGGTTCCGATGGGATATTCGTTTGACTTCGACGTATTTCTGGCCCCCGCTGTACTGAATATTTACCAGGTTCTGACGGGTTGCTGTTATGAAACGAGATTTGTTTAGGGGTAGCAGCTACTTTAGGTGCTACTGTAGCGATAAGGGAATGAGAAACACGATAAGATTGGTGTATAGAGAATGTATACACAAGTCTATAGTGGCGTGAGAATATAACTAAGGTAGAGAGCGCGCAGCGTGTCTAAAGCTTAGAGAGTTGTATTGAGGGCAAGAATAGCGCGTAGCATAGACTTACGATCGAGTACGGAGTTGGTTGAGTGTATGCACACGAAAGGTAGGTTGTAAGTTGTGTGTCATTTCAGTGTCTTCAGTTCCTCTATTTATACAAAATGGATCGCAGTCGGAGAAGGTATTGGAACATTGATAAGTGCAGTATCATGTATCTACGAGCTACACGAACATTCTAAGTAGGTAATAGAACGTAAGTGAATGTCGTAGAGAGTTCGAGATAAGCCATGCGGCAGCGTCGCACAGCTTGTGCATCGTGTATGCGGTCATGTGACGATTGCTCCGTTCCGAAAGGTATTTGATTTCTTGTGTAGGTGGCTGAACGGTCTTCATTCATAGTTATCAACTGTAGGTAGGTAACGGTAATCGTTTTAAATAGGTAGGTGATTATTTATATAGGATTCCCAACAGTTGCTCCGCCGATATTATAATTTTTCAAGTACGGCGCTTGGAAAGCTGTGTACGACCAGCTGCAAAACCTTCTCCAAGTATCTGGAGAGCATGTACGCAAGAAATGATGGAATATGTCGAGGATAATATTACATGGGAAAAATGTATCATTTTGTGAGATATGAGTTTGTAACTCTGCCATTGATACTTGCTATTGCAATCGGCAACATTTCTGAGACAGACGTGACTTCCACGAGGAACTCGCGGTCGAGGTCTTCGGCAGTCGATCCGGATGAACATCGTGCATAGGGTGTACCATTTTTATTTCACTTTTACGCTTACTCTTGCATGTTGCGTTGTGCTGATAGGATACATCAGAGAAAATTTGCTTGTCTACCGGATTCCCAAATCCCGTCGACAAGTCCCGTAATATGTAGTTCGCGTATTTTACAATTCAAGATCTGTAGAGTTTCATAGTTTCCATTACGAAGCCTGTAGTTCGCCGTAGATTTACTAATTCGGTGAGAGATATGGAAGCCTGGAGAAGCAGAAGATCCGGATTCCCCAAGAGCACCGGAGTCGGGTGAGACACAGATTACGTTCACCCGCAGGACAACTCGCGTTAATAGCTTGAACCTGCCAATCAAGCTATATCTGCATCAGTAAGAACATAAGTGATGCTAGTATGCGGGTAGCGAAGCATACCCTAGACGCGTGCGAGCATAGCTGAACAGAGCGAATCACACGTCGTTGGCGATTGTTGACGGATGGTTGAAGGTTGAAGAGGCGAGGCAAGAGACATGAGACGGAGCAGCCCGCCGAAAATGAACACGTGAACTGCAAAATCTAGAAGTCATTCGCAATACTCATACAAACACCCACAACACCGGCAGCAGCACCCTCAATCCACCATCCACACAGTGCCAACTGGGCGTGTCCACATCTCCTCATCATCTTCCTCATACCCATCCTCCTAATCCCCAAAAATCCTCTTTGCACATTCGCCAGCGGCATCCCCTGCCGCCCCAGCACCCAGGGTGATTACCTCATCCCGCCGCCGACCTTCGTCTCGCGCAGAAGCGATATGTGGTACACGCAGCACACGAGCACGGAGGAGAGGCCGACGTAAATCATGCCGACGGGGTGGATACTGTTTGGAAGCCGATTGTTTTATTAAGCTGCGGGGAGGGCTGGTCAGTTGGGGACATGGGATGGGATGCGGCAAAGGCAAAGGCAAAGGCAAAGGGAAGGGAAGACACGACACGTACCCACAGTGAAGCTCAACAGCACCCTCGACATCCTGATCAAGCCCGCGCTGTTGCACATCTCAGTCTGCTTCACCCACTCGCAGAATGCGGTCCCCCTGGAGGTGAAAGTACCAGAGGCTAGCGCGGGCGAGGCTGTGAGCATGGCGGGTCCTGAGGGTTATGTATATGTGACTCCGAGACTGAAGAGACGGCCTATCGACAAGGAAGGCCTCGCTCGTGACGCTGAGCTCAAGGACTATGAATGAACGTTGCATACGGTTGTGGTGGTCTGCACAAAGGACGTTATGGACGGGCCGGCGGCGGATCTCGTGACGTCTGGTAGATCCTGGGAACATTGACGGTTAACCTTTTTTCGTCAACGAGCGTCGAGCGTCGAGCTCGCTATCCTATACCTATACTTATCATCGAACACTGCACTCATTGATCAATTTCAGCCTCTATGTGTATTCTCTGTCGGTGGCATTCCAAGCCCTGACAGTGATCTCAATGGGATCCATAGCTGACCACCGTAAGTGCTCGTGTAAATCTTGCGATCTAATCTGACGGGTCATCCAGCATCTCACTGGAAACAACTGCTCCTCACGTTTGCCTTCACCGGCGCGGCTGCGGCGACTCTCTTCCTCGTCCTTCCTCTGGTTCCAACCTATGGCTCCTATCAGCTCTCTTGGCCTTGTTCGCCAATGTCGGATTTAGAGCTAGCATCGTGGCCATGAACACGTATCTTCCATCGCTGGCGCAATGCACCCCGGGAGTATTGCTGCTTCTCGAAAAGCTCCAAGAAAACCCGGACTCTGGCGCCGACAACGTTGAGCGCTCCTCAAACGAGGCGCAGAAAGAACCACTTTTGGCCGGTTATCACATTCCTGTCACGGATGAGGCAACTCGGACCGCCAAGAAGGAATATGATACGGCGCTTTCTAATGCCGTTTCTCGTATTTCTTCTCTGGGTATCGCACTTGGTTACGCTGCAGGTATATTGCTTCTGATACTGGCGCTGATACCGGTCACAAGCCTCCATGGGACTATTTTCTCGCTCCGGCTCGCAATAGGGCTGAGCGGAATTTGGGGGTTTTGTTATTCATTAACATTATTGCACTAATATATGATCAGGTGGGCTGTGTTTTCTATCCCCGCCGCAATTTCGCTTCCGAACGGCTCAATGTCTCGCAATCCGGCATGGATCGACTCAACGGAATCTGCGGCCGACACTGATAGCAATTATTGGAAGCTCCGGCAGCAAATCGTGGCTGCGTGGCGAAGACTGGGTGGCATGTTCCATTGGCGCGAAATCAAGCGGTTACAAAATACTTTTCGGTATCTGGTTGCCTGCCTGGTTCCTGCTCTCAGACGGTCAGGCACGTCTTCATATACCGCCAATGCGCTACTGACACGCTTAAACAGGGTTTACCACTATCACCTCGACTGCGGTCCTATTTGGCAAGACCACGCTCCACATGCAGCCAGCTGCCCTCATCCTCGTTGGCATTTTAGCGCCTGCTTCCGGCATCATCGGCTCGCTTGTGTGGCCAATCCTGCAGCGACGTTTTCAATGGACAAATCTTAAAGTTCTAATTATCCATCGTCATCATGGCATCACTTATGCCGGCTTACGGATGTTTGGGATTCTTGCCTGCCCTGCAGGGCAACGGTCGGTTTGGAGGATTGACGACACAGGAGGAATTGTTTGTATTGGCGACTTATTTCGGTGAACTTAGTTTTAATTTTAGGTTCCGCGTTTCACTAAATGTCCCTGTAGGTTTTGTGTACGGCGCGTTCTAGAGCTACGGAAGGGCCTTTTATGCCGAGCTTCTCCCACCAGGAGAAGAAGCTAGGTGGTTCGTATATGAGCTCGCCGAATTTAGCTCTCAGTTTTCTCATTTTGATTTTGCTTCCGTATAGGTACGGCTTGTTCTCCATTACCGACAAAGTAAGTTCTTTATATGTCATGTGGCTGGAACTGTCTAATCACTAGCCGGGTTCGCCAGTCAAGCTCCTTCATTGGGCCTTTAGTGGTGGGTGTTATTGCTGACAGCACTGGGATCCGATACGCGTTTTTTCCCCTTGTCTTCATGATCTTGTTGGCTGTGCCAGTTTTGATGAGTGTGAACGTGGAGCGGGGTCGAGCCGACGCCAGGGCGTATCGGTACCATTCCGAGGCGTGAACTTTGTAGAGCTACCTATCATAGGCTATCATGTATATATCTGTCTTACTCTGGTATTCTAACCGCGAAGACGGAGATACGGGCCTCGCTAGAGCCATCGATTGTGATTATGGCAACCACGTGGGCCGGCCTGCTCCGGCGCCCGATGCGGATTGAAACACGCTTCCGGAACACACAAAGTCACTATCGATTCTGAGCAATATTCACGCTGCAAATTAGTCGGGTTTCATATCCGTCAAACCGTAAGTGTTGATATGGTTATTTTGTACTTACTTTGCGCTTCGACATGAGCGCTCTTCTGTCCTTCGCAGTGGCTGTAACCTTGAAGAAGCCCCCCGATTGACCGGCATAGTATGATACAGAATGTTCGTTGGCCAGTTTACATACAGCAATGCTCCTTCCGAATCAAGCATTTAGACTTTTGGGTAACACACATATCTCGGTGCGGTGATCAGAAGATTCCTGGCAGATTTCGGCATGATCGCGGAGTGTGAAATTTATGGATCGCGGGCCCACTTCATTCAGCTCCGACCCGCGCAGGGTCCGTGCACAGGTGCACGATCACACATTGACTTAGCTACCTTTCTTGTGATACTTATCTGGTGACTTTCCCTCCTGGCGACCTCCATCAGCTATGCTGGCCCCCAAAGCTCTCTTCAGGCCTGTGGAACCCAGCGCACCAGTCGCCACTCTAGTCATGATTGAGAACTCGACACATATGAGGAATGGCTGGCCCGATCTGCGGGATCATCATCTTCCTACTCTCCTTACGACAATGCGAGTCGCAAACCCGGTAGTTCATGTTCGTCCTCGCCTTGACACATTCCCGCATACCTTGTTCTAAACTACCCATCTCTTTCTACTCCATCCCAAAGATCCAGGTCCTTTTGTTAACATCCTCCTCTGTTGGCGATGATGACCAAGGCAACAACGAGCTTCTGAACGTCTCCTTTGACCACAGCGAGAGCAATAGGATATCGGTGGCGCTCATTGACCGTGGTATCAATGTGCGTGGAAACCATGGTTGTCACCCCCGATATTGACCCCTCGTTTCTCCCCATAGCTACTAGCAGATACTTTTAAAAGCAAAGCGGCCGCCCGTCATCTTATTATCGTGGCGGCGTCTTCTCCTCATGCCGCCAGCACGTCTGAGTGGCAAGAATTAGCCGCGCGAATGCAGAGGGTACGCTACCAGCATCCATTTCCCACCGTAAAATTAACCATTATTCCCCAGGAAAAAATCTTCCTGCACGTCGTCATGAACCCGGCTCAAGATATGCAGCGAATAAATGCTTTATTTTACGACTCAGTACGTGTCGTAAGAATTTGAAGGAAGCCCGCTTTACTGAAATGTTTGCTGCAGTTGGGCCGACAAAATCATCTGGAGCTCGTAACGTGGTTCCCTGCCGATACGACCATGTACCGCTTCCGTTTGGCCGGAACACCGCTGTTATCTGCTCTTGCTGAAGGTTCGAACCCTCCATTCCTGTTTATTAACACGTGTCTCACTTACACTCCAGGGTCGCTTAACTTCACTCGTGCAATGCCCACGTCTCTGCCTAATACCCCGGTACATTGATTTAATATATCCACCAGCACTATCTGATATTCCCACAGGTTAATGAACCGCCCTCGTTCTTCACATTGCAGGTGCCCCACCTTGAACGCTCTTCGCCGCCGCCTCCTCCAGCCGCGGAGTTCGCTCGGCCTAGCTTAGTAACGCGTCTGCAGAAGATCCACGGTTTGACCCGCAAGAAAAAATACGGCGCTCAGCCCGCCATTGAGCCATTCCTACGCGAGGACCGGATACTAGCAGCGCCACCATCCATATCGTCTCTAACCACTCCCCCAGTATCTCCTATCGCCGAGTCCCGTCTCACCGCAAAATCCAAAGCCGATCGCGCAAAACGCCTGAGCTCCAAGGGCCCTCTTGCCACGAGTCCCACGACGTCTGCCAGACCTGAGCGGCGGGGCTCCTGGTTCCGCCGGAAGAGGAACGCTCAATCTCCAGCGCCTGATCTTGCATCGTCCCCGACTGCCGGCTCCTCACGCTGCCTCAGCTCGACGCCCATACCAACGGCCCTGGATTTCAATGCACCGACGTCATCACCTGTATTTTCGCCATGGCAAGGACCTTGGCAGAAGGAAGCAACCCATCATCCAAACAATATGTTTCCCATTTATAACCAGGGACCCGGACCCTCGTCGGCATCATATAGTGCATCATCGTCTGCCACTGCGTCCTACCACTCCAGCGCGAGCCCACCCATACCCTCAAGCTCGTCCACTGGCAGCCCGGTTGTCAATGATTTAGACAAGCCATTCCATATCTCACCGGAATACGAAGCCGCAGCGACCGCCCGGTTCCACGCCATATTCAATACCAACAATCCATCACGAACTGATGTTCCTGATTTTACGTCTATGAGTATTAATTCCTCTTATCTCAGTGATCCTCGGCAGGCACAATACAGTACATATCCGAATGTCGGGCTGTCGCCGCTGCCCCCACAGCCCAACAACTCTTATTTTGGAATGGCCCAGCAACACGAATACCGTGTTGACCCTCCGTCCACCCTCACACCATATCAGGAATATGATTATGAAGCGGTAGGCGCCGCATCATCTTCATTGGAAGGCTGGGATGGTCAGTCCCCTACGCGACTATAATTGTTTATTGATCGGCTTCTATCATATCTTCTTTGCTACGTGTCCCGCAGCTCTACTTGCTTTGCTTTGCTTAGTTTTGACATCGCTTCGCCATCATGCTTTCTTCGCTTTTATATCTCGGGCTATCGTGTTGTTTGAATGTACAGTACTGGCGAAAATATAATGGGCTTCATTGACATGCTTCATTTCCTCTCAGACCCTTAGACTCGTAACAGCATAGTTAATAATGACGTGCGGCTCCAGCTGTGTATATACTGGATATACATGGTGAAAACTGGCTCGGTTCATATTGCCGGTTACGGGCCGGGCCTACCAAGACATGTACTTACAGTGCGGATTGCTTCGGCTCAGTGGTTTTGAATTATCAAATACTATCATGTCTTACAAACAACTAGGCAAGTGCAAGCCACGGGTATGTATGTCATACCCAGAATAAATCATTTTGATTTAGAACGAATTCTTATTCGCCTCGAAAGATTCCAGCCCCTTCAAAGTTCAGCCTCTCCATCAGCTTCGGATGCAAGTAGTGATATGCAGAGTACAACAAACCCACCCAGACCGTTGGCAGGTTCTCGACGTGACCGCGATTCAACGAATGATGGAACGGGATAATGGGAGCTGATAATGCAATGTAATATCAGTAGGTTGTCTTTAGTACCGAAAGGAGGCCCAGAAATTGCATGACGAGTCAGAGACAGAGATCGATACTGAAGCATGTGACACGGGACGGCACGATACCCGATTGGTCGCCGGATTATTGCCCGTTTCCCTGCACTGACCGCGTCCATTATCGTCCTCCTGATAGGCAACTGCCCTGGACGGTGATGGTGAAACCAGGTTGAAACCTTGGTGAAACCTTCCTTTCAAGGCCAGATTAGTCATAAACCAAAGGTCTGGTGTACCCGTACATATAAAATAGTACCAGGCTTCGGGAGATATCTATCAAAGTTGCAACCGACTTGACCGTCCGGCCGAAACCCTTAGGTTAGCACAGGTTTCAAGGGTGCTTCCCCCCCGGGAATAGCCCAGTTGGTTGATAGGCCCGGGTGGTGTCATGTCATTTTGGCGACTGTGTGCTTCGGCTCCATCCATCGGCCGACGGAGACTGGCATGTCTCTGTTTGGAAAAACATCAACTTGAGCCGAACCACATTCTACTGGTTCAACCCTTCACGATAAGTAGGCGGGCAGTGCCTTCCACTCCGTTACGAGTATAGAAACGGCTCCGCAGAACAAGTTCCCCGTTCCCGCCGTCTCGAGCTCGGTAGTAAATGTCTTGAGCGCAAGAACGCAGAAGCGATGTTGTTTGTGGAGGAGTGGTATATGTACATGTAGACCTGCGCATATCCTGGTTTTCGCGTTCACTGAGTCGATGGAGAGTGGATAGCCTGGATACGCACCGGCGCGACAAGGTTCGTCGACGCCCAGTGCTACCGTCGCGGTCGCAAAAATGGATGTGATGAAGGGATCATCCAGCAAGCGCGATCTCAATCTCTGAGTTCTGACTGCCAAAAGCGCACGAAATTTGAATCAGAACCAGAGCCCGTGATCAGCTGTAGGAGTCTGCTTACTGTCTCTTTCACGTGACCAGTAATTACTGAGATTTGCCACCGCGTCAACTAAGCCAACCCGAATACCTTGTCCTGCACTGTCTTCTTCAACTTCCTCTTCCGTGTTTACTCGGCCTAACTCAATCGCACCCCCCATTCAATATAGATTATGTCCTCCAAGTGGATACAGAGCCAGGTGAAGAACCACAGGTTGCATACCTGCGCTCGTAGACGGGGACTAACACGCACTAGCAGGAGGATGGACACATATCAGCCGAGGAGGAGGAGGAGGAGGAGGTGCTGCAGATCCTGGGAGAAAGCAGCGGAGGTGAAGAATTCTATACGCCAGCGGCTTCGATACACAAGGTGAGCCGATTTGTGGTGTTTCCGGACAGGACCCAATCACGGTCCCGCGCACGGAGTCTCCAACGTTTTCTATTGCACATGGATACTTATTTGATATTTAGGACGATTCAGGATCTGCCCCAGGCTCTGGAGCATCCAATTCCATGGCGCAGTCATCACCAGGACTGGACAGTGTCTCAGCACACCCTGACTCAGCGCGCCCTGCCTCACCACGACCTTCCTCGGCGCGCCCAACTTCACCGCTACCTATCTCACAGCATCCTATGTCACCCGCGCCGGCGCGTGAGCCTCTTTTCTGGCGCAGCAGCTCAGAGCTGTCCACATTCTCCAGCACCTGGCTCGAACCCGCCCCCAGCGAAAGAGAACTCGGGCAAGCCTTCGTTACGGGCTACGTGCGCATGCGAGAAGAAGGGCGTCGGCCACTGCAGTTGGATCATATCTCTATTCCCGGGCGCCCGCGACCCCATGTAGAGCTGCATTCGGTGCCCCAAGACGATGGGGAGGAAGTTGAGGATGAGGATGAGGCGGGATGCGGCGGCGGCCCCCCGTGTACATCAGGTCCCCTGCGCTGCCATCCCACACCATCGGAGCGCCTGGTCATTATAATCCCCGCGCCAACTTCAGCTCGCCGCGTAGTCAAAAAATCTCTCTGAATATGATTGATATTCTACGATATGTAAGGAGGTTACATTTACTATTATGACAGCTGGTAGTAGCCGGAAGAGAGAATGGTATTAATTGACATGGAGCATACGGCCATTTTCACCGCCTTATTGGGTCGTACCCGCGTTCATCAAGCGGGCGTACCTGTGTACCTCCTCAGTTCTCTGCATCAGGGACACTACACATTCACTGACAGGTCTAAACGGTCTGAAAGTATCTGACGGTCATGCCATCAGACTATCTGTCTGACGGTCAGACCCAGACTCAAGTAAGACTGTGATGCTCTAGTCAGACCATGATACTTAAGTCAGACCGTGATATTTAAGTCATACCGTAAGTCCTCAAGGCAGACTCGCTCTCTAAGCAAAAAATTAATATGCACCATGCGCGTGGATTGAACTGCTCACCTTGTGGTCCGACGGCATTACTGAGAAGAGACAGCTAACATTAGACAACGAAAGACATATTAAAGTGGCAGCAATTTTTAACTGAAGTAGTTATATGAATATTCGTATAGTAGTACTGTAATATGTGTGAGCAAAAAATTAGGTATAAAACCGAATTATGTAGCGAAACATAAGGAGATTAGTGGGCGATGTGCCTAACTTGAAGCCATCCGACTGCACTCAATGCATCGTCCTCGCATCGAGATTCTCTGCAGCCACATCGACTTTTGACTCAATTCAAACTGACGGATCGGGTACAAGGTACCTTATCATGAAAGTCTTACGTGTAGATTTTTTTTATTTCGATGTTATAAGCCTATTTTCACACTGGTTTGAGCCGTCAGAGGAGAAATTAAAAATTCTACACGAAAGAATCTCATCGTAGCAACTTTACCTACAGGTTTTACACTCAAACTTAACGACCAAAGTGGGCTGCAAACTTTGTGAGGTTTTGATAGCATTGAAGAGTACGAGCACCTATTCACGGAATTTGCGTTGCCCGACCCGGCTGCCAACCCCATAAACACGCATTTTCATACCCCCGTCATCAAGCGCGACACATCTTCTACCTATGCGCCCAACACCGCTACGTTCGAGTTCCCTCTGTACCTTTCGCTCCCACGCTTGCCGATTGAGGAGAGGTGATCGGCCGACACCGCTGCTTTGCTCTTGACGGTTATCTTTCGCCCTGGTCTTGCCCTGGTCGCATTCTTGTACATGTAGTCATCCGCAAGATCTAGACAAGTCTTTTAACAGCAAGTATGGCCAGACTCTTTATGCTACCAAGTTGCCAACACATCTTGCTGTCCCACGTTGTCCGGACGACTCGTATATGCTAGCAGCTTGCTGCTTACGGATGAAAAACTGTCTTCATTTCTATAGGATGTCTAGGGGAAGCTACTGGCAGCTGGAAAATGTAAGTGTTAAGCTTGTAACGCACAATTGAAGCTTTAAGCCGGGTCATTGGGAAGGCAGTGGTGCCGGTGTAGAATTCAACGAGTGCGTCACATCTCAGGCTCATCCCTCCCATTCTTAAAGCTCTGCGATGCGAGTGTGCGTTGTGGTCACCTCCACAGCGCTGCTCTCTGCATGTTTTCCGTCTGGAAATACCGATAGGTCCACCTGGTCAGCACACTTCTGCCCTTGCACAGTTGGTGTGGAACTTTACGCCCCAATTCTCGTCGTATAGCTGATGTTACAGAATGGCTATGAGCAGCAGCGGACTACGGTGTGAGCTCTGTGACGAAAGACTATTGCAAAATGACTGCTAGATACTTCGTTGCGTGAGTATGTCTTTATTTCCCCCTCATCTGTCATGCCTACCCTTCCGAGCACCCCCCATTGAGCATCTCCCGTCTCCTTACCCATCTTCCAATGCGACCTCCAGCATCTTTACCTTCTTCTTCGTATGCGATCCCACAGTTATCTTGACCTTCACACATATATCTGCCTCGTCTTGCCCTCTGCCCAGCCACACCACGCGTTTGACCCTGCGATCGTCGGCCCCGAACGGCAGCACTCCGCAACCAAAGCATATTTGGTATGCTAACTCCAGCCATGGCTCTTTGGAAGGCTCTGAATGCAATTGCTTGGATCGTGTCGGGCATTTGGAGCCGAAGCATGTCAGCGAACTGGCTGGCTCGAAAGCGGGAGGCACACTCTGTTACGTCCTCCGTGTTACATTCGTGATTTGCTCTTACAGTTCTCGTTTTCCAGAAACCTGTTTTAGACCGCGTCTTCCTTCCATACACGGGGCTGTAGTACGTGAAGGCAGCCGAAGATATCCTCGCTTATTACGGATAAGTCAACTCTCTCCGTCATCGTATGAAACCCATCATTTAACTATGGCACTTGCTATACGCTCAATGATTCAGGTACTCAGGAGCTCCTGACTTGGGAACACGGTCATTTACACATGGCGCTAGTATAGTTGGACAGCTATGTGCGTAATTTTCTAATTCGTCTTTAAATTCCAATGCTGATATCGATACACAGTGGATTTCCATCTGCAGCGCGCAACAGAGCGGAATATAACAGGCACCAGGCTCTCAGGCACTTTTCACGTCTTCGATTCGCTGTTCGATGTTAAAGTAAGCAAATGATAGCAGAGTTAAATTTCAAGTTGTGATAGTTAATAAAGCATGACTAGGTCGCACGATGGAATTGCTGATATAGTATTGCGAAAGACAGCGTGTGCGGTAGTATGGGAATATATCCGTTCGAATCATGTACATGTGGATCTTATCGGGCACTTGGGTAGGTATTGGTGATTATGTTGGCATGACGTTGTATAATGAAGTATATTTACAAGCGAAAATTATAGGTCGTATCGGCTGGTTAGGATTGAACATTGTGACCAACTCTACTTGGGCTGTTCAGTGCTAGAAAGGTAACCGGTGAGATAGGTAACCGGAGTGATGAAACCACTGAAGCTTACACTGGTACATAGGAGCACGCGAAGCTTCGCTTATCGCAGTTTGTGCAAACCGGCTTGCGACCATCACATTTTAATCTGGAAGGAAATTGTCAGATTAGACATGACCAAATCGACGCTCCCCTCTTACTTGCGACCTGAGATTAGAGAAACTGTAAATTTGGACTCGGTGATGCAGGAATAACACGATTTACTTACCTCTGCAGAATGCACACGCCATGGGTGTCCTCCGAGGAATTCTGGGCGAAGAAGGCTCAGAACTTGCAGGGCTGATCTGGTGGCACTCCGGCGTTAGCACGACTTTACACGCGATGAAGAGGGTGGCACTGACATCGGGAGCGGACATGGTTGATGCAGATCGTGAAGAGGCAATTGATGAGTTGAGCGAGGCGGTGAGTGAGGGACAATAGGAGAAACCGAGGCGAGGGATATGGTATCTTCAATGATCACCTCCAGCAATTTTATATGCAGCTGAGTGCTTTGGCGCTGAGTCAGGAGGGTCTCGCATTCGGCACAAGACACGCTAAATGTTCAGGGTGGTTCCCATTTTGTATTGGGTTTCAGAACTGCCCAAGGACTTGGAGACCTGGGCGGCTCTCGTCCGGGATTACCACACTCTCGTGTCTGGTCGCTGAGATCCCCGGCATGGCACATAGGGCCAAAGCTTGAGTATTTGCTATATTACAGTGTTATTAAAAGAATTTCGGGAGCGAGATACGTCCAGGCTCGAAACAACCCCGTGCTACGGTATGGCATCGAAGCGAATTCTAAAGAAATGGGTCAAACTTCTCGCTTTCGCGCTGCATTTTATGATCGTCCATGGCGGGCGCCGAGCTGTTGAGGAGATTGAGAATGCTGCGAGAACACTTAGGGAGCTCATCCCGCCAAAAAAAGGCCTACGGCAGTATGATCTTCGCAATCTAATTCCCGAACTTCGAAAGGCAAATTTCAACAAGGTATCCATTGTGTCATGCATTTATTGACATTTTCTCTTAGTTGATCTTCGGCCACGGAGAGCTTTGTATACTTCTTTGCGGTATGAGTCATGACAACAATGGGGCAACAGGAGCCAAATCGGTGTGTGTGAAGCCCGATGATCAGGTACATAGGTGCCCCGCTGTATGTCGGCTGGCATCCTGGGAAACACGATGTATTGGAAAGAATGTAGGGCTGTAGTCAGCTGAAATGGAACAATATAAACGAAAAGCAGGGGGGATCGTCACCGACTGATCTCGATGCCGAAATTATAATAATGTACGACTTGACATAAAATGGTATCGTCTCTGTTTTTGCATGTACTAATTATCTACTGCCTGATGTCTGAATGTCATCCTCCGACCCGCAAGCGTAGTTTGTAGCCTTGAAGTTTGACAAAGCAGGTGGATTGACTCCAACGATTTGGGTGAAGCAATTGCAAGTGAATTGACATTGAAATACTGCAGACCAATAGGGCCACTAGTGTAAGATTCGCCATTACAACCATTCAATCTAATCCCAGACAATCATCTACGATACCGAATGAACAGTTGAATACAACTCATTACGAATGGACTACGCGCCCTCCCTAGGCATATACTCGTGGATGGTGTCAATATTTCACTTCAACACGGCGTGGCTTCGATATCGAGTAAAACGACGCGGACCACATCAAGTTCAAGTCTCCGTGCTGCCAATGCCAAGTTAGCACAGAGTGAAGCGAAGCCATGAATTACCTGCGCCGTCCCCCCGCGGGTAGCAACCACCGTGAGTAGATTCATCGCGCTGGCCTTCACCTTCCACCCGTTCCCACTCTTCGTGCCCTGGTACGCCGCGAGCCCCACGCCGGTCCACTCCCCCACGATCCACGCCGCCCTCCACTTCGTATTCGCACCCGACGAGCGCCTGGAGCACCTCGGCGGCGGCCTCGCGCCGCGTGGTGACATCCGCGGAGGCGCCGGTACCGGGAAGGGCGAAGTCGAGGCGGATGAACTCGAGCGGATTGTCTTCGAATTGCTCCATTTCGTGGTCTGTGGGAGGATGGGGCGTCAGAAGGGCAGGTATGGAACAGGAAGAGAAACGCGCCTCTCAGACCGACGTTCGGCACGACGACACCCTGCACCAGCCTCTCGATGGTTTCTTTCGAGCCGGCGAGGTCCTTGTAGTACCCGAGCGAATGGCTGTGGAGATGAAGCACAATCATGGGAGACGAGCTGTTGGGAGGACATGGTGGTCAGCGTATCCCGTGCTTTATCATGATGATGATGCAGAGAAGATCGAGATGAGGGGAAAGGTGACAGCACGGTCAGGAGGCGTCAAGCCAGATGAGGGGTGGGTAGAAGACACCAGCACTCGTACTTCCAAGACCCACTCGCACCTGCTTCGTACTGGGATCCAAGAAAGATCAAGATAAAGACATAAAGAACACACCCCATCCTCCCCGACGGTTCCTAGGCGCCCACGCGGCGACGGAGGGAAGCTTCATGAGTTGGCCCGGGTAGAGCTTGATGCAGAGCTGGTGGAAGAAAGACAGGGGTTAACGTCTAAGGTTCACTCGAGGAGGGGAAGCGAATAGGCATGGGAAGGAAGGAAAGGTATAGGAGAATCCGTTGTGTATAAATATGTTGTAATGTCAATGCTCAATATATATACAAGTACGGGATTGAGGTCCGTTAGGGAGGGATCCACGATAGCGATAAGATGACAGATGGTAGGTAGGATCCCAAGCCAGCAGGGGAGGAGATAGAAAGTGGGCGATGAAGGTATAATTGGATATGTATAGGATTGGAGATGATATATATGGGGACGTATGGTATTCAAGATGGAAATGGAACATGAGACACGGCAAAGTAAAGAACGCACTTCCACAGTCTGCAAGACCCCCGTCTTGCACCCGCTGACTACCCCTGCCATCCCCACTCCTCTTCCTCTCCCAGCGCGCCCGCGGTCCAATTGAGCACCCATACGAGCCATCCTTCGGCCCCCAGAACTCCTCATGCGCGTCCTCGATTGTGGACGGCAGGTCCTGGCACGTGAAGTCATAGTAGATCTAGAGCAGCAGCGTCATGATCTCGGAGAAGAGCGCGTCGGAGTGGACAAGGGCGCGCGAGGTTGCGAAGATGCAGCGCGCGGTGTCGAGGACGGAGGCATTTGTGGTCGTGTCCGTCGGTGAGAAGGAGGTCGTTAGTTGCTATCATCAAAGCAAATCGTTGTTCTTCGTCTTCGTTATATCATAATGAGAACACGGGGTTGGGGAAGTCTGGACTCACGTCGATGAAGTTGGGCCAGCGCTCGGGAAAGTCGAGCTCGGCGATTAGGCTGATGCTCTCTGCGACCTGGGCGCGGATGGTCTTGTCGCTCGGCGCGGAGAGGAGCAGCATCAAGGGCACCAACGCCTTCCTCAGCTCCACCTTGTCCGAGTCAGGAATCGGGTTGAGGTCCTGCAACCACGCAACATCTAATCAGCGGCCATACCCCTGTTGAGAGCACAGAAAACGCACCTCCTCCCATCGTAATTTTGTGACATTCTTGAGATACACACCCGCTGAGAGGCGGACGCTGCGGTCCTGGGTGCCCTCGCCAAGGACGAGCTGGAGTAGGGCGCCGATGAAGCCGGGCTGGACGGAGAGGGCGGTGAGGCTCTGCTCGGCCTGCTTGCGTGAGGCTGGGTGGAGGGACGCGAGGAGCAAGGACGAGAGATCGCTGGACATCGTTATCGACAGATGAGAGAACTGAAGAAAACACGTAGCACGTGTTGCACCCACTCGGCGCTTGTTGAAGTTGCTCAGCCTGGAACTCCTACAGTCATCATCTGTACTCGATATTCATCAGGGTTCCTGCTGAGCCTCGTGTATTTAACATGGGGGCATTCGCGTTTCTCTGGGACTTTACAAAACTATGCCTTTTGCTTTCGCGTCGCCATTCCTCTCCCTAGCTGTCTCGACATACCACAAAGGCTCCCAGTATGTCTACCACCATTCCTCCTCCTCTGGAGACACCAATCACCCCTTATCGCTTGTTCCGTAATACTAATCTTTGGCGTCACAAAAGCCGTTTGTTCTGCAAAGGGTCAGTCTGACATCGCAGAAAACTTGAACTGGGCTGCGGGCGTTATCGTCGCTTGCATGTGCATTCGGCGAGGCGGCGCTATTTGGAAGTACACGATTAGGGAAAGCGGGGAAAGGGCGAGCGGAAAGGACTTGGGCAGATGATAGGGAAGAGGCGGTAGAGGGACGGGAACGGAAACGCGCCTATCGGTCCGACATTTTGAACGATGACGCCATGCGCCAGCCCCTCGAAGGCCTCTTTCGAGCCGAAGCAGCCCTTGTAGTACCTCGATCGAATCGCCGATGATGAGAACAGCGAGACGAGGCAAAAGGCGGGACTACAACAGGTGTCGCATCCCCTTCCCCTGCCAGTCGCATCCCCTTTCCCCTCTAATTCCGTCTCAATCCCAATTCCCGCTGCGCCCTTCTCCTCGTCGTGGCCCTGGCATCAGTAGAATCACACTTAGCCCCACTAACATTATAAATGAAATATCTTACCCGAAACCCATTGCATACCTGACATGAAGTTATTTCAATCGGTAGGTGGTGCCATTGAATCGATATTAGAATCGTTGCGACGATGTCGATCGATGTTGCATGTCTTGTCGCCGTTCTTGCTGGTGAAATGACCTTCAATTTTGAGGTCAAATATGGGAGGGAGGTTGTGAATGACGGCTGCAGCTGTGAGAATGGATTCATTGTTTGAAAATAGAAGTGGTAGGACTTGATTTGTACGGTAAAGTATGCATGTCGCGTCTAACGCGAGATCTTCTTTGGAGGTAGTGAGGATATGGATGTACGCTGCTTTGCGCAGCGGACGAAACAGTCTTGGTACAGTCTCGGACCGGTCCTTTGGACAAACGCGCATATCTCAACAACGGCTGGGCAGTTTCACCTACGATTTTTTTATACATTACATACACATTATATCTACATGCCCCCAAGATTTTGTAGCGTTCCGTGTGCTGTAGATGGATGTAAAAATTTTGCAAATGCAATTTCCGGACCTTTTCAACGATTTCAACTTTTCTTTCACCGCCTGCAGCCGCTTTTGAGTCCCTCGCCCCAAAGAAAAGCCTTGAGCATACTTTTATACACCTATACTATCATATGAAAACTTACCGCTTGCGATTTGATGGAGAATTGAGTGTAAACAAGAGTCGGCAAATTTGCCTGTGGCGAGAGCTTACCAAACGCTGGGCAAAGTTTGCGCAGCGGGGCCTTTAGCCAACTTTGTCCAAAGGACGCGGAAATCTTCATTTTCGGCTCGACCGATCACATCGTAAATTGTGAGACGAGCACGAGCGCAAAAAATCTGAGAAATTCAGCATACATTTATAAGTGTATCTAGTGTGCAAATTTTTAAAATTTAAGGATTCTGTGCACTTTTGCGTGCCCGGCAAGGATCCCGTGTTGTCGTGTCCAAAGGACCGGTCCGAGACTGTATGTTGCAGCAAAATGATACCATGGCATTGAGAGGACGAGTAAGGTCATAGCTCTGAGCTTGGTTAGTCACAGGCGCTCAAAGGAAGAGACTCGGATGAAGGTCGATCAACTGATCAAAGCCTTGAGGTCATAATTCGCGTCAATGCGGTGCTCAACCTGAATTTATTGTTATTCCTTGACGCCCATTGCTCCGAAGGTATGTACTTAGTTCTATTACCCGGCAGCAACAAGAACGAGGACAGAGACGAGATCCTCGGGCCTGCTCAGCGCGCTGCATATATATGTATATATACCCCGTCTGCAAGATCGCGAGCTCATGTATATTGTGAGCTTATATTCTCCTATGGCTCCCTTCTCGCTTTGGAAGCAATGAGCATGTGATAATGACCCGTGTACCGATGTACGCAGCGGCCAGCCGAAGGTGGGAAACTGCTGTCGGGGCAACGGTAGCCATACTGAAACGAAGGTCCGTGATTTTGCAGCGCGACACCCGACGTAGCCGTCGCCTATACGGGCTGACAGACCCGCAACCGCACATTTCGTGCTGGAAGCGTACGAGGGGCACCAGATCTAACAACAACATTGAATGTGTGAACTTATGGCTTGTTTGCCCGTGCTTGGCGTGTTTGCCTGTGTTTGCCTCTAGCGCGGCGACACTAGGCCGATGAATCCATAAATAGACTCGTGACTCAACGAGGAGGTTCTTGAACATGATTCTGTAGGATTCGAAGCCAAGAAGAACGTCCTGTATCGCGAGCCCAGCGTTGAATGTAACATCTGTGAAGTCAAACACAATGTGCTGTATCGTCCCCGCAGCTTCTTCCTTGGCCAGCTCGACTATCCGCGCTTCTTGCTCAGCCTGCCGCGCTCGTCGCACTTCCTCTTGCCGGGCTGCTTTCTCTTGAGCTGGCTGCGCTTTCAGTGCTGCCTCAGTTGCTTCTGATTCTCGCTCAGCCTCCCGCACACTTCACGCTTCCTCTTGTTGGGCTTCTCGCGCCCTGCGAATTTCGGCTTGCCGGGCTGCTTTCTCTTGAGCTTTGCTTGAGCTTTCAGTGCTGCCACAGCCTCTTCTCGTTCTCGTTCACCCTGCCGCGCCGTCGTGCTTCGTGTACCCTGCGCTCAACTGCTCTTATTCCCTCGCTTGTCAATATTTAGAACCATGAATACTTGTCCTAACGTCCTTCTTCCTTTCTATATCAAGCTTTACGCAGACCAACTGATGAAGGTTCCCTCGGTTACTGCGTTACTGCCCGCCGTGTGAGCGCTCGTGGGCGTAGGACGGCTGCCAGGTGTCGGAGACGATGGGCGCGCGTCCTTCGTCTCTTTCTCTTCTTCTATCTTGGAGCCCCAGAGCAATGGGAAGTGTGAACACGAGCGCGAGTGCCAATGTTACGTGTTGTGCGATTTTGATGCAAAGCTACGAGAATAAGATGATGATCAGTCAGATCTTCAAAAAGGAAGGGAGAGTTGACTGCATATGGTTTTACTCACCGAAATCAATTACGTTCTGATTCGTCTAATGTGTCCCTCATAACCACTAAAGGCATGTTCTCCGCGAGCACCGTGTCTAGCCAATTAAGCGATGTAGCAGAGCGGCATAAGGATAGTCTCTCGGAGATAATATAAGCAAAGTATGGGGCACGTTGAAACAGCAGATTGATGTGGGTTTGTGTGGTAGTGGTCGAGAGTAGTCGAGCGTCGGCGAGAAGTCTATTGCACTCTCTACCATAGGGACTTTCCCCAGCGGAGTATAAATATGATTTCAAAAAAAAAGTCTATTGCACTTCAATGAACTGTGGTTTTTCACCTCAACTCGATGCAGAGAGGCTTTCCAAGACAGTGAGGGTGTCTAGCGCGTTCTCATTTGGATGGTGGGCAAGAAGAAAGGGCATTCCGGCAATCGTGAGAATACAAGAACTAACACATTTTGTCCATGGTTTCACGATGCTTGGCTAATTCGTCGGCGAAGACTAAAACGCCGACACTCAGCGCCGCCTGGAAATATCATCAGATGGGCGTTGATTGGTTAGAGTAATAGGAAGAGACTCATGCAAGCGGACATGATTGCGAGACAGGGGAGAAGACCGCCATAATCTAATACGGTGGTGAGATGGAGCATATTGAGATGGAATGGCCAAATTTACCGACCATTGCACCTGCTCGAAGAGTTAATACCATACTCTACTGACATATCGGGTCGAAATACTTACCGAAACCGCTCGGCGCGCCAGACATGGAGCCTCGCAGCTGGAGCTGGGTCACAGCATATAGTGTCGCAACTGCGACAACGAGAAGCTCTGATTTCTGAGGTATTCAAAAGACCAACGATCCTGCGGTAGAGCATACAATGTGAGTCGAGTCAGAAATGTTTGTGAGTGGACAGGATAATGAAACGCACAAACAGCTGTAACGATGATTATAGCATAGATTTAACCTGAAAAGATATTTGGAGGTCTCTCCCCCTATGCTATTGACTGCGTTTCTGAGAGCGAGCACTTTTAAGCCACTGCGGTGAATGAGCATTGAGGACACTATCTACCGAGACATAAAAGTAAAGGCTCACACTGCGATACCCCCTGCACTCACTATGCAAGACGCACAGGAACAGTCGGAGCGTCTGGTTCTATGGCAAAGAATGAGATATTTGCCGAGTACCTGATAGAATGTATTACGTGAGTGATGTTCAAATGAACAGACCAAGTTACTCGCGCGTCATATGGATAGCTTTGTAACGATGTAGATACCGAATAGCCATTGGTTCTCGGTCCGCTTGAATTCCTGTCGAGCATTGAGATCGAAGTCCACCACGCCGATACGCTTGCATGGGCATTTGAAGGGCTGTGGTTGGCTGTGAGTAATATATGGCTGCAACTGGGCATAAACGCCTGCTACCCGTTGCGGCGGTGTTGAAGCTGTGAAGATCATCAGATTGCTGTACGCCCTTGGTAGACTTGATATGGGACAAGCAACTCCTGAGTGATGACAGATCATGCAAGGCCTTGTGGAGCGGAGCTGAAGCGAACCGAAGTTTTTGCATTCTAGAAGGGCCAGAGAGGCTTGAGGAGCAGGATTCGCAGATTTGGGCGCTCGGCCTCACAGTGTGACAGCCAATCAGAGTGCTGGGATCAACGAAAATTTCCTTTTTGCGGCGAAAAATGGGGCGGAATGCGCTGTAATATGTAAAGGAGACGGCATCCAAACATAAGTATAAACGTGTAGGTACGACAGTTTTCAAGCACAGCTTTGCATATGCTGTTCTGGCCCCAGCCAGCGAGTCCTTGAAGATAGCCGAAGAGATTACAAATCCAAATAAGGACGACATTTCACAAGCTATAAGCGCCAAAGTGGAAGATGGAATGTCAACGGTAAGGTCAGTCTATGGATAGTCACGACTCACTACTGTTGGAACTTGGAGATCAACGAGCGGAGTTTAAAACACATCCGCGTCCGCTGCCCGGCACGGTGCGTCCTGAGAAGTCCTCTCCAGCTTTTCCCCAACTTGATCCCCTCCTTCACCGCTTGCGCTCTTTGCGGACCACGGAAAGGCGTGGTAGAATCTCTGCACATATCAACATGCTATCTCGACACACTTTAATCTACCTACTGCCCTTTTGGGAAGTAGTCGTCGCGTCCCCGATCAACAACCATTCACACTCAACGCGACGCGACGACGAGTATGAACATGCCAGTAACAAGGAGGATTTTTTCGGCATCATAGGCCTTCTTTCTGGCCTGTTATTTATTATGGTCGTCAAGTGCTTTTATGTTTCTCGAAGTCGGAGTCAGGTTCGATCGTCGGGACCAACATGTGAAAGCTACCAAGATTGCAATGCTCGAGTGCATACTACGACCCATTCTCCATCGAATCTTACTGTCAATCATCAATCAGGTCTCCTTCTCTCTTGATTGCAAGTGGTAGTGCCGGCGCAAAACTCGGTCTCAATGCGCAGACCAAGATAGGAGCAGTAGAGAAGACACCCTTCTTGGAGAGGATCGTACACTCCGGAATTCTGGTTGGACTGACAGCGTGTCCGAGATACTTCCAGAGCAGCAAGTTCAACGGCATCGCGAAGGCTGACGTCTTTGTCAGATGTTTGCCCAGGGAATAAGACACCTTCCGAATGATGAATCGCACCGCCTATTCTTATTCTTCGAAAGACATACCCAATCACCCCTATCTTTTTACCAGGCCAGCATGTGCCACGATGACGCTAGAAGCTGGGAAATGAGATGTCATACCTCAAATCCGCCATGTGCAGGTGAGCAATCACCGCCCACATAGAATCCAATACTCACTGCAAAGCAGTCATCGCTGCTTTGTGTGCCCTTCCTTTTCATAAGTTTAATACTGCTGATTTTCTTTCCCGCTGGGCTCGTTTCAATATAGCATTTTGGCTCTGGATCAGAGGACAGCAATGCAAGTCGAAGAATTGTCTCTGCAACTATCACAGCGGCCTAATAGCTAGGTTTGGACCAATTTACCGCAGATCTAGCCAAAGCTCCTTTCAACTTTGAACGATCCAGTATTCTCCCAATTCTCGACACGCATTGCATTTGAGATGTCTAAGTGATTGTTCCAATTTCTAGCCTTCTTAGATGGTGGGTATGCAAACTCGGAACTGCATGCAAATGCGCCAACATGGATGTGAGAGTCTGCAACCGTCCCCTTTCCTCCGGACAGCACTAAATATTCGTGGGCAGGGGAAATGACATATAATCAAGTCTTGAAATACGATGCCGCATTGCGAGGAGTGACCACTGTTGGCCTCGCAAGATGGTTTAAACTATAAGGCTGCAGCCCATCACCGCGTCACATCTGCTGATGTGTTTTCCCCGCAGGGATGCAGTTTAGTTTGTTCACCAGTGAGTACCCTCTACTCCAATCGAGGCATCGAGCCAACAATGATTGAATTTCCATGATTGAACTCTTCAGGCATTCACAATCGACTTCTTCGCGTGCACCGGCCCTACATGATGAGCGGGTACAACAACGACAAATGTCAAGAATCCACCCCGTGATCGATAAAAAGTGCTAAGAGCATAACCGCTGCGCAGCGCACCCTTTGCCACCGGCCTGCTCTGCGACCGTGGTCAGTCACAGGACTTTTATGAGGGCGTTTACACAGCTCTGCGATCTGATGCAGGTAAGTCGCCGTTCAACTTTCCATACCCGAATATATACCCTGTGCTGACCATCCATGCTTTCCAACGGCGCCACGCGTTTTCTTCAGGTCGATAATAATGACCGGCGATCTCCCGTCCCTCCACCCAGCCCCACACAAATAGGCCAAGGAGAAACTTATCGCCCTCAGAATGCGTTGGTACCCGCGATGTTGCACCGGCGACAAGACCTTACTCGCCCAGGTCGCGGATAGCGTCAGTGTTATCGCCGAGCTCCACTTTCTTGAGCGCTGGCCCGACCTCATCCGCGTGAGTCTAGTCTTGCCAGCCCTACGTCTTATGGAATGCAGGCTAACATGACAGTAAATGAATGCCTCCCTCTAACCGACGGTCATGATCACGAATTCCTCCGTCCTCGAGACCGTGCACTCTTTCTTCGCGCCCTGGCATGCACCTGTCCGCTCTGACGCGCTCTTCTCCGAATTCCACTATGTCCTCTCCTGCTTCATGGATACTTCTGCCACACTGCCGGCCTCCTCATACTGGCGCTCGTGGCGCAGATGACGCTGTTGCTCGAAATCTACAATGAGTTCATGTGCCAAGAGCTCCTATAGCAAGAGCCCATTTTCATGGAAAGACCTGTGTTTAATCGCCTTTTGAGATATTCTACGCCGATTACCAATGGAACTGCCGCTGAGAGCATGTGCTGCAGCTCGCACCCCAGTCTGTTGAGATTGTCAGGTGGAACAGTAACCCAAGTCGCTCAGTTTGACGTTTAACTTTATTGACATTCGCACAAACTTCAATGAGTCGCACTGCATTAGACCTTCGCACCCGTCCGATGCTGATGTTGACGCAGGGGGGTCTGTTGGCACAGTTCAATGGGTCATGGGCCAGGTGTATATAGTTTAAACGATAACATGGGACTGGGCTGACTGCTAATATGTGTACATGGGGGAACGCGACATTATTGTTGTCGCGTAGTAGAGGGTATGAAACTCGCAAGCATTCCATAGTGACGAAGCACAATTGAGAATAACAGCTTGTTCATGCACGGCGCATGTAATATTTAAGCATAGTGAATAGCTTCTAGGAGTGAGGCGCTCACGGAGAATCCATAAAAAGTACACAGATGCGGTTAACGCTTGGCCACGGCCTTTTTTTCAATTACGACAAGAAACCAAACAGGTGTGCGCAGATTCCTTCAGAGGCGTTGTGGCTGTGCTACAGCCACATTCTCGGTTTCCAACATAGACTAGTACATACGATACACATGTACAGGACTCGTCCGCATTAGGACAATCATCGTCTCTTTCTCCTGTTCTTCCGTGTCCCAGTGCGCCCCGGTCCCCCTGTGTCCCCCCAGTCCCAGGCTTTCCTCCCGCGAGACAGTCTCAGCGTGTAAACGAGAAAATAGCCAGTACGAAATGCTCGCCACAAAGATACAAGAGCTTCACTGAGCTTTGGTCCAGAGGAGCATGTCTTGCGATTACGGATTCGAAGTATTTGTGGGAGTGGCAAAATTGGGAGGATGGTGGCAGTGAGGCTCAGCCAAGTGGAGGTGGATTGTCAAGAGAGAAGAGCGTGTGCAAACAATGGGCAACCGACGCTAATTGACCAAATCAGCATATACAAACAGACGCCCAGGCAATGTCGGGCTGAGCTCAGGTCCGTTTGGACCGGATCGCAGGCCCAGTCGAAGTTGCTTCTTCGCATCATCTAATGTCTATTGTAATTGTCTATGCACTTTCTGCTCGACTGGTCTATCACCACTTCGATCGTCGCATTCCTGGATCCGGTTGGCCTGACACACAGTGATCATTGAGACGGTCATCTCCCTACGAACCTTTCTCCGGTGTGACCATCCCCTTCCCCTTCTTTGCCCAACTCGCACTGATGGGCCCCTCCCTCACTCCTCTCCTTCCCCACCTCAGCCTCGGCACTACTTTAACATATCTTGACCTACGCTCTCCCAACATGTGATGAAGACCTTCTTCATTGCGCTCGTCTTCAGCACGAGAAACCAGACGCCGTTCATTCCCTCCGTCATCCTCGAACGCGTCTTTGTGGATGCCAACATACACCTCGTAAGTCCCGCTTTACTCCCCCCCTCTCCTTTCCACGTTGAGCGCGCTGACCGGGCCTTATCAGTTTGAATACTTCCCGACCTCATCTGTCCCCTCCATCTGTCGCCCCCATCCCCTCCATGCGCGCGTTCCCCCGCCTCTCGCTCCTCTACGAAACTCAGCAACTTGAAGCAGAAAAGTCCGGAATGCGAAGGTCCAGACGCACTATTAGATGCTAAGGGTTAAGTAGGGACGACTTGGTTGAGGGTGTGGAGCCGCGGGACACAGGGCATGGATAATGACTCACAGGTACCCGTCGGAGATGGGCAGGGTGATGCAAAAGGAGAAGAGATGACGGAAACGCTCGATGGGCTTGAGCTTGGAGTTAATGCCGATGCGGCACTGAAGATTTTGAGGAAGCACACAAGTTGGAAGGAGATGCGGATTGCGGGGGATGTCAAGGTGGGTACCCTCATTTATGGCATTCCACATAGGAAGCTGATACGATTGATAGTACCTGCTGGACGTCAACGAGGAGCACAGTGATGCCAAATACACGGCAAGGTATGTACACACCCCCTGTTCCTCGCTTGCGCGCTCATCAGATCCAAATACACCAGTACTACCGGCTCAAATATAAAGAAGACGAGGAAACACAGAAGACCTTCAAGTTCGCGGAGCAGAACTTCGCGCAGATGTACTTCATACGGAACTACGCGAGTGATAAGAGCCGGGTGGAGATGAGCTTTAATCTGACGAACTGTGAAGCTTCAGGTGCCTTCCATCCCCTATCCCTCCATCCTTGTAGTGACGTGTGACTAATCATATTACAAGTTCAAAGTTGTCCTGCCTACGACCCCCACACGCGGGCAATCCTCATCTACCTCCCGAGTAGACACCCAAGACTCGCCCCCGCTCGAATGCCACATCTTCCGGAGGGTCTTCCTCAACAAATCCTACAGCCGACATATCTGGATAAAAGACGAGATCGACCTCGGGTGATATCGCAGAAGTGTGAAAGCAGTAGAGCCATCAGTGGCAGCACTATGCATTGTGTTGTGCGCATGTGCATACATTATATATTGTTTCTTGATAAGGGCGCCATTGTTAATGGATTGCTTTAATAGTAATTTATTTTGGGTGTTTACGAATGTAGTTTGCCGCGTCAAGCAATGTGTTTAAGCCCGTAGGTGCACGCATTGCGTCATTCATACGCGTCAGCGATAGGAACATCAGATGTAATTCTACATCTTAGAAAAGACCTACTGCCATGCATCTGAAATGATCAAGAATCCACCAGCTGTTGGCGTTGTAGCGCTCCTATTATCACCGTCTTTAAATACAGCACTGCGTCTCACGCTCAGCATCTCCTGGCACGAATCCCATGAGAATAAACATTCACGTCCCATTCGCAAACAACTTGACGAACTTGTACTTGCATGCCATCGAGGCAGGCAAGTTCAACGTCGCACTACACATCGGATATCCGTATGCTTTCATCGGGATCGCCGCACTGATGAATCATGATCTGCGCTGGGAAGAGGCTGGAAGGAGACTCGAACTTTTCGCTGCCGGAGTTAGACCTCTGCCACGTGGTCCACCTTCAACGACGAGATTAGCGCAGTCACAAGACAGAAGAGGGCGTCGGGTGGCACCGACGCGCGACGAGACCATGACGGTGGCCAGTTTGATAAGCGAGAGTAGAAGAAGCTAAACTGGTGAGAGATAAGGCAATTAAGAAAATAACATTAAGGAGGTAGCTAGTGGCCCACATGATACCGCGGTGCAACGAATGATGGAACGGGATAATGGGGACTGCTAATGCACTATAATATCAGTAGGGTAGCTGCCAAGTATGAAGAGTGGCTTACTAATTGGAGGCGAGAGGAGAAATTCTACAGAGCGGGCTCTTCAGAAGGGATGCCCGCAATGCCTGTACTACTGAAAGGACGCGTCAGCGAGGAATGTATGAATATGGTGCAGAGTCAGAAGACGTAACGATTGGCCTCGTCTCTCCAAATAGGTGGGCTGATAAATGAGGCGTCAATTATTATTCGGATACAAGATCATCGTGACTTACTTGCGCATGCCTGATCTGTGATTTCTTTTGATTAGCGCAAAGCGAAATTTTCGGTAATTGCTGGCAGACAATTGGCATGGGGCGGTCACAGGCTGGTAGATAGAAGAACGGGAAGGAGAAAGGGTGTACAAGAGCGAAACACATAAGTATAGACTAGAGAAGGAAGAGACACGTCGCATTCGAGGGGGCGGGTACTGAACGAGGGAACCTGCCAAGGAAGGACTCGGACACGAAGGGGGAAGGGATGCGGAGGGCGAGACAGATATACAGAAGGAGATGTGTAGGAGGCGGGGCGAAGAAAAATGTGTGAGGACACCGATCAAGACAATAGGCGGAGCGAGTCGCGCATGCAGCATGGCATGCATGGACGGGATGCACCAGGAGGAAAGAACACGTAGATAAGGAGAAGCACACTGGCAGGAAGAGGACGGGAAGGTAGGAAGCAGATGGTTGGGGTACAGAAGCAAGAGGTATTTGTCGTCTGAGCGGTGTGGAATCGAAGGCAGCCAGGACGCTTGGATACAATTGCGAACACAGCAGAAATTGAAACTATATACCTTAATCCCTGTCGCTTTCTACTTTCCCGGTTTCGCTATCCTCCAAAAGTCACAGTCAACGAGCGTGGGTTGACTAGCATCAGGTAAGGATTTCCCACATGTTACAGTGGCTACTCCCACCTTATTAACTTTCAAAGACTTTCCTCACCTCGCACACAAACCAGACTCTCAGTTGTGTAACAGTCGACCTATGCACGTCTCCGAGGGCTAACCCACGACCGCTGTATCTGGACTCCATTCCCTCCACTTTTCAACCAAAGCACGCGCAAAGTGAGCTCACTGTCGGCCTCGCACAATGCTATCTGGTACTACCATCCGGGGCGCGAGGGGAGGAGGAAGAATGGAAAAGCCGCTGTATTAATATTGGTGTAATTTTTATTTATTTATTTAGATCGTATTTATACTCCGCGGGGGACAATCCCTATGGTAGAGGTATACTACTTGTACTCTAATTCTAGTTTTGTTTTTCCCTGTCGTTTGACTGGCTACCTGGACATCGGTGTACCTTGCATATCATCGGCGGCGGCAACTATGCTGGAGTGAATATGACCACTGCACTCTACTCACATCCGCTGAAGAAACATAGCAACGCATATAATAGAAAGGGTCGAGTGGCCAGGTGCTGGTATAGGTATCCAGAGGCTCGTTTCCCATCAGATAACCATTATCGTGAACGCGAGACATGATTCATGTATATGTCTAATTATAAACGACAGGCGATGGTATACTCCGCTTCGCTTCGCATTACACCTCTTCCGGAATATACGCCAACTTCATTCCCATGCATCTCGCTAGCCCCCCAGAAGTCATCTGCTTCGAAATCTTTACCGCCTTCTGTCGTGTATGGTGGCATGTAAAGGTGGAGTATGAGGAGCTGGAGGAAGTGGGTAACGATGCCGAGCGTAAGCATTTCCCGAATCTGCGCGGGGGTGTGCTGCAGATGGCAGCTTGGAGCGACGACGCTATGTGTAGTCGCGTTTGAATAAGTAGCTGAAGGCGTGTATATGTCGGTATGGTAGGACTGGCCGAGCGTAGTCCGAATAGCGGCAGGATAAAAACCAGCCATCTGTAAAGTACAAATGAGGGATATGTGAAAAACAAGAGATACTCGTCGCAATCATATTGATGGGTTGATTGCGCCATATCGTCCTGAAGTCCAGCCTGATCTGGCGATGTCACTTGCGACTCTGGATGCCCTGCCACATCTGTTGCAGGTCGATTGATTGTCCAGTTGGGCTGCGATCTTGAGTTTTCTTCCGTATGCGTTGCGTATGACGGACATTGAGGCTGACACCGTACCGAGCCAATGACTATTGATATGACAATAATGAATTCATCCAGAGTAAGCGATGCAAAAACCCCGCCTGTCTAACCTTTGTGAGCTCGGTGGACGCACGAAGCCCCGGAAAATCTTTGGTAGAATATACTCGAAATTGAACACCATAGCAGCTTGCCATGATGGGGGGACCTTCCTCGCCGTGTTGCGAAAATAGATCGAAGACGCGATAACGCAGAATGAAATTTCCCTCCATCTTCACTGCAAGGTTCTATAATGAGGGGAAGAAGTCAGCATGTGATAACCGGGGGGCTTAGTAACAGGGATATCACTGACCGCAAAAGGGAAAATCAAGGCCGTTTTCCCCTCGTGTTCCATGGTAATGGACTGCACGAACATTTCGCCCACTAGAACGTTCACGCACTGTAAATCTGCGATCGCGAAATGTGAGCCCACATTGGCCAGGACGCCGTCGGCGGTTTCCCTATGAGTGACATAGCAACTCAAGTCTCCACATGTGCAGCTGACGTGCTCTTGGTACCTTGAGTGATCCCAACTAGGGGCCAGTGAGCACTTCTGGTCCATGTACTCGTCGGTGTGCGGAAATGTGACAGGGGGCACACTTTCTCTCCACATTTCAATAGCACTCGCGGTGGCAACGGGCATGGTATGGGGTACTTGAAGCAAATCTACGCAGCACACGAGCCCTGCGCCTTGAAGATCGCTACAACCACGAAAACACACTGTCAGCAACAACGATCTGCGAGTGGGTTTAGTTCACTGACTCGTAATTCGCCTCCTGCTCTGTCTCAGCGTCGGTCCCAGCATCGTTAACATAGTAAAGCTTGAGCTGAATAACGGGTGGCGGATCAAGGGCCCGCCTATCGACCGAGGCGAATCTATTTCACTTCTCGTCAGTTTCGTTTGTTTCAGGTAGGAGACGACAAGAGTCACACAAAGTTAGCTCACTTTCGACCCACCTCCGTCTTTTGAACTTCGAGCAACTCCGCCCGCAGATTCGCCACAGGAAAGCGACTACTCATGAAGCGAGAGCTCCCTCCACTGCCAACAGGGGGTCTATATGAATCATTTGCGCCAGACCGCTGGTCCGCGTCATCAGTGAACGTGTCCGGTGAATCTGGGCTTCTAAACATCGTTATCGCGTCGAAGGCAGCGGCTGGATTCCAACTGATTTAGTATCGTTGCAGCCGCGTGACGTTGAAGTGACAAGAACAATTACCAGATAAGTCGTAGGAGTCAAGTCTTCATGATATACAGACATCGGGTGCGCCTGGATTGCGCCATAGCAATACTCGGCGACGATCGAACCTTGTCCCCATCCTCACGGCAGTTGTGACGCATGAAAGAATGGCACGGAAGGAAAAGAATGTTGTACTATCATTTGGGTACACCGTCAGCTTCCTTAGTAAAAGTATACTTTAACACCCCATCACTGCGACAGTGGCTGTGCTGAACCCGCGAGATTGGATGTCAAGTTGCCGCTTGCACAAAGGGTTTTCCTTCGTTTACGTTCCGTCTCGCGGACGTTGAGATGAACGCCCCACCGCGCGAGTGTCTTTATTACGTGGAAATAAGCTTGGCCCAGTGTACCCGCAAGTGACGGTGGAAATAAGAAGTCGCACCTTTGTGAGGTCAGTTGACGATCGAAGCCCCGGAAAATCCTTGGTCGAGTACACCCGGAATGTACCACCATAGCACTGAGCGATGACGGGGATACCTTCTGTTGTATCCGGTCGGGAATATATTTCGAAAGCGCGATAACGAGGAGTGAACTCTCCTTCAAGTCTCACCGAAAGATCCTGGAGGCAAGGTGCGAACATATCTGGAAATCAGTCATGGCCAAATTACCGAATGGGAATCTAGATCGTGACACCGACTGGAAATGCAAATATGATTGCTGGCTTTCCTTTATAATCGATAGTCACAGGCTGTACGAACAAATCGCAGATTAAAGCGTCGGTACGCTTTGCGGCCTCAGTATCGGCATACGAGCCGCGTCCTGCTGTCCAACAAGACCTGCAATCGCGGAGGCCGATGATGATGATTGGATTAGTTGTTGATCCATGCTTTGCGAAGCGGATACATCCCAGTCATAGAGCTTTGAGCTGAAAACAGGTCGACATGGCAAACCAGTCTCAGATTCTCAACATTGCTGTGAATGGCGCAGGGTCAATACACGCTCAAGGGGACAAGTGGTGTTTTACTTGCTTGTAATCTATTTCTTGCTGCGACTCGGATGTTGTCCCGGTGCCGAATATACGATACAGCTTGAGTTGAACGACCGGAGGCGGGTCTAGGGCTCGTCGATCCACTCTTGCATACCTGCATGGTCACCATGAACTTTATTATTTGGTGCACGCAAGTAGCAAGGTACATCCAAATCGAAATGACTTACTTTCAACCCATTTCAGCGTGCTGGATTTCTAGTAGCTCAGCCCGAATAGCTGCCCCAAAGCGAGGGTGCGTGAAATTGTTATGAAACGGGTCGTTTAGGAATAGTAGCTAGGGTAGGTAGCTACATAGCGATCAGAGACTGAGTTTAATGCTCATATAACCACGCAGCCTGAGCAGTGTCCACTGTGAGACTCTCGGGATATGCCAGAGTCATCAAGGCTGATCGCAGACCGGTTGGTCCATCTCTCCTGCAACGAATATGATTAGGCCTGAAGATTTGATTCAACAGTGATAATCACCTGGTTGTGCCTGCGGATCTCTCGCACAAGACCTGTGAATGCTTCATCTATGTTGATACAATTTTTGGCAGATGTTTCGAGAAACTTGCACCCGAAGTGCCTAGCTAAATCACCGCCTTCTATTGTTTCAGACGTCAAGAATGAATCAGAAAAGAGAGAAGAACTTGAAGAGACGAACGAACCATTTTTGCCCACTTTGCGGATGGGTTCTAAATCAAGTTTATTCCCAACAACAACGACTGGGACAAATACTTTGTCTTTGACACGAAGGATCTGTCTGTGAAACATGTTGATTTTCTCAAATGAGGCTCGCGACTCGATGGAGTAGACGAGGAGAAAGCCCGCCCCTGTTCGCATGTACTGTTCGCGCATTGCTCTACATATTGAAGGTCAATGAGTGGTCAAGTAGAGTACACCATAGCAGAATAGCCCATACTCATATTCTTCTTGGCCTGCCGTATCTACAATGTCAAGAATAACAAGCTCGTCTTCAACGACACATTTCTTACGGTACGAATCTGGCGCCAGTAAGTCGGACTTGCAGCAGTGACAACGGTGATCATGCTCACCCTCTACTGTCGGGTCGTATTTGTCGGTGAACTGGCCTTGGATGAACTGCAGCGTCAGAGCAGACTTTCCAACACCTGTATTTAGTTAGTTGTGTGAGTTTTGTGGATAGTTCACTACGCACCACCGCTGCCCACAACCACGAGCCGGTACTCTCGATTCAAGAATTGTGACTAATGCCTGTGGTCAGTCAGAATACTCGAAGAAGAAGTGGGTGTGGCGCTTACCGTGGACATTCTTAGGTGTAGCTGATTATGCGGTTGCACAGAGTTCACGGAGTAGGGTGAACAAGTCAAAGGAGCGGCGTTCAGCGAGGAAACTGGTAACTAAATGCTGCCGTTAGTGTCAGTATACACATTAGTGCCACGTGGGCATCTTCGGGATCAATCAACTCTATTCCGCTGGCCTATTACTTATAGCAAACCAAGAAAGCGCGCACTGACCCGCTAGAAACGAACATAAGGAGATCTTCTACATTTTACGAAGCTAGGACACATCCCAACTAAGCAAGGATAAGGCAAATTATCAGCTTCACGGCAGAGGGAACTCGGCTTGGCTGTACCTACTTCCTGAAAATAAATTATTCGTAGTTGGTTATTAGAGCTGTGTCGGAAATGGAGACGAACATATAATCTAGAGTCAGAAGATATTTCAGTATAAAGCCAGCGAGTCGTCGTTGGGAAATGTGCAAACAATCTACAGTCGAAACCGTGATAAGCCATACCCCTCGGGACATCCGTTGAGCTATGGGGTATGGCAGGTTATGGGGTATCACAGGTCAGTTTGTGCCTACTTCGAGGGTTTGGTATGTTAAAGTTCGCGCCACATTATGGTAAATGGCGATAGCACAGTGGGATAAGGGGCAAACGCGATAGCGTTTCTACATAGATACATACAATATATATATCAGTCCATAAGCGAAATAAGCGATGTAAGCGGATAAGTATCAACCGTTAACATAGAAACATCGGCGAACTCGGCGTTCGCACCATATAAAATCATAACATGGTAACTGCGGTTTACTATGGGGTATCACGGGTTATGGGTTAGGGTGGGTATGTGTTATCACGGTTTCGACTGTATCCAGTTTCAGCGGTAGAAATTAAAGTCAAGCTTTTGTATTACCGCGACGAGATGGTGAGCCCTCGCCGTCCAAAATGAAGCAGTAAAATGACGCACAATTTACGAAAATCACAGCGGGCCGATTGCGGCGCTCATCCACACATAAGTAGCAAAACGACGCGCCGGCTGTAAACATCATGGCGGCGATATCGTGAGCACTCGATTTTCACATCGAAGCAGAAAAACGACGCACATATTGCAGACATCATAGCGGTACGGTCGTAACTCGTAACTCGTGAGAGCAACGTGTTTGCATCGCCATACAAATGTGCCTCAGCGCCTATGTATCAACGCCTGCAACACGCTGCTAAGGTCTGTCGCGTATCCTTAAATCATATCTCTCAAATTTCTGGGTCGACTTTTCTATCTAAAAATTAGCAACCATATCTGACTTGGATACCTTCGCTCTGTGAGTGACCTTCACTGCATATATGAACAATATGCTGACCAGGTCCCTCAAAAGCCAACCAATGTCAAACGCGAATATCGTGAAGATTATGATGCCTACGACTCCTCTCCTGTGACTTTGAAAGGGGCAAGGATCACTTCACCACTTACACGCCGTGGCGACTTTATCATCTTCTGCAACAACGTCGCATGCATTATATCCCGCCGTTCGACTGGCTTCCTTCTTTCATTGGACACTATCATGAGAAAGTGATAGCAACCTTCTTGAACAGCGTGTCCGCGTCAGAAAGAGTCCGGCTTGTTGCCGAGCACCAATTGCGCATGATCATCCACTATGCTGTTTGATTCTCGCTATCTTGACTGGTGTGTTAGGTTAGGTTCCAAAGAGGCATATTGTTCAATTCGACGTCGCATGAATGAAATGGTTATTCAAAGTTGACAGTGAATACATATTCTGGTTTTTAATTGTACGGTTTGTTTTTATCGGCCGTTAGATCTACTGACATTGCGTTATGGAAGGCTGCAAAGGGTCAACTAGAGTGATAGGTAGAGCACACAGCTATGCATATTCCAATCATCCACATAAGCAGCAGCCCCGGCAAAAACGAGAATGCAAACACGGTGACCGAAGAATCCTTACTAAACGCCAGGATAAGGAGAAATTCGTGTGGGGTGTGCGAGCTTGGCATGTTCGATTCAAGGCCTGCAGATTTCCTCGAAAATGCGTTCCAAATGGTCCATGACGTTCTCCCTCAACATGCTTCCCTGGATTCTCTAATCGTGTCGTGTAGAATACTGATGCGGTGGATATGTGAATACATGCATATGTATTCTGTCGAGACGTTTGTCAGATAAACCGGCATGATCGCCAAAGTCGATAACTCAAGATTCGGCAGTTGGCAGGCATTATTATCTCAAAGACGATGGGTATACGTCACGGTTTCTCAAGAATGAAGCAAGGATACATTTCAAACCCGCGACGAGTGAGAACAAGGGGTAGTGGATTAGACAAGAGCACTGCTAGAATTTCAAGAGGTTAAGCAGAGACTCGGACGATTCAAGTGCTAATGGTGGCATTCACACAGTTCCGATCTCTCTGACGCACACCTTTCCTCGATCAACGTCGTCTCTTCAATAAACGCTCATACCCGGTCTATCCTCTGAGATCTTTCCCAAATGGACTCAGTATGGAGATCGTTATACGTGGCTCCCTTTGAGGAGTCTAATTGCCGCCCGAGGCCTCGATTATCACTGGCAGCACCTCACATCTCTCGCAAGCATTCTCCATGCGCGCCGTCTACTCCTGGATTTGTATCTGCAGGCAAGCGCAAATGCACAGGTCGTAGATACCATTGAAAGCATACGCCCACACTGAATAGATGTGAAAAGACTGCGAAGATATCTATCGATAAAGAAAGTGCGTAGCAGACTAGCAGTTTGTAAGGATTGTGGGGTATGCAGACAGGCTTAAGATCTGAGAAAATGGCCAGGATATATAGGTATAGCATGCGAATAAAAGCAGTAATATCGATGAATGAAAGCATTAGTATCCGACGAATTATAGAGAAAAATATAATGTAACGAGGTGGAAGTAAGGATTGCCGGCGCCCTACAAATCTAGCGATCCCCTAGAAGTCGTCCCCCAAAGTCGTATGCATGATTGTGGTCCCATCAAACCCTTCGAACCACAGGGCCCCGCCGTCCCTGCCCATCCCAAGCACGTGGCTCCAAAACTCAATGTCGTTCTCACTCGGCCCGCACCCGCTCAGCCCGCCTTCGCTCCGCATCTGGTTGCTCTTCTTGCTCAGGTCCCGGATGTACTACAACTTCGGGAACGCCGTCTCGCGGAACAGCGACGCAATCTTCTGGCGCAGTGGGAAGTACTCCGAACTCCCAACGGCGAGGCACACGTCCAGGTCGCGGATGCCGATGAGCTCGACGATGGGGTCCGTGGGTTGATGTCTAACAATGAAGAACTATTCCACATACGTGAGGCCATTCTTTTGCGCTCCATAGAAACACAGTTCCGCAGGTATAGTGATCAAGTAACTGAGATAGGTTCAAGTATCAGCTAGCCATGCAAATACGATATCCCTAGGAATATCTCACTCATAACCTGTGATCGCGGTACCCGCGATCCTAAGAGCCTGGGCAATTGTGTCACCGGCATTGAGTTGCATGGATTAAGCTGACCCCCTGATTAACAAGCAACAGGGTATATGAATGGCCGGTCGGGAGGTCGAGAAAGTACAATTGGATGGTGTTGAGGACCTGAATGAACCTGAATGAAGCTGGTGTTTGTGTGGCTGTGCGGTTGTGACCCTGTTTAATATCTCTCGCGTTGGCCGTCAACCAACTTCCAGCTCTCCCGCTCCGAACCCCTATTGAATCCAACTACGCGCAGAGAAATTGATATTCTCAAAGCTGCTTTTCCTGGTATCGAGTTGTGTCGGCCGATGTGTTGAAACAGCAACAGTAGACGTGCTTTTAATGACGCAGCGCCACATTCAAGGGAACTCTGTTCGGCGCTGGACATCGCTTATACCTTAGGTATGTCACCAATACCTTCTTTGATAATGATCAGTACAGTCGAAACCGTGATAAGCCATACCCCTCGGGACATCCGTTGAGCTATGGGGTATGGCAGGTTATGGGGTATCACAGGTCAGTTTGTGCCTACTTCGAGGGTTTGGTAACTGCGGTTTACTATGGGGTATCACGGGTTATGGGTTAGGGTGGGTATGTGTTATCACGGTTTCGACTGTAGCCTAGAATTGATTATTAACTCGATGACATGCTGACAGGGGAGACTCACCGCTGGAGCACCGTAGCGTAGTGACAGGAGTACAAATGTCAAAGTGCTATATTAGCATATGTAGGCGTCGTCGGAAAAATTCTAGTAGTAGAGTACCCATCATATATACATCATACTGTACATCGCCGACTGTAGGTGCAGAAAATCTAGAAATTACTCGCCCGACTGCGCCGAGCCCAAGCCCGAAAGACCATAGACCATATCACAACTCGGGCTCGTCAATGACACGCCGTCACGGAATATTCAGATTTTCATAGAAAGGCAGAAATAGATACATGGAGCGAAGGGGCGGGTTGTGGAAAGAAGGGATGGAACGGTTCATGTTCGACGGCGATGACGCTGCCGCTAGCTGACTCAACCTCCGATTATATGCAAATCATACGGTTGCATAGGCTGTGGAATATTCGTACATGAATGCGCTTTATGCCAATGTGAAGTCTTGATACAGTTTGATGTCTCGTAACTCAAGTTCTTATCGCTTGACCATCTTGCCCCTGCGAGTCGCCTCCTTCTGTCCCGTATCCACCTCATCTCCTGATTTTACCTTGCTCACACCTGCGGAGCATTTCACGCTGACAACCGTCGACCTCCCCCTCTCCACCATTTGGCCCTCGGCGCCCGTCCAGTGCCCGGCGTCGTCGATCGCGAATCTAGATGAATGATCGAGCTTAACTTCATTCCTATGCCAGCGACGCCCTGAACCCCGCGGCGAGGAGTCAGGACGCGGGGGGTCGGTAAAGGAGGCTACTCACTTGGACAGATCCAACGTGTTGATCATCGCGCGTTGCTTCTCCTTGCCGCGCACACCTTCTTGCACGCCCATTCCCGCTGCATCGAGCTCCATATCAATATGTCCCATCGCCGGTGCCACGTGTGCGCTCGCCATGGGCCGCAGCTAATTTGGAGGCGGTAGGGGCGAGGGAAGCGCTAATGGTAGCTTTCTGCACGTCCCCGAGCCGCTTGCTGATCTTGTGTACGGCCTTGACGAACAGCGCAAGCGTCTGCGCGACGGGCAGCTGAAGCTCCTTCTCTGCCTCCACGCTATTTCGCTGCAGCCCAGTTGCCAGCAATATCGCGCTCTGCACGGTGCTCAGCCACACCCCTGCGCCTCCCTCTGCTGCTTCCCCTTCCGGAGTGGCGAGAGGCGTACTGAACCGGCCCTCGAATTACAGCCCTGCAACAGCAGGTGAAAGGTCTAGAACCACATGATAATCGAGTGCGTTGTCCGCGTATGACTAGAGTCGTTTGAGATCAAAGGGGGTGAGGAGGATCGACAGGTGGGTTGAAGACAATTGAGAAGACGAGGAGCTGGGATCGGCAGAGTCGGATGGGATGCCGGCGGCCGCAGCTTCGAGCACGGATAGTGAGATCATAGCACCGAACTCCCGGAACTTGAAGGAGAGGAGGGTCAGAAAGCGCGCACGGAAGTCTGCAGGGACCCCCCAACATCAGCTTCGTAAAGCCATCCAGCAAGAAACAGGGACGCACCTCTTGCAAACTCGCCGAGCCACTCGATGCTCTCCCCGCTCGCGATGTTCATTCTGCGCACCATGACGCGTCCCCTGCGAGCTTGCTCGGCGTCTGGCAAGTGTACAAAGGCACATAACCCACGCGCTTCCAGAATCTGTTGGGAAAGAGTCAATGTGTTTGTATATGGGAAAGTGGAAGAAATAGGCTAGTAGAACGCACCGAAGCAGCTACGGCGTCAGACCATATGACACCCCCAGGTAATCCAGCGATTCTGGTTTCCGCTCTGACCAATGCTGCAGGAGCAACGGAATGGCGGAGATCTGTAAGAAGGTTCGTGTCCTGGATACGAGTCAGCGGGGGGGACCCCGTATGGATGAGAAGGAGATGAGAAAGAAACACAAACGCACCTTATCACCAGCCCCCCCATCAGGATACACCCGTTTGCCGTCTCCGCCCTCATCCGGACTCAAGTGCTCCCCACTGTAAAACCCCTCAGCGTGCTCCCATACCACATCCCCGCATGATCCGGGTGTGTGGCCACCCGCACAACCCTTGCACAGCTCAGTCCTGCGGAATTGCGCCACCAACCACGGAATCAGATCTCCGCCCGCCCACAATCCCCTGCCCAGGCCATCCATGATCGCGTTCCTGGCGATATTCCCCTCGAGCGCGACTTGAAGGATGACGAGGGGCTCAGGGAGATGTGTATCGTCGTCGTGAAAGGGCGGGAGGAGCACGAAAAGGCGGTGAGCGGGCGCGTCGGATAGCAAGCTGCAGGTTGTTCGGCGTGCTTTTGTAGTGGGCGGCAACGTATAGCGCCATGACGCGCTGCAGGAAGGCTTCGGAGGTGGGATGGAAAGAGAAGAGCTTATCGCGCGAGACGTAGAACAACTCGCACGTCGGTGGGTGGGGACAGCCAGAGGAGAGAGACTTGGGGTTGACCGACGCGTGGAGGCAGAGCAGCTGGTTGAGCTACCTTTCGACCTGATCGTTGGCGGGGTACCGGATCGGCGTCGTGAGCTTGATCTTCCGCAGCGTCCGCGCTTTTGGTGCGGCCTTATGTGTGGCCTTTTTGGTGGACGTCGACGCAGCCTGCTCGTTAAGATCCATCGTGAGATGGCCTGGCAGCTTTCCTCAATTGCTGGATGGGCTTGAAAGAAAGCGAGAGCCCAGTGCACACATATCCATTGATGGTGCTCGCCATGAAAACGAGATACGGGCCCATGACGCGCACACGAGAGGGAGGGGGATAGCCGCCGCCTCATCGATGACGACGAGCTCCGCTTGGCCAAGAACGTGTGCATCTTGAGGTTGGATGTACTACAGAGGGCGGTTCAGCTCATGAATCCCAACGAGAAATAACATACCCTCACCACCGCACCTCCAAACCCCGGGTTTGTGCTCTGCGCAATATCATAATCCAGATGCTCTTCCCAACCCAGCGCATCCAGCCCCTTGAATATGAACTGAAATAGCGTCTTCAAGTTCTCCGAGCTTGGACTTGTCACGAATGCATTCGCATATCCATGTGCAAGGGGCGGCAATCGCCAATCCAAGGGCAGCACTCTTTCCTCGCCTAAGGGCGGCTGTCAGCGCGACTGTTGAGGAGAGGGTCTTCTCCGCAATGGCGTCGACGAAGGTAAGCGGGGCTTGGGCCTGGTCGAGCGTCGACGCGAGGGCTGCGAGCGCGCCTATGTGGGGGGTGTCCTGTAAGTTCGCCTTGAGCTCCGTGAGGGCGGAATCCTTATCGTAGACACCCTTGCCTTTGGCAGCTTCAATGGAGACGATGTCCTTCCCCTTGGAAATAGGGAGCACGTTGAGTTCGTCGTCGAGGATCAAACGGTTGGAGCAAGATCCGAGGTAGAGGATGAAGCGCTCGTTGAAGCGCGCAACGATGACGTCGTGGGCGGATGTGCAGTAGCGAGCGTGGACGTCCTAGCACGGGAAGAGGTGGGCGTTAGCTTGGGGTCAACAAGCGCGGAGAGGACCATATAGCAAGCAAGCTGGCGAATAAGATATGCTGTAGGGGAGGATATATACCTCGCAAGCTGAGGAAGGGATGATAATCACATCCTCGTTCGGCTTAAGGCACACATACCATTGTCATAGCGTAAAGCTGCCTGAGACTGCTCATAGTCTTGAGCAGTAGTACAACGAGCCCGCTGCCCTCGACAGTCTCGATGGTGCGCGTGAGGAGATTCGGGGTGAGCGCCTCGAAGTCCTGGAGGACAAGCATGCCGTAGGTGTTGCCGAGGATCTTTTGCGAGTCCTTGTAGTACCTGGAGGTTATGGTGAGGTGATTTCACGGGGAAGGAAGGAATCCACGCACGTATAGTGGATGTCAGTGACAGTGACGAAGATCTCGAACCGGTTCTGCTCATTCGGCTCGCGTATCCCGCGCTTCACATCCCGCTTGATCTTGGCTTCCATCTTCTTCCGATAGCTAGTCGGCAACACAGGTATTAGCATACATCACCCTGAACCCATTAAATACATGGGCACTCACGAGGTAAATCCAAGCTCCTTCTTGTAACACCAGAGGACGGACGGGCGGGCGGAGACTCGGGCTTGGGAGAGGAAGAAATTGACAATCTGATCGCGGCCCTTGTCGCCGACGAGGACGACGAAGGATCTATTAGTGTTGTTGTTGATCAGGATGGGTATTCGAGGGTCCAGCTGTTTGCGCATCGCAGAGGGGTGACTTTAGATTTGAGCAGGACGAGCTAACAATTTTCGTGATCGGGTTGGGTTTGACGCGCAAACTGTCTCCGACCGATCTTCCGCACACACCGGTACTACAATTGCATTTGTGCAAACACACTAACATATCAGGCTCTTCTGCTTGTTTCAGTGGGTACGACGAGTTTTCTACCTCATGTTTCATGTCAATCGGGAGGAACACACGATCCGAATTATCTGATATCAATATCGGCTGACTCTTCTCTTCTGCACCTGCGCCTTGCCTGCGCCCAACCTGCGCCAGTCTCACTGCTACTTATGCTATTGGTGCTACCCGATGGTGTTCCCCACATACATACACGTCCCCCAACTCTCTGGCACCAATACTATCTACAAACACCCACTTTTCTGGGTCCATGGCACCAACCATGAGCAATGTTGATTGCCACCGCACTCCGTTCGCAAATTACCCTGCCATCTAGTAGTAGATGGTACCACTACCCTCTATAGATCAAAAAACGCCAAAATATTTGCACCCAATCTCGCTCCATGGCATATAAATCTAGTCATCCCTCGGAAAAGCCACTGCATGCAGAGGCATGTGCGGTGGTCCAATTGTGGGGCCGGGTGGAAGGCCAATAAACGACTTGAAAGACACACATGAGCCGCACTCACTGGATGTTCGCGTGTTGAGCTCAAAAGAAGGAGGAGCTATCGTAGAATGTCAAGGGGAAGGGAGCAGATGGACGTCGCAATCGGGAATGACGGGCATGAACAATTAGAAACTATCGCACATCGTTTTCACCGCCTGTCCACCACAGGGCGAGGTTTATCGGCAAAACCTATTCGTCCGCTACTCGGAATTCGTCTTCAGAGGGGCATGCATGCCAAACCAAAATGTGACGGCGTGCGGTTCGGGGTCAGGCCGTTCAAGGCAACTTGTGCCGCAGCCACGATTGAAAAACTCTAGTACCCAAATGCCATTAAAGATGGAACCAATCACACCTCCTTAGGGACGCTCCACCTCGGATACCCAAGTCGACCGTTTTAGACATAAGAATGCGTACCTTTGCTTGGTCCATCTCCTGCCTCTGCTCCTGCAACTTGCCCTCTGCGACCCTCCGTGTTTGGGTTTTGGGCTTCTTATCATTCTTCACCTGGCCCGTGGATGGAGCTTTTGTACCCTGCACGCGATATATGATGTCTGGTGAGCAAATGCAAGTCACGCTTGGGGCTTGCTCGATCACTCACCGGTTCTCCATCATCTTCTTCCTCCTGTTCTTGGTTTCCACCATTTGCATCGTACTCGCTCCCGCTTTCGGATCCCTCGCTTTCCTGTCCACATTTCATTAGCCGCGGAAGGGTCTAGCTAAACGTGGGATATCAAACTTACATTGCGGGACACACGTCCGAAAGCTGACCGTCGTCGGTATCCATTACAGCAATGCTCTACGATAGTGGTTAGTAACAAACAAAAGAAAGAGCCTAGAGGAACGCACCGTGTTGGCCAGGTAGTGGTTGGGCGAAAATGGAAAGGAGGTTGTGATATTTGATCACACTTGGGCGCTTGTAGCGCTCGCAGCTTTTGACCGTTATCCAATCGTTATCTCATCCAGTTGACAACGGACGGCCTCAAATCTATTCCAAGCGAAGCTGCGATCTCCAAAGCATCTAATCTCGAGGTGTTCGATAAGAATGGCGCTAAATTCCACTTCAGGTCTCCTTCGCCCAAGAGAAGAAGATCATAGTCGTAAGTACTTACCGGTGAGTCTGCAGTAAGCTCCTGGCACCAAGTACCTGTTAACGTTCAAACTGCATTCTTAACTCCTCTGACTCTCATCCACAGGCATGCTTCCATTCCCCATGTGAATGTTCAATTTGAGCTAATCACATATACCCCTCTTGTTCCTTGTAGTGGCCAAAAGGAGACGGCATTGCCGGGTTTCAAAGCGACTCATTGGAGCGCTACCTCGCGCAAGTGCAGGCGCCCGGCTGCAAGTTCATCGGACTCCTCGCCGAGGCGTTCGGGCTCCGGCATGACGCGCTAGCCCAGTTCTAGACTCTGATGTGCTAATGCAACATCGTGTCAAGGTGTGTAAACTCAATATCCTACATCTGCGCGTTTTCATTCATTTGCGGCATGTTATGGACGACGAGTGAGCACCATTCACTGATATAAACTTTCATTATTTCGTAGATTGTCACTCATCCTGTTCCTACAAAGGATGCATCCTCAGATCAGGGCGTTGGCCCGCACTACGAACCGGCTTCCTCGCATTCGTGCGTATATTGGCATCAAACCTTCCCCGTGATCCCCTATTTGCACGCCTCCCTTCTCACCTAAAGCTGTACATAGGCTAACGACGAATATCAATTTACTTTCAATTGCAGTTACTGCAGGCGTCCGGCCATCCGGGCCTCCAATTCCAGAACTCAGCGGCCAGTGGATCAACACGCCGCCCGTCCCAGGGACATTCGTCGTCAACATCGGAAAAGGTGAGTGTAATCCCCATCCCTACGTTCTCAATTCGTGACTCGTGTATTGTGTTATTCCGTGTCTAATCCGTTTATGCTGGAACAACACTCGAGTTTGTCACTTAAGGCCTCGCCCGTGCGACCTCCCATCGCGTGCTCTCGCCTCCCAAAGGCTCGCCTACGCCGCGCTACTACCGTTCTTCCAGAACATCAGTCTGAACACTCGTCCGGGGAGCATGTGCTGCAATGCGAGTGCTAGCGTCCCTATCCCCTCTGACATCGCGAACCGCGCATGTGGCTAATGTATTGCGGTGGCGCCACACACAGTTCCAGCGGAGATCCTTCGACTGAAGGAACGTTGATGCACCGCCGCCGCCACTGACTGTAAGCTCTCACTCGCTGCCCTGCTTATGGTCTTATGCTTACACGCACACGCCACACAGCCGTGAAATTTACTGAGTTCGATCGTGAGCCCTCTGGGCGAGTGAATCTCATCGGCCGAGTCAAGTAAGTGCATATCAAGACCACGAACGGTGCTATATTAGAAGAGATGTGATTACTGATGATCGATGATGTCCTATGTGTGCGCATTTCAGATCGCATCCGGATGTTGCGGCAGCGCATTACCCGGAGCTCTTCAAGAAAATCTTCCCTGATGGATTAACTGCTCAGGGGAGTGCCTACTAAGTGCTGAGTACTGGAGCTTGAGCGTTGAGTAAGAATACCAACGCACCTTGATACCGACGGGAGACATGGTGGACTGCAATCATTGCGCCACAAACAGGGGCGCTTTCCATATCCGGTGGTGTGGGAATTTGGTAGGAATCGTGTTTCGCTTTATCATCATCTACTTTATCATCATCGCTCTGCCATTCCCTTCTCATCGTACATTCGACTGATGGGCAACTGATGGGACGGGTATCAAGATTCCCGGGCAACAAGAGTATATGTCGTGAGGGAAAGAGACCGTGAGAGCAGGCTTAGACGTGCGCATACATAGACATAGTACAGACCTAGACCTACCTATAGCTAGACGTCGACCCACACATACATAGATGTTGCATAGATGTCCAATTTGGGAAAGTACATACAAACACCGCTAATTGCCGCTGAATTATCACTGATCCTTATCAGCAAGCACAAACACCAATTTCAGTGTCATATTGTATAATGCCAACATTCGCTGTAGAACTATTCCACAAGATCATCGACGAACTGGGAAGGGTGAATGATGAGGAGCGATCGCTTCCATCGGGCAGGTGCGCATGATCAGAGTAGTTATGTATCGTTTCTAATCATGTCTTTGACAGGAATCTTGCAAGCTGCGCCTTAGTTTGTCGGAGCTGGCTTACAATCAGTCGATCGCACCAGTTCAAATCACTGGATTTTACTCCACAGACTTCCTGGCGGGCTTTGACACCACTCATGGATCTCGTCTCGGCTTCACATGGGACGATAGCACCACATGTGCTGCAGATTACACTGCCATTTGACGGAGGGCGCCTGCTGATACCTGACGGGGTGTTCATGCGTGTTGGCGCTCTGTACGCACTGCAGTCGGCCATTTTCAAGGGAATCTATAGGTTTCCAACATACAATATCCAGCAAATACAGGACACCGTGACTGTACTCGGTTCATTGCCCAAGCTTGCATGCTTGGAGCTCTCCAATCTCAAGTTGAACTCATTCCTTCAATTACGCGATGTGATAGTCGCCTGTCCTGGACTCAAAAGGCTTTATATGGACACCGTGACACAGCATCATGAGGGATCCGAACCTCCTAACGTGGAGCCCTTGGCGTTACCCTGCCCACCATTGCTACTACTGAAGATCACTGGCTGTGATTTTAACGAAGAGTTTTTCGAATGGCTGGTTGCGTGCCAATCCTCACTGCGACTCAAGTCCCTCTGCATTGGGTTCCCAGTAGTGCTCGAACATGGAACTCGCACTTGGACGCCTACTCCGTGTGTTGGGCCCGTCCTTGCAGAAATTATCTTTCCACCGTGTGGGCATGCATCACCACGATAAATGTGAGCTTTTAATCAAACAATAGCTGATACAGGTAACTTATACACTGATCCTTAGTGTATTCTTTTAAACACATCAACATGCAATGCTGCACTCATCTCGAAGTGCTAACCCTTTCACGCTGCACATCGTCAATACTCTATCGCAGGGGTCTATCGGTTATCGATCAAGTCTCATCAGACCGCTTTCGAGAGCTCAATATATCCATTTTAAGCCACGAGTCATACATAGACTCTTTGCTGGATGAAATTCGACCACAACTTTCCACCATCGACACACAATTGCAACAACCTAGCTTTGTGAATTTGGAAAGGTTCAACATAGGTCTCCCTGTCGTCAATAACTTGCAAGAGTTTCTCCCCCTGACTGCAGCGAGGGATCTTTTACGGGTTGTGGATATTGGGGAAATGGACAAGTTGCCAGCCATCACAAACGGGCAGGGGGGGCTGTGAATGCGATGAGAGGAAGTGGTAGTTGTTGCATTAGGGGGGTTTCAAAATCACAGTATATCAGGTTATTTTTGCAGCCACAATGGTATCCTGCCCGACGAGAGGGGTCTTTCTGCTATGATGGTGTTTCAATGTATCTACTGTAGTGGCGACTCGAATCCAGGCCACAGCACGCACGGAACATGCGCGCCTGCGGAAACATATTATTATCTGCTTCGAAGTATACATTCAATTTATTGTGACGAACGGCGCCCCCGGAATACCATCGAACGCGATCCGCGCGCCCGGCGAATGGCCTGCGGCGATGACTACTGCTGATCCTACTGCTGCATCACCAAATCCCACCAATTGAGCAACAAGAGCCAATGTCGTGAAGCTACCAAATATCAACGGAAGACTGCACAAAGTTCAGCATAGCTGGGTGGCCGCTGGTGATTATGCATTGCGCTCATCGTGGTCGCCGCCAAGACGCTGAGCTTATGTTGCGATAACACTCTTCAGTTAGCAGCAGAACGTCTGATTATGAACTCGTGAATGCGAGAAAAATGACATACAGAAGGTACAGTGAAATACAGCTTGAATATGAGCCTAGTTGGTGAGGTCATCCTCGTGACCCTTCTCGCTGCCCTCATCTCCCCGAATTTTCAAAAGCGGGCAGAACTGCCACGCCTCCCTCCATTTCATGCTCTTCACCACATCCATAACGACTACATTCAGCAGGCCGCGTCCTCTGAACGTTTGCACGGGCGGGCTCTTGACTCTTGAGGTTGCCGACAGCAGCACAGAATTTCTGGCTGAGGTCTTCCGCGCACTCGGCCAACTTTTAGTCGACGAGAGGATCCAAGGTGTTGATAGCAGCAGCACAGCCGAAGGGGACCATGCCGTATGTGCTGCCATGCTCTCCCGGTTGATGCAGAGTATCGCATCGCGGTCGGCGGTGGAGGAGTCTCTGCGGTGAAGGACGCGGAAATGGAGAAGGAGCTCCGTGGGGCCGACCTGCCGACCACGCCTCCGCAGTCGCCGACGACGTCGACGCTCTGGAGCATGTTGCTGTCTTCGTTGGCGTCATCTATGAACCTCTCCTCGGTCTCGCCGCCGTTTTCGCCATTCGCCGGCGTCTAGCCATTCGACTATGCCCATGCCTAGCCCGGAGATGTTTGGCGCGAAGAATAGTGTATACGTGCCCCCGCCAGTCGAAGAAAACATCGCCTCCCTGGCGATTCGGCAAAGCCACTTGATGCTGCAAAGCTCGCGTGCAACCTACCAATCACACCATCCTCGGACTCACTCAATTAACCGCACACATCCCATTGTTAGCCATCCTCCTGATTCTAACCGCAACACCCATCTCAATCCATGGCGTCCAACTTCTCGAGTGTTCCGGTCCTCGACTATGCATTGGGTTCCGATACAAAGTGCAAGCCGGAGTTCATCTCACAGCTGCAGCACGCACTTATCAACGTGGGCTTTCTCTATCTCGCGAATCCCCCCGTGGCCCAAGGAGAAGGCGCTGCCGGGTTTCAAAGCGACATTGAGGCGCTACCTCGCGCAAGTGCAGGCGCCCGGCCACAAGTTCAGCAAGCTCCTCGCCGAGGCGTTCAGGCTCCCGCATGACGCGGTAGCCCAGTTCTACCACTCAGGTGCGCTGATGCAGCATCGTGCCAAGGTGTACAAACCCGGTATGCCATAATATATGCTTCCTGCGCGTTTCCTCAGCTCAGGGCGTTGGCCCGCACTACGACGTAGGCTTCCTCACATTCGTGCGTATCCCAGCATCAAACCTTCCTCGAGGTCCCCTATCTGCATGCTTTCCTTCTCGCTTGAAGCTGTCCACCATACATAGGCTAACAACGGATTTTGATTTAATTTCAATTTCAGCTGCTGCAAGCGTCCGACCAACCAGGCCTCCAAGTCCAGAACCTCAGCGGCCAGTGGATCGACGCGCCGCCCGTCCCAGGGACATTTGTTGTCAACATCGGGAAAGGTGCGCGTAATCCCAAGATCTGGCGTCCGGCCCGGACAAAAATGATATATAGTTGGCTCCGTATACGCATGACGGTCATGTAAACTTCGCGTATTGAGAAATGAGCTGCACGCTGTGTCGGTCAGCAAGTAATCGCGACGTCATTATTCATCATCGCCTATCTCCCCCTTTCCGTTCCCATTCCCGTTGAGCGGTCTCCCGCTTAGCGCACGATCTGACTTGAATTTGAAGGCATATAGTGCGAGCTTGCGAGCGCACCTCTAACGCGCTGTTGGCAACAAATACCCTTTACGCTATTAAAGTACGCCGCTTGAATCTAGTCCTTAATTTTATTATCTGGATTTTCCCACACCAACGACCAGTCTTCCACTGAGCAACTATCCATACTGAGCTGTACTGAGCTCATCTCCCTCGGTGTCCAAGCTGCCGCGTCATCTGGGTCATCCCACCTGTCATTATCCTCTCCTTCCATGTTTTTTTCATTGCCAGTCCCTCGTCAATGTCGCCGTGACCAACAGCAACCGGAGGCATGATGTCATTGTGACCCCAGGTTTTCAGCGCCACCGAAACGCCCTTGCGAGTTCACAACTACGCCCTGCTCGAACAACCGGACGGTAGCATCGTGGCCCTAGTAAGTATGATGTGTTCTGCACATTTCCGTACTCCTCTCCTTGCACATGCACATCTGCACCCTGCTCGAGCGGCAACTGTATGATGTCATCGTGGCCTCTCCGCGATGCAGCCTGCAGCGCGTTTTGATATAACACTCCTTCCACGTTCAAATCTGCTCCGTAGATCTAACCATTGGCTATAGGGTTAATATATCAAAGCAGCAATTTCCGCAAATCCCTTTTCGTGATTTTCGCGCGTGAACATCCATTCGGATATATCTGGATCATGCAAGCGAACTCAATTGGCTGGGCCACCGCCTTCGAGCAAGAGTATGTACGGTCGAACAATCATTTATATTCCAACGAAGCCTCCCAATTACGGCTCTTTATCGCAACTTGTAGGAAAATCTCAATCTCATGAAGGGGGGATGGTTGAGGTGGTCTGCAGAGGGTACAATCAGTATGTAGTAGATGGAACATGGGATGGCGGCGTACTGCGTTCGTATTTGACTGCGCGGAAAGGCCACAATTAGCAGATACTATATAGTAATGGGATGAGTGTCTACCTGCATGTCGGGGGTTGGCTCGGCTCCGTGGTGACGCTTTGGTCGTTTCGCCGGCGGCGCGGCGGCAGGTAGCTGCTCAATGGGCCCCAACGAGCGTGTAGACATCTGCGAAACGGATCAGAAATGCCACGTCGTGGTAAGGATGTCGCTTACTCGAGATGTCACGAGCTCTTTCCTAAGCCCCTTTGGTCTCTCCGCCAACCTTCGTTTCCTTGCCTCTGCAGAAACACGCTTAGCTTCCCTATTCCCCGCCTGCTTGACTTCCCTTTCGGCTTTTTTCGTAGCTTCATTCTGTTGTTTAATCAACTTTAAATGCGCGGACTGTACAGACTTAAGCGCCTTCAAGACCGACTGCGCCTGTTTCGCGTCGTCCGTGGAGGGCTGGAAGCCCTGTTATGAGTGAGTGATATGTCTGCGTACAACGTGTGCTGTATTGTCTCACCTTAGCGGCCGCTCGAGGTAATTCCATAACCGTTTTGACCAGTTCTGGAACGCGATCGAGTGCATCCTCGTTCAGCCAGTAGCGGTCGCCTGTATCATTGCTAATCCATTCCGTGACAGCTTTGTGTATTAGGGTGAGCGGGAATATAAATGTAAACAAAAATCACTCACGAATACTCAATATTGGAATCGCGTCGGGGAGGATGGTCAAGTCCTCTGTATTTTCAAGGCTATGGTCCGAGCTAATTTTCTCCTGTGCTAGGAAGTAAAGCAGAGGAATGCACGGCTCAATGCACGGTGCGGAATATGACCACTGCACGGCTGCCTCGAGAATGCGTTCGATATATAGAATTTCCCGTAACCAGCGATCCTGAAGGTCGCGCTTGCGTGCCCTTCGGTCTTCGGTCACAGGGATGATTGGTTCGAGGTGCTCGAAAAGCTTGGAATAAAAATTCCACTTCTTGAGCATAATGTCGAGGGAGGATTCATAAAGAACCGGGAAAGTCCCCAGATCCAGGTCGTCCCGCACAGAAATGAACAGCTGGGTGCGAGGTCCTGGTGCTTGCTCGAATGAATCATCTGTCAGGGTGATGGACAGATTTGAGCCTCGCGCGACGCGCACAGCCAGCATCTCGTACGGCTCCAAGCACCATAACAATGAGAGATTTCCCGCCTTAGCGATGAGAGCTAGGATTGGAGGTACGGATATAGACATGGGAAGATGCGACGGATGTGCACACGTTGGAGCAGTGCGCTTTTGAGGGGCCTGATGAGGGGAGAAAATGGACCGCACTCGCTCCACAAGCCGCATTGTTGTCCGCCAGAACTACGAAGCGTGGCAGAGTGGCGTACCATGTGGTGATTGATTCAATGGGCGCTGACGCCACTGAGCGCTAGATCACTGTGATGCGGCATGAGGGTGATGCCAGGTGATGCCACACGAGAGATACCACAAGTTGCAACTACTCGCCATAGATCCCCGGGGCTCCACTTGGGCTCCATGCCGATTTGCCCAACGTACCAGCGAGCTCTTGCTGCAATACATCCAACTGCATACCTAAGAACAACTGTGATACTGTTATGGAAACATCCTCGAGGCAGCTCAGGAGGAGATAGTGACTCTCGGTGATATAGAGTCCAAAGTCGCCGATATTGGATATTACATAATTCACAATCATATTTAGAGCTCTAGGGCTCAATCAAAGGCCGGCCCGAGGCTGTCCTACACCATGACCTCTCGACAATGAGTCCAGAGCGTGGCCACACCTCACGAGTGGGGAGGAAGCGTAACAGATGGCTTATTTGATCAAATACTAGTGCATGATGTACTATGAGATACTTCATAATTTGCAAACGGGCCACAGCAGTTGTGAAACTTTGGATAAATCGCGTAATTTGGGTCATATTCAACCGCTAAAATTTGTTGCAATCATAGCGGTAATGTAGATTAGATGCAATAAGCATTGAGGATTTTTCCTAGACAAATATACCGCTGTGCAAGGCTCTCGCCGTGTCTTACAGATTGCCACTGCAGTTGCCACTGCCGCTGTGGAGTCCGCATTGGGACCGGATAGTCTCGGATAGAGTCCAGGGGCGAGCGGCTATACCATTTGGGACTTAGCGCTTGCTTAGCGCGATCTCTCGAACTAATCGAACAATAACAGGTCACTGTATACTCCAATGGCAGGCAGGTACGTTAGGCGGATCGTCCAAGCTTCAAATTACCCACCTGCCGCCCGCCTTGAGAAGATTTCTACCAAAAGCGCCCACATTTCCTATGGATATTTATATTTACATATGTACTAACCTAGCATAAAGCACCATTACGGCAGCGAGTTCATCCGACCGTGCCGAAACAGCAAAAGAGAAATCGAAATCGAAGCTCGGACGTTCCGCCATTCGCAGGCAGGTAGGCACGTGTTTCTGTGCTTTATAGGATGGCCTGCCGCTTTGATCGACCACCAACTCCTGCTTTGCCTGAAATATGGCTGAACATCTAGATGTTACACAAGCCACCTTGCAACAAACAGGCACTGTCGAAGCAGCCGCCCTTATTGCACAACAAACATTGCTCGTAGGACTAGCCATCGCCGCCCAAGATGCTGCCGCTGAAGCCGCAAAGCAAGCAGCGGCCTTTCTCGCATCCAAGACACAGCTACTCGCCCTTATTGGCGGATCTAAGCAGGCGATGCAGACCGATCTCAGCAGGAAGCTCCTCTTGAAGCTACCAAACCCAGAACTTGTTGCGATGGATGGGCAGCCATTGACCGCCGAAATGCGTAGTAAGTGTTTCAATAATTTGAGGTCCGATGCTGCCTTGCTGAATTTTTAATGCAGGCCTAGCATGTAAGTCCGCCAAGGAGGCGAAGTCCAAGAACGGCAAGGTACAGCGGGTGGGGAAGAAAACGGAAGAGTATGATCCATACGCTAAGGTGCGTGTTCAATCATCATTCCGTTCCTTTTCTGACGGAGTCTTTGCAGCTTTGCTGGGGCTGTGGTGAGCTCGGCGTGGTGGCGACATGCACGACACCCTTGTGCGGGTACCTTCTGTGTCTTATGAAGCAGGACGAGTCCCTCGCATGCATCGAGGACTCGCGCGAGATTGAAGGACGGCCCTTCAAGTGTCCAATTTGCATATCGAAGACGAAAGGAATGGCTATGTATGTAAGTTCTATTTCTACCAGTTCTCGTCATATGCGTAGGCTAATAACAACGGTTAGTACAATGTTCGTAACTATATATTAGCCATGCGTGTATCGCATCCTCCGCCTCCCCCGCTCGCGGTCATTCACCTGACATGGGAGGTTCATGGTGCCGCAGTCCCAATCCTAATTGAAGCGTTGAAAGAGGAATTTCGGCGACATCATCGCCCGGTAAGCATCCTGTCTGTGAATCATTTCGATTCAATGCTAACACACTCAGCTGCTGATCGAGCATCTCCCAATGACGATGACATCATGGGATAGCGAGGAGGCTGACGAGATGCGATCACATTTGTTGGATTTCTTCAGCCAGCATCCAGAGGGGAAAGTCCTGCTGGTAATTCACACACACGCGGATTCCGCCACTGGCCAGCTTTGTAACTCATGGAACCACAATGAAACCATCGCATTGTATAACACCATCGAGGAAGTTTTGACTTTTTATCTCGGCCAGGAAGTTGTCGACACTCTCCAGATGCGCAGTGCGCTTAGAGGCCTGCTGCTGCTTGCATGCGGTGCCGCAGTGGGCACTAATCACATCGGCTCAATGAAATGCGTCGTACAAAAGTCAGTCGCTTCATCTATGTGAATTTTCCATCATTAATCACAGCCCTCAGGAATATTTTCGATTGGGTGCTAGCGTTCAGCGCGGATCGGCTCAACCCCGGCGAGATCATGGCGCAAATACGCGCTGCACTCACAGATATTTTTGTGAAAGGGGAGGATCCGTGGGTCGCCATTGTCAATAATTCCACGGCCAGTAAAACCGTCCTATCCCACACACCCATCGTATACATCGACAAGGACTCGGAACAGCAAGCTCGTTGTCTTCAGCTTGTGCTCTCCGCAATCCCGGGCCATCCATGGGGCTTTATCCCGCTGTGCGGTGTTCCATTGTGCCCTGCGCGCCGGGGGGATGTTCATGGGAGCGCCTCGAAACACCTGCCTATCCCAGGGGATTTTCACGGGCGCCTGCGCCTCAAATGCAGAGTATGCAATTTTGGTATCTGGATTAAACGACCTGATTGGATTATTGCGACACGCCTCCGTTCTTACTTTTTCTCAATGCCTTGGCCGCTGACGGAAGAGCAGCTGGACGAAGCAATGGGTCGCAATTGCACATGGAAGCTCATAGCCCAAGAGGCGAATTCAACATCTAGCAAGGGGAAGAAATGGGAGCTTGAATATTAGTTATCGCTAGATTTGTGCTAGAGCGTCCACTTTTACTACGTCCACTGTATTCGCCGGTGATGATGTTAAACTGCTGTGATTGAATATGTCGCGACTCCCTGACCAATGAAACAGAGTGTTACTTCCCGAGATTTATTGAGGAAAAACGCCTATCGGGGAGATATACCTCTGCGGCTGACAATGACTGAGTGCGTTTTGTGAGATGACCTTTTTAGGACCTAAGGACACGAAGTAGAAGAACACGCGGTGGCGAGATTCTAACACCAAAAGACCTTGGGTATAGAGTAAGTCAACTCAACGTCGACATGATAACTCAGACAGCGGTGAGACAGCGACAAGAACAGCAGAAACTCGACCAAGTGAGAACATGACTCAAAAGCTTACAGCTGTTCCCGAATACCTTGGCTAGGTCGTTTTTTTTTGTGAAGCGCCCGCCCCCGCACCGGATGCCTAACCCGTTTAGTCACGCTTCGGTTTCGTTCTCCAGCGGCGCCCAGAGCTTGGCGCCATCACCGCAGCGAAGACACGAGGAATTTGGCTTCTGGAAAAGGAAAGGCGCCATCAAACGCACAGCCGCACATGACCGCGAACTGGAGGCAGGCGCTTCGCAAAAAAAAAAAAAAGTGAAAACAGCGACCTAGCCAAGGTATTCGGGAACAGCTGTAATGAAAAACGAAGAGAATGAAAGACGAAGAGAAGCAACAGTATCGTTTGTCTGTATTTGATTTGAACTGGCAACCGTTTTGAAGGTTCAGGAAGAAGCGCGACAGAAGGAAGCGCGACGAGTGCGGCAGGCTGACCGAGAACGAGAAGCAACTGAGGCAGCACTGAAAGCGCAGCCAGCTCAAGAGAAAGCAGCCCGGCAAGAGGAAGTGCGACGAGCGCGGCAGGCTGAGCAAGAAGCACGGATAGTCGAGCTGGCCAAGGAAGAAGCTGCTGTGACGATACAGCACATTAATATTGTGTTTGACTTCACAGATGTTACATTCAACGCTGGGCTCGCGATACAGCACGTTCTTCTTGGCTTTGAATCCTACAGAATCATGTTCAAGAACCTCATCGTTGAGTCACGAGTCTATTTATGGATTCATCGGCCTAGTGTCGCCGCGCTTGAGGCAAACACAGGCAAACACGCCAAGCACGGGCAAACAAGCCATAAGTTCACACATTCGATGTTGTTAGATCTGGTGCCCCTCGTACGCTTCCAGCACGACATGTGCGGTTGCGGGTCTGTCAGCCCGTATAGGCGACGGCTACGTCGGGTGTCGCGCTGCAAAATCACGGACCTTCGTTTCAGTATGGCTACCGTTGCCCCGACAGCAGTTTCCCACCTTCGGCTGGCCGCTGCGGTACTGCATAGGTACACAGGTCAGTATCACATGCCCGCCTTTCATTGCTTCCCGAATCTCATGTGATTACTATTTTGTTTTTAGGTTCTACATTTCCATCTTGTATCACTCGGGCAGGCTGGGCGTTAGGTTGATACTTCGATTGAGCTACTTCCGTTAAGTATGCGATCAGTTTCCGGTAAGATATTTCAGTTGTCATGTGTTTTAGATGGGCTAAGTACGGTTTTACAGATAACAAGGAACAGCTACGTCTTCTCGGATTTTCAGGTAGAACGAGAATAGCCGAGACGATTTTGCAAGTAGACGGGGACGGGAATGTGACTGGTTAGTATGCGTGGCCGCAACATGCGAGGAGACGGTGGGATTGTGAGACGCAAATGCGACGCTGAGCCAAGCCGCTGAGCTGTAGAGCGTATATGTGAGGTGAGACGGCCAATCAGATAGACTTAGATTGTGTCATAGATGCATGGTCGGAGAACGACCGCGATCTTCGCTCGCTCGTTCGAACCAGATTTATAGAAGTTTGTAAGCTGTGGCCGCTTCCCAAGGCGCTTGGTAAACAAACCACAACAACTTCGCGCTGACGCATGAGCACAATCTATTGACCCTCGCAATCCTGCTGTGCCTCTGTTTTCGTACCCCGGTCGACTTCCCCAGCCCAAAGAGAATCACCTTTCAGACCTAGATCGCCTTAGGTGCAGAAGGTCTTGAGCGGGAGCCGGGGGAAACTGAAAGCGGGAATATAATCGGAAGGCCCAAATGATATTTGCTGTGCAGTCTAAAGTGCGCATGCATGCACCATGAACCCCCTTTGAATTCCATCTTCCCTCGTCGCTTCTCATCATCATCTTGCTTGGAGTCCCAGAGCGAAGCAGCTTTGGAGGTGCGAGTGCCAGTGTCTTCTACGCGCCCTTCGTCTGACCTGAACCCCTATGCTGTCGACATCCGCGACATCGCACCCGTGCTGCTGGACGCCATCCTCTCGAAAATCGAGTCTGCGGGTAGCGCTGAAGAGGTCGCGAAGAACGGCCACCTCATGAAGTGTTTGTCCCTTTCGCCATCACGCCATCACCCCAATCAGGTACAAATGCTTATGCGATGAACAGTACGTGTCCCTTCTTATTCACTCCATGCACTCTGTTCGCATGTCCTTCCACCCTCGTTACGGTATTACACATCTTACTCCCCAATCGAAAGGCGATAGCTGACGAACACGTTTATCTTTGTAGGATGTACAAGCAGCGCGCGGTCATCTCTACCATGATCGCCGTCCTCATCATCGTGGTCCTTGTTATCCTATACGTGAAACTATGGTGGTATCGGTAATTTCAAGTTGGTATAGACTCCATCCACCCATTGTTCTACCATTCCCATTTTCCATTCGCCTCATCCGCTGCAATTACCATGCTCTCATTGGACCCATCTGCTGCACTTGTCAAAGCAGTCGGAATTCGAATCTAGATACTTAGCTGTGACTAATACCATTCCTTTCGCTTTCGGACATCAATACATATCAGATGGTCTTATCTTAGATACCTCTCCTGTACATAGCTTCCCAAATTCCTCGCAATACAATTATTCTGCCCCATTCACCGTGTGCACCCAAGTAAATAATCACGACTTTGGTATGATACCATTCTGATCCTGATCCTAATCCTGATTCTAGCCCCTCGACTTTTCGGAGCCATTTGTATTGCGCGCCATATTTCGGTCCTCGTCGAAGTTCCAACACGCGGAGTGCGAAAGCTAGAGCGTTGGACAACGGCTATTCCCTCTGCACTTGCCACTCGGTGAGAGTATTAGCAAACTCCCGGACGGATTTCAACGCTGCCTGGCCGAATTGGGATTTTTCCCATGCGCGGGAGCGCTCGAGGTCGACCTCGAGCCCGATGGTACAGGCTGCGTGACCTATTGGATGAACGAGTGCCAACACTCTCGATCCAGCATCTCCTCTGGGGCGTTATCGATGCCCGGCAATCCTCTCAGCATCGGATGGTTCTACGGTTGCCGGGGTATGTGATTAATGGAGGTAAATAGATATGAACGCAAATCCACAGCAGCTCACCGTTGTCGACTTGGACGGCGCAGCGCTGGGCTCCTTGCTGATTGTCAGCTGCGAACGCGCCACCCAACGCCGACGTGAGATTGTATTCTACATGCGTGCGGAGGGCACTCACCATGGATCGCCCCTTCATTTTGGGGTCCACGCGCTTCGGAATATCCACTGTGCTACTCCCCTCCTCGTTAGCACGCTTCCTATCGAGCTTTTCCTCACGCGCGTCGGCCCTCCTAGCCTCGACATCGGCCCATTCTACATCCCTAGCATTCTGCAGCTCTCCCTGTTCGATCGCATGCGCTACTCGAGTCTCCGAGAGTACTTTCATCACTGTAGTCGCACCAGCGATTTCGTCATGCGAGGGTGAGAAGTCCTTTAGAGATGTGAGACGGCAAAGAACAACTGCACCGAGGGAATATGTGTCGCACCTTCATCTCGTCCGGACAACCCATAGCGAGTATTTCGGCAATGTGCTGGGCGACTGCGCAATAGTTCTGTACGACGAGCCAGGCACGGATACCATAGTCGTCTCTCCTCCAGTTCGTGAGCGCTGCGGCATATGACGCATCAAATCGAGAGCCTTATGGGAAAGTAATGGACTGACAGCGGAAAAGGTTATCGCACTGGTCTTCAGGTATGTCATAGCTGCTGGTTGGGGCTGTGGTGTGGGCAGTATGCATCGCCTCCGTTTCCGCAAACAATCGAAGGGCGTCGCAAAGTGAGTCGCGGTGAGGATATTCGGTCCATTGTATCGCCGCCTCGAAGACACGTTCGATAAAGACCATAGAGCAAGGACATACCGAGGTATGGCGGTACAAACTCCTTCTGTCCGACGGCCTTGTACCGAACGCGAGTGTGGAGCTCAGCGAGGATAGTCAAATCGAGAATGAGGGGCGTAGCCAACAGCGAGTCCTGAAAATTTCGGAGTTAGCGAGATATAAAGATGACGAAAGGGAAAACGAAGTACCCCGCACTCGTTGAAGATGTTGATGGTCTGCCTTCCACCGTAGAGAGCCGGTTATCATACTGGTCGTCTCGGTTGAGTCCTGGCGATGTTGCGTGAAGTTGCGTTGTCTCCGAGGAATGATGTTCGTAGGGCCCATTAAGGTATTTGGTGAAGGGTTCGGGCAGTCCATGCAAATGTCCGCGTCGGTTGTAAGTCTGCTATTGTGATACACCTCAAGATCGCTAACTTATCCTTTGGGATAGCAGGCGTTGTCTATGTAGATGGCGGCCATAATCATCTCCGCGTTCTCTATACCCCTTCGGCAGAGCAGCTCCATGTCCTGCTGGCATCCACCTCCATACTCCCGCAATTCTGCTCCCGCTCGCTACGTACGCGCGCTCCGTTTCTACATCTGCGCAGTCCTCCCCCGCGATACATGCGGAGCGCCTCCTTATATGTCGTGCGCCCCGCAAAATATCAAGACATCCTCGTTTGCGACGCCATGGAGACATACGAACCGGGCCCATGATGTCAGTTCGCCCGTTCTGGTTCGGTAAGTTGTTCTACACTTGTCGCGCCCCATTTGGTCCTATCATTGTTGGTTCGAGTTGGAGTACCGCCTCGCATGCCCAGAGCGAGCGCGTCGTACTTCCAGTGTTTGAGCCTCATGCGCGATGCTATGTCTAGAGGACTTTCCCTCATGTAATGCGGGGATGCTGTAGGCGCGGGGATGATGTAGGGCGAGCGTGCACGCATCGCTCAGTCCAAAGGACTTCCCCTCGTGGAACGGGATGATGATGCAATGCGTCATGGGCAAGTACGAGGGAAACGTGGTGGGTCTATAATTGAGAGTTATACGCGTTCAAGAGATTGCTGCGATAGGATGAAGATTCAAATCTGCGACAATAGCCATCGCAGAATACGCCATGATACTACGAGTTTGAGAATAGGTCTAACAGAGAATAAGTGATTCCAAGAAGCAGGATATGAAGCTATGCCAAATTCGAGTATGCACTGCGTCCTCACGCACCAGGACCGAACACGGCCTGCATTTGCAATTCTGCATACGGTGCTGTTCATGCGCAGACGGAAATCATGACAGTACGTGTATATCAACTTGGATACAACTGAGCCGTTGAGATCTCGGCGGTCAAGTACAAGGCATCCAGCCACGGCAACATCTAACTCAATAGATCTGAGCGGTTCACGTTTAAGGGAAATTAAAGTTTGCATTGAGATTCGGTGTACATATGACTGGTAGATAGAGATGTAAAAATACAGTCACGAGAACGAGAACGGGGAGGCCGGATATACGTGGGGGAATCGGGAGCGCAGGAAGCCCTGGAAAGGGTATATGTCCATTGGCATGCTGAGCGGATACAAAGCAAGCAGAGGTAAAGAGCATGGGACGGGCATCATATGTAAAAGAAGAAGGGAGAGGGGTAGGATGATGAGATGATGAACGTTGGTCGAGAAAGGAGCGTAGTAGAATGGCACTGGTACTGGACAGGATAGCACGAAGGCTCAATGACGAACAACTTGACTCAGTGCAAAGGGAGGGCCGTGTGCAGCGAGCGGAAGGGGGCGCAACATAGGAACGAAAGGGAAGGGACCACGAGAAGAAGAGAGACGCACTGTGAAACCCCTTATTCGCCTAAGCGACACACTCCGCGCTCAGATAGCACGGAACGCTAGAGCCATGGGTTGTAGCCCATGACACTGGAGATGATCTTGAGGATCGCCGAGACAGATTTCATCGCGTGTTACGACGGGGCGGCCCATGCTGGAGGAAGCCAAGTGGGAGTCAGCTCGATGTTGGGGAGGGGTTGAAGAAGAGGGGGAAAGAAGCAGCAAAGTGGCAAGGACTGTGGAAACAGAGGATAAGAGCGCTCCCGGATGATAACAGTCTAGACGATCGCGTAGAGCAGCCAGGCATGTTTGGAGTCCGAGGGTGGCGATGAATGAGGAACTCAAGACGCAGGCCGCATCGGCGACAGTCGGCCAAACAAACGCTTTCGGGCCGATCGCTCTTGCGCTCTGTCTCTAAGGACTGCTTTCTAGGTTTCTTGATACCGTGTGTACGGTGCTCAGGCTGTCTGTTTTCGTGGGTTAGTTGACGTGGCCGCCGACATCGACGCTTCTTCTATGCTCGGGCGCGTACACGCTCGCCTGGTTATTTTATTTCTCGTCTCTCGAAATCTTCGACCCGTTCTTACTCACATACTACCTCCACGCGTCCAAATCGACTAATCTATGCATCAATCTGGCAGTACTTTGGCATACCCTTATCTGGAAGTTGCGAGCTGCGGTTAAACGCCACGACCGTGGAGAATGGATAGGAGAGGCGCAATGTACGCGGCAGGACGAGCGCGGTGGACACAAAGGATGGCATTGGCAAGTGCACGGTTGTGAATGATTGCGTGGCGGAGGGCACATATCATTTCATGTTTCTCGAGGTGACAGCCGCTTCACATCACACGGGGATCTGTCTCCGTTGGATCCTCAGGAGTGGTTATCGGCTCTTGGTCCGAACCCTCGCCCTGTATATGTGGTAGGACGACTCCTCATGAACATACGTTAATGGACAGATGTTTGCCTCGTAAGTCCCACCGTGCGCTAGCTGCACCACGTACTTATCGGTTTCCAGGGTTATTGCAAAGGCATACTGGGCCGCTTCGAGGGATACGACGCCCGCTTCCACTCTAAGCACAAGAAACCAGTCATAATCAAACGTTCATCTACCTCAAAGTCGAAGGCCTGGGCATCTAACACATCTCCGTCTCCAAGTTTCATACCAACAGACGAGCGTAGACGTGAGCTCTCCGCGCTGCGCGTTATCGAGTGAGATCTATTCAGTACAGGTGGCCCAGTGCCCATCACATTCTCTACGGAGCTGCACCGCCGGTGCCTGTTGTTATAGCACCATCTCCGCTGGTACGGGAGGTCATAGAGGAGGAGGAAGATAAACCAGGGAGTCGAAGCTTGCGCGCTGCGCAGCGCCAGGAACGGAGGAAATCGAGATCTTTTTTCTGGGATGCAGTCGCCTTACTTGATCGGGTACGCCCTTTTCTCTATCCACTTGACGAACATGTTTCTTATGCTGGGATTTGCAGCCTCAGAGTGTTGCCAGATACACGCATCAGATGGCATCGAAGACGTGGTGTTAGCACGTCTAGTAGCTCAAATTCTCTGATACTACGACAGTCGAAAGGATGCGCACAACCAACAGCTGTCAGCTTCTTCGTGCCTCGCATTACGCGGTCATTGGGTTCCCGCTGTGGATGGCTGGATTTTCGTCGATGCTCTACAGTGCATCCATCATCAGGCACATTCATGGTTCGCTCATCCACTCACAGGTATGACCGGTATCTTCACGGGTGCCACGCTTCCGCCACTCGTGGGGACATTCTTCTCCTCGAGGCAAGGCGCCCTCGCCGCCAGTGCTTCAGTCTGGGGCGGCTTCATCACCGCCGTAATCGTGTGGCTCTGTCTCACCCATCGCTTCTACGGCGTGGTCAACGCGACGACTGTCGTCGAGCTTGTCCCTTGTTTGTACGGGTGCCTGGCGGGCATTGCGAGCTCTGCGTTCATCACCATCACCATTGTTATATCTCTTGTGAGAAATTCCCTTGCCGCTATTGATGAATCCATATTTACCTCCGGAATCATTTCGGCAGATCTTCCCCGCCCATGTCAACTGGGAGTTGCTCGCTGCCGTCCACGTGCAGACTGAGCACGGCAACAAGGTGAACGTCACTTTCGAGGACCCATATTAGCAAGCGCTCTTCACACTCCAAGTAATATGTGTCACTTACCTGATTGGCTTATTCCAGCGATCCTGAGAAATTGAGGAAGGCTGCCGTCCTTGCTCGCAAATTGCCGATCTCACCCCTCGTCGCAGCACCCGCAATTGTTTTCACCGGATATGGACTTGCACGCGAAGCAGCAGATGGAGCACCTAGAGTGTTTGGATTTGGGGGAGCACAGCCGCATGGATGCGCATATGGAGCGGCAGCGGCAGCGGCACCGTCGCCGCCGGTTCCAGATGCAGCAACCTATCACTGGCAGTATCGAGCAGTACAGCCACCACAGCCTGCACCAGGGGTACTGGGACGAGCAGCTTCAGACCCCAACGATCGAGTACGAGGTCAGACGGGCTGCTCAGTGCGGCGCTGCTGTTGGAATGAGGGCATAGAGATCGGCGTCGGACTCGTGTATTGTAATTGGGACATTTGCTGGCGCTTGTACTACCTGTTTTCTCTTGCACTTGTACTACTCGTTTTTTTCCTGAAATATATGTATCGCTAACTGCTACGCTGCCCGTTATATCCATACTTTGGGCATGGACTTCTCTCGTTCGTTTTAATAATTTAACCTGCGCCGCTAATTCGTCTAGACAAAATGAATTTGTATTCATCTCGCTAATGGACCAGGTCATGACGAACATGTTCAGTGTGTATTAGAATAATGAAATTAGATACGCAAATTAAACCAGGATGTCAAGTTTAAACGCGAACTGAGTTCGTGTTGCGACCAGAGCACGGTCCTATTATTCACAGAGATCACAGAGATCACAAAGTATTCCAACATTTCATGTATATATATATATATAAGGCAATACCCATGGGCAAAGGTGTAACATATTAGACGCTCACAAAGTGGGACGAGCAAATTACAAACCGGGACTGTGAACAAGTATATTCCAGGTAATGAGAGATGTAGTAAGCACGCACCAAACTTCACGCTTTCGGATTGGGCCACACAAAGAACGCGTATACCGGCAGATCTGATACTTGCAAGTGCCGTGAGATATACTACGTCAATGATTTTATCGGGCCAGACGCGCGCCATGGACCTGGATGGCAGTACGAGAAATTATAAGTCTACACCTTCGCCATACCACTACAGCGCACTTATCCTGATTCACAGTGGGTGTATCCCAGTCACGGTTCGGGACGAGCGTGTCATTGCAGTGGCCGTTGGCCGTACTAAAGACCCGGCATGGCGCACAGCTTGCACTTCAGCGGTCGACCTCATCTTGGCAGCAGAACTGGCTCCACCCCAGGGGCTATTACATGGCCATGGCGCACGGCCATAGACTTGCAGTGGCTCCCATTTTGAAAGGCGCGTGTGAGATCCCACGTGGACGCTCAGAGAACATAAACGTTGTATACTATTCGATGTGCCGGCCATAGAAGAAACAGTGATATTTTGCTTTTTATTCTTCAAGCCCAGTGCACATGCAGACTTCTGGGTTAAACAAACTCTAGGGAGTGCTACATGATCCCTCATTGATCCCTCGCTTTAGGGAGCCCCTATGACTTGATTATGTATTATGGAATTATGGGTCCTTTGGCACAAAAACAAAGAAGAGTGATCTCTTCAAGTCCATGATCACATTTAGACTCATTACATTGTGTAAGTGTATGTAGTTGTGATCGTGATATGCAGTGTTCAATGCCGCAACCTCGCTGTCGTTAAGTGTTCCTCTCTTTATGTGGTGCCACTGGGCACCAGTGTGGAGTGGGCGCCAATGATTACCCTCTCCGCAAAAGACAACCATTCCCCATGACATGCCTTCCTGAAACCTTCTAACTTTGACACCATAATCTCTTTAACCTTATTGTAATATTCTTCACCACTCGCAGTATTTATCTCTGACAGATCCTTGAAGGTTCCTGTACTTCGCTCATCCAAGGCTCGCACGATCTGCCCAAATTGATCAGTCTGTATGAGCAAGCTGATCAAATTGAATATTGCCTCACCAGCAGAGTAGCCTCAGCAACATCGTCGATAAGTAGCCCGTGCAATGGGGGGGTTGCATCCACCCGGGATTTTCCCTTGCCAAACAGCAAGACTCTCGCCACCGATTCAAGCACCGAGTCTCCCAGGATGGTCCACTGGGCTCCTGCAATAATATTCTTCTCGCGGTTATGATCTCAAGTGTCTCGGATACTTGTGAAAAGCGACTTACTTCCCCCCTCAAGAACTTCACGCGTCTGACTACCCGTCAAGAGCCAAGTGGACCACGACACAGCTGTTTGCGATCCCGCGCGGAGTTTGCAAGAGATGTTGAGCGTAGCAAACATCGTGCCGGATCTCGCTTGCATACCAGACACTGACCACGTCATCGCAGACACCAGACGTGCAGCGCTGGAGAGTGCCTGCTCAGCGCTCATCGCCGAGCCCATTACTAGTAAAACTAAATCGCTTGCAGGTATGGTCTATTTCTATATTACTAGTTGATCACATTGATATATGCATATCCCACCAGGCTGTACAGCGAAACGCCAGCTATCTGACATGCCATAGCGGATCACCCAATGACAGAAGTGATACACGGTGGTAAATTCGATGGCAGAGTACAACTGGAGATCCATGCGACGGCGAAGGAGACCCATGCGAGAGTGAAAAGGATAGAAGACGTCCAGATGGGTTCGCTTCGACTTTGATCTTCGCCTTTCATACACAACTGAAGCGCAATACTTCAGAGGAAAAAGTCGAGAAGTGGATGGACGCATCTAATACCTCCCCAATTCCAATGCAGCGGCAGACCTGCATTCAAAAAATGGAAGGAGGATCCAGTAATATTGATGTGGCTTCATGGCGGTCGTGAGTGCTTCATCGCACTGTGATCTGTTCTTTGTTGAAGCGATGAATGCACAGCTGGCTGCGGCAAACCCGTCCTGTGGTGCGTCAATGTCCAATATGTTGTGCGCATCTCGACTCACAGGGCTATTTTGGTGCTGTTGCGATTCAGGCAGTAGTTATCGACTTTTGTAATTCGAAAGTATCTATATGCTACGCATACTTTTCTTCGATGGCAGAAGCGCCGAAGCGACGGTCTTGGTACACGCAACATTAGATCTCTCCATCATGACGCAGCTACCTTGGTGATGCGATGGTACACCAGCGTCTTTGGCGGAAATTCATGGCAATACGACAAGGGCCATCTCCAGCCACCCGCCGAAATTCTCGAAGCCGCTTTTAATGACACTCTGGACAGCTTCGACGACGTCTACATTATTATGGACTCGCTCGACGAGTGTTACGGGAGGCAAGAGATCGTCCAATCGATCCAGTCAATCGCGTCGAGAGCATCTGCCATACTACATATAGTGGTTTCCAGTCGTCCAGGGACAGAATTCATGCCAGGCCTTCTTGTGCTCTCGCAGCTGGAGGATATTTATTTTCTGGAGTCTGCAGCTTGACGGCGAGAAGGCTCACGTACAGGATCTTACCCACTAGGATCACATTCAACCTGGATTTTACTGTATTTTGTGATGTCATTATTTTCGCATGCACGAGTTCATAATAATATTGTCTACTGCTAAATGAAGAGTGTTACCGCAGCATAGGATCAGCTTCTTGACGGCGATCACAACGAGCGCAAACGTATCATACTCACCAGCGGCCGCCCAGCTATGCTACTTTGTGTAGCCTTCCTTCAACATTAAGTTGCTTCACGACGATACAGCATCAGGAGCAACATAGGTCAGCATCCATCTTTATCGGATATTATCTCTGCAGGCCATCCGCAGGGCACATGATATCGCTCTCGATCATCTTGACTACGAGGTTATAGATTGAAGGTAAAAGTAATAATGGTATGCTTCCGCAAGGGTGAAGCGCACGTGCCATATTGCAAGACCCTCCCTTCTGTTAAAACATATACTGCATTCAGCGCATTCTCTGAGGCGTTTGCCGCCATCAGTGGCAATCCATAATTGCCTGGATACATGCACTCGAGGATGGCGGACTTACCGCGTGAAACTCTCGGCCACCATAGCTTGCGTGCCATTATGGGCTTGTCTGCCCGCTCGCGCTTGCGAAACTCACGTTCAATAAACTGGTGACTACATAGCCATGGGCTGTGGGAAGCGCGCTCGACTCAAAATATGTTGGTTTTGAATATTCGGAATATCCCAGTGCGGGGATCGCTGAATGCACGGACGCCGCCCCAGCACAGACACTTTGACAGCGGTCGGGTACTCATTGTGTGGCTCATATTGCTACCCTTGCAGCTGGGAGAAATTCACTTCTAAGTCTTAGTTCTTCCTTAGTTTTTCTCATGCGAACGCTAACATGTGTGTATGAACACCCCACGTGATGGCGAAGGTTACGCACACATGTCATACACGACGTTGCACAACGACCAGACAGTACTTCGGTAGTGCTTACATATCAGTCAGTAGGGGCATAAAAAAAGGAAACGACAGTGCTAAATCAAGGCGCTAAATATAGAGCGTTAAAGTTGTAGTATCCCAAAAATGAAAATTCGAAACAACAACCAAACGAAAACCACCGTGGATACCTAGTGAAACACACAACCGGCGCGGAGCGGATATCACGATAAGAAGCATCTTATTTCTGAAGATTAAAAAACCGAAATTCCAAGCATGACCAGCCCAGCCACCACGACTAGCCAACGGCCAGGAATTCCTCAAGCCCATCCAGCCGAATCCAGCCGAATTAGCCTATTCCCGCTAGATTAAGCGGTAGCAGAGGCAACAACAGTCGAGGGGGCGGAAGTCAAGGCTGCGCCCGTGGAGATAGCCGACGACGGGATAAATAATTCTGAGATGACGACGAAAGCAGGGAGGCACCTTCCAAGCTGTAGACTTTGATGTAGTTGAACTCAAAGTATGCATCGCCATACTGCGGATTGCCTGCTTCTATGACATTGTTCCCATACTCCACAAATACACGGCCACAACTGTGGGAGAACTGGAAAATGTGGAATTTCACATACGCATACGCCAACAGTCCCAGGCACACCCGCCCTGAAGGTCAAGCAGGGTCAGTCGATAGAATGTAGCTGGATAGCAATATATCTTTACCAATCGCCGCAGAGACTAATATTGAGCACGAGCTTTTGCGCGCCGAAGTAGGTATCAATGTAGCAAATCGACCCAGGAAAAGCGGCAGAAGTATGTAAAATCGAACTATTGGCAGACTCTGAGGCTTGCAAGTTATGTAGCTGCGGGAACGTTTGGTCGCTAAGGATATTCAGATTAATTCAAATTTTTCAAAACGGCCCCAGAACAAAATGCTAAATGACAGAATGTTAGTGATATACTTTTGCTTCGATGATATGCGACATACCATATCCAGTTTGAGTCAAACTGCGCGGCGAATGCGCCTCCTCCTGCTTGTGCTCAATCGCTGCCGCAGTTATTAGCCTGTGTCTCCGCGATCATGCAGCCAGCGCCCTGGGAGCATTCCGTGCCGCTTGAGGTCCCGGTTTGGATAGTGATCATTTTCGGTGCACCCTGGGTCCGAATAAATAGTGTGTTGATTGTTGCCCATCAAGTTAACGGCTTCCGTAATGTCGATTTCTCCAAACGAAACCAGTTACAGGGTTCACGCAAGGGAAAATCAGCTCACCTCCGTATTGTGGTAAAAGCGAATCAGTAGTCTGGATACTAAGCCAGGCCTGTGCATCATATGTATCAATAGGCTCGTACAGGACCCAGGGTAATCGCTTGCAAGAGGGTAGGCCGCACGAATAGATGGTGCCTCTAGTGGCCGTAACACCATAGCGTCGATTGGCAGGAACACAGGCAGGTGGTGGGATGGAAAGCAAACCTTGTACCGTCACCGAACAGCACGTAAAATAACTTAATCCCGACGTCAATATATCGTGTGGGCACTTGGCCTCAGCGACACGACGGCGAGTTTCTCGTTCGCGGAACAACAACAAGAAAGAGCGGAGATCCTGCATCAATTTCAATTTGCGCTGTTGTTCTCGCTTCCAAGGTCAGAGCACTTACTTTCATCGTTTCAGATCATCCTGGGCTTTGACTATGACACAGAGCAGGGAATTCTGAAGCCCACTCCACACACAGCGAGTCGTCTCCTGTTGCCGCCCTGTCGTCATATCACAATCAAGTGCGCAAAACCCTCCATGGCCAAGGACCAACTAAGAGAAAATGCCAATAAACGCATGACAATGGGTACCTTATTGAAGTTTGCATTTAGAAGCTCGATAATTAGACTGCGAAGGTATCATACTATCACACTGTGGCCTGGTTTGGTGGGGGAGCCCCCTAAGCACTCCAGTGAAGGTCTTAATCTCCTCAGAAGCTCGGCGCCTGACAAGGACAATCGCAAAATGCAGCGCAAAACCAAGAATCGTGACCCAGTTCTTTGGTGTTTGAGAATTCGATTTGATGCCATAGACCCAGAGGATTGGCGTGTCAGTTTTTCAACCTCTCCGCTCTGTAGCACGGGGTTGTTTCAAGCCGGGACATATCTCGCTCCCAAAATTCGTGTAGTAACGCTTTGGTATAGCAGGTACTCAAGCTCTAAACCTCGGGGACATATGTGCCACGTGGGGATCTCAGCCACCAGATACACTCTCCGAGAATGTGGTAAGCACGAAGGAGAGCCGCGCAGGTCTCCAAGTCATTGGGCAGCTCTGAAACAAGAAACGGCAACCACCCTGAATATTTAGCGCGTCTTTTGCCGAATGCGAAACTCCCTTGACTCAGCGCCAAAGCGCTCAACTGCATATAAAATGGCTGGATTTGGTCCTTGAATATATCATATTCCCTGCATCGTTTCCAACCATCCTTCACTCACCGCTTCACTCACCTCTTCACTCGCTTCTTCACTATTTATATCCGCCATGTCCGTCAGTGCTACCCTCTTCATCGCGTATGGAATCATGCTGACAGCGGAGTGCCACCAGAGCAACCCTGCAAGCTCTGAGCCTCCTTCGTCCAGAACTCCTCGTAGGACAGTCATGGCGTGTACATTCTGCAGAGGTAGGCATATCGTGTTCTCTCTGTATCACCGAGTCCAAAATGACAGTTTTTCGAATCTCAGGTCGCAAGTAAGTTCGAAAACAGCCGCGTCCATTTGGTCATATTTATTTTAACAATTTCTTCCCAGATTGAAATGTGATGGCCGCAAGCCGGTCTGCACAAACTGCGATAAGCGCGACCTCGCGTGCTCCTATGTACCAGTGTAATCTTCCCAGTGGCTCCATCGCTACGCTTGCCTATCTCACCGGTTGATTTTCTAGCGCTGAACAACCCCAAACCAAGTAGAGCTGGTCTCAACGTTGAATCTTGACCATCTATCGATACGACTCACTTCTATTTATCGGGCCCCCCTGTAATCTTCGCTTGTGCATACATGTCATTATCCAACGTCACACCAATACAATCACCAATACCTACCCAAGTGCCCGATACGATCCACATATACGCGATTCAAGCGGACATATTACCTTACTACCTCACACATACACACTGTCTTTCGCAGCACTATATCAGTATTTCCGTCGCCCATCAATCTACTCAGGCTTTATTGTATGCTTTCACAACTTGAAATGCATTTACTAGCCGAAAGAAGAGCCAAAGAAGCGGGGAAAGACGTACGCGGCAGGCCACGTGGAGCTCGTCAACACGAACACTGACATTCTCTTCGTGTTGAAGAGCGGAGAGGATAGCCAAAGACATAGGTGAGTGTGTCCCGGCGCCGAGAGCAAAGGGAAATCACGTGCGATGGTACTATGGGCGCTTCCGTCCCCCACCACCTGTGTAGCGGCAATTCGATTCGAGTCATGTTCGCCTGCAGCAAACTGCCTGAAACCTCGAAAGCGTAATAAGTTCCAGCCGTGGGACAAGCCAGGGAATATGGGTTCCGAACGACTGGTGGCCATCATATGTAGCATTCCGGATGCCGTCGATGTCATCGACCTGATCCATTCGACGACATCTTTCCTCTCAGAACATTCATCGAGCGAGTCGATAACAATGTAAACATTATCGAAGCTGTGCACAATGCGGTGCAGCGTGGCCTCCAATAATTCGATGGGTGGCTGGCGAGATCCCTGGTCGCATTTATGATACATCTCTTCCAAGGCCGCTGGTATACCGTTGCATCGATGAGTGATACTGATTGACATCCGCTGCCTGCTCATGAACCGGGTTTAAGCTTCATTCGGAGACTCCAACCTTCACTCTCCATATTCCAGCTGCCAGGAGTTTCCCCTAGTCATCCTGAGAAAAGTAACCAATTTTACATTCCTTGCGAGGCTGCCAGTGTGCGCGATTCAGAGGCGTCCTTTGATTAGGTGCTCCTTAGAATCAGAATGATTGGGTGTATCCGAGGTGTCGTAGCATATCGTAGAGAGAAACGACTGATCCGCAATGGTAGTATCCGGCGTGAATGAATAGAGTGAGAAGTGAACGACAGGGAGAGATGTGGTGGTCAGAATGTGATGGGAAGGGGGAAATAGGGAGAGATAGAAAGGGGGCATAGGATTGAGGACGAAGCACGCACGTTCTAGGTGTCCCTATTCAAACGGTGATACAGCTGGCTGAGTCCCAAGAACAAGCCGACCAGGACATAGCGCCACATCATCGAGAAAGATCTTACATTCCTTCGGCGGCGCTTGTGAGCACATTTCTTGGAAGTTGGAGCATTATGCCCTAACAATAACGCGGCCAGTGTCGGCTGCCGTCTACTGACCAGAAGACGAGGTCGGAAGAAAAGAAGTAATCAGGCTCCGTATATTTTTCGGTTCCAAGAGCTTGCAGCCTCGGATCACAGCGGTGCAAAATGAAGTAACAGACGAGGCTTAGACATTGCCAGCCCGCTCTAGCGCGTGCCGCAGATAGAGTCCCAGTTTGCGTGTCGACATCCATCTTAGAGATCCAAGTGTCGAGATGAATTCGAGAATCACCCAAGTAGCTGTCCCGACACTTGATACATGCGCAAATAAGTGTTTGGCCGCGCCAGAAGCTCCCGGGTAACGGAACCGTTGAGCGTACTGGGAGCACCGCAGTCGGGGAAATGCCAAGAAGAACGATGGGTTCTATGTGATGGTAGAGAGAATCGACTTCTCCGCGCTGAGCGAGAACATCTTCGCTGACAAGAAGTAAGTGAGGCTGTTTTAATATAGCAGCGTCGTCGAAGTTGCGTCTGCGTCTGGAACAGAATAAGCAGGTGGATCCACTGGCTTCCCGATATTGGCTTGCTGTATGATTAGCGTGCCAAGTTCGCTTTGGTAACGGAATACAGGCGTAGGACGCCGTCGCGGGGTCACAACACACTCAGTGCGACATTGTGCGAGAGGCAGAGCAATTTGGATCTGTGGGAAAACATTAGTATACAAGTTTGAAGTCGGAGTACACACGTCGAGGATGGATGAAGGTCCAGGTAGTAGTGGGAGGTGAGAAAGGAGATGGTCGATGATGGGAGGAAAAGCTAGGAAGGACGGAAACTCAACACGCACTCGTGCAGCAGAATAACCTCACATCCACTTTGCGACTGCTTCTCGTCACGATGCTCAGGATGAAGTCCGTCTATGCGTGCAGACCGTCTGTCCCGTTAATTGCAAAACCGATGCAAGGGCGGCCGTATCACTCGGACGTCATGCACGTGGAGCGCGGATATGCCTAGAGCAGGGAACCTTTAGGGAAGAGGGGAACGGGTCAGCACTCATTTTCGTGGGCACAAAGAGGGTAGTCGTAAACTCATAGCTAGAATGGGGAGCTTGTGGTTAGAGCGCAGCAGGCACAGGCGCGATTCGGCCCGGGTCCGCCGGGGGACCATTCACCCGATTATCGCCGAACCTCCGCTGGACGCGTCATCATCTTCTGTTGTTCCTCACGTCAACACAAACTCCTCCCCGAGCACCTAACTCCGCTGAAATCGCTGTTTGCATTTCATATGTCATGGATGCCACACAGCTGCAACTAATTTTTCTCGCAGGGCTTCAGGCACATGGCTGCAGGTGAACAACGACCGTGAAATGAAAGGGCGACCGAGCATCGAAGAGCTAAGGTGCCGAGCGCTATTATCTATAACACGGTCATCCAACGCGCAATCTCCGAATCTCATGCGGACTACATAGGCCACGATCAAAACACGCTGCTAGGGTCCGGTGTATTTACCAAGTCTGCCACGCGTTCCTGCTCTATCATCTTTCCATTTTATCAGCTCGACCTCCAGATATGTTAGGAACCCGATTGAAACGTGCCGGTGCTTCGACGACCTCTGTCAGGTCATTAGAGATACAAGCCCCTGTTACTTCCATGTTCTGTGCAAAATCCCTCGGTGAGTTCCGTCAGCCGTGCATGATCGATTGAAACTGATTATCTGCTAGAAATACAGCTGGTGGACGAACAGCTGAAAAGTGGCAAATTCGCGAACCCTCACCACTACGCAGTAGTGTTTATCGATGGGAAGTCTGTCTCTAAGCCAGGTCATAAAACGCCTATGCCATCCCCTCGATGGCCGTCATTGTGAGGTCGACTTTTCTATATTGAAAACGTCCGATCTTATTGGTACTTCTCATCAGTCATTTCAATATCTCGTCGACGCTGAAGATTGCGATCTTCCGCAAGAGACGGGTGCGCAAGGACACGCTTGTTGCACAATATACCGGGCAAGGCCGTGATTTTCTGGACCGAGGTAGCCACTTCTTTCTTCCGAATGACAATTGACTGACATATTTGCAGATACAAAGTATTTGCTGACCGACGAGACGGGCTCCCAGGCCGGTCTGCGCCTCTCTGTCAACATCGACCTCGCGTCGATACCACCTGCGGACTTCATCAAGTCTGTGATGGACAACGCGTCTAGTTTGCAGAGTGTCGGTACATCTGCACCTGCGCAAGCACTAGGCGGCTTTGGTCTGCAGATTTTCCAGATTCTGAAGCAGATCGTGCCGGTCATCGATACAATTGCCGATGTGAGTCTGCGATACGGTCGATACCACTCGGAATGGGCAAATAGTAACACTCGAAACCACGGCTGCAGGCGCATCCTGTCCTGAAAATGACTTGGACGGTTCTATCATCCGTCTACAAGGTAAATATCCACTCCCTTCTTTTATGTATCTGACTCCTGCTCGATAGGCCGTCGAGGACCAGGTGGTCCAAGATACAGCTGTTTGCGATCTCGCTAAGAGCTTGCAAGAGATCCTGGGTGTGGCGAACATTTGCCCAGAGCTGGCGCGCATCGAAGATACGGACGACGTCATCGCAGAAATCAGACGTGCAGCGCTTGAGGGGGCACTGCTCATTGCCGAGTATGTTGGAACGACCTTGCTTGCAGGTATGATCTATTCAAACGTACCTCGTTGGCCACCTTGACATTCATCCCCCACCAGCCCGTACGGCGAAGCATCAGCTATCCGACATGTCAGACCGGATCACCCAATGTCAAAATCGATACACCGATCTTGGCGGTAAATTCGATCGTAGAGTGCAGCTAGAGACCCATGCGATGGCGAAGGAGACCGGTAAGAGGGTAAAGGGGATACAAGACGTCCAGATGGGTTGGCTTCAATTTCTTTCCTCGCTTTTTATACCCAACTGATGTGCAACAACTTCAGAGGAGAAGATCGAGAAGTGGATGGACGCACCTGACACCTCGCCAAATTTCAATGCGGCACGAAAGAAGCATCAGCCAGACACGGGATCTTGGTTTCTCGATGGATCGGCATTCACAAGATGGATGGAACATCCGGATATTTTACTCTGGCTTCACGGCGGTCGTGAGTGATTCACAGCACTGTGAGATGCTGTCGCTCAAGTGATGAATATACAGCTGGCTGCGGCAAGACAATCTTGGGGTATGGATATCCAATCTGCAGTATTTTGTGCGCACCTGAATCGACTCACAGGGTTACTTCAGCGCTGCTTCCATCCAAAAAGTTATCGACTTTTGCGATTCGAGACCACCCACGGGCTATGCATCGTTCTTTTTCGATGGTAGAAGTGCTGAAGCTGGGCTCTTGGTCCACGAAAAACTCGTCCGCTCAATCATCATCCAACTAGCTCATCGATGCGATGGTATACCAGTAGCATTGGCAGAAATGTACGCCAAATGCGACAAGGGATCTCGTCAGCCACCCATCAAAATGCTCGAGGCCACTCTTATTTGCATTGTGGATGGCTTCGACGACGTCTACATTGTAATAGACTCGCTCGATGAATGCTCTGAGAGAAAAGACCTTCTTGCGTGGATTAGGTCGATGACGTCGAGAGCGTCCGGAAGGCTGCATATGATGGCCACCAGTCGTTCTGAGCCAGATATCGCGCGGGGTCTTCGTTCTATTGTGGGTCTCCAGGACGTCTCGGTCATCGGCTCCGCTATCCAGCCCGATATCAGCACCTTCCTTGACAAAAGACTGGCGGCGATCGAAGATTGGAACGAACCGGGTCTGAAAGAGCTAGTCAAAGAGTCGCTCTTAGACGGTTCCGATGGAATGTAGGTGACAGAATGAGTCCCATCACGCCTCCTATCTCACGAAAACAAACGGCAGGTTTCGATGGGTTGCGCTGCAGCTGGATCAGCTTCTGGAATGTGTCAGTCGCGCGGAACTGGAACAGCAATTGAATTCGTTGCCGAAAGGGCTAGACGAGACTTATGCGAGGATCTTTTCCCGAAGCGCTCGTCCAAAGCACCTGAAGATATTCCTTCAATTTTTGGCCTTCTCCAGACGCCCAATGACGATACAAGAAATCGCCGAAGTGGCAACAGTGGACTTTGATTCATTTGACCTGCCAGCGTACAACGGTCGGCTACGCTACACGGATCCTAGCAAAGTGGTCAACATTTGCTATGACCTTGTGACCGAGGTGGACGGTGTGTTGGTTTTCTCGTAAGTAATCAACACAATACTGAAGGATGGTTAGGCATCGTTAAGCTCGCGCACTTCTCTGTCAAGGAGTATCTCATTTCCGAGACGATCCCCTCTGGAGCTGCAGCCAAATTCCAAACCACTCAGGCACTGGCACACTCTACTATCGCGCAGATTTGCCTGGCATATCTTCTCCACTTTGACAATCCTGGTTCTCTTTCCGTAGAAAACTTGCCATCATTCCCCCTGGCTCACTATGCGGCTCAGAACTCGGTCGCTCATTGTCACTCTGCCGGTGCGGATGAAGGCAACACTGCTGCTCTCCAGCAGCTACAATTTAATTTTTTCGAGCCTTCGCCATCATACGCGATGCATAATTGGCTCTTCCTGTATGATTTGGAAATTTCGCGTGGGGTCTACTTTGACCACAAAGTTTCCAAGAATTTTGCGCCTCCATTCTATTATGCTTGTCGCTCTGGTCTCACCACAGTAGTTGCACACTTGATCGACAACAGCGCAGATGTCAATGCCAACTGCGGATGGGTCGGCGCACCTCTGATAGCGGCATCCTGGCAAGGCAAACTCGACACCGTTCAGCTGCTCTTAGCGCACAATGCCGATGTTGAAGCTAAAGAGTTCCCGTATGGCACTGCGCTACAAACGGCATCCTTGGAAGGCCACCTCGAGATCGTCGAGCCTCTCTTGACGCACAACGCCAATATTAGTGCTGCAGGGGGGTGGAAGAAGCAGCCTGCACTGTTAGGAGCATCTCTGAACGGCCACCTCGCGATCGTCGAGCTTCTTTTGGCGCACGGTACCGATGTCGGATATGGCGGTACTGCGCTGCAGGGGGCGGCCAGCCAGGGTCACCTCGCGATCATCCAGCTTCTCTTATCGCACGGTGCAGACGCCAACGAGCCAGCGGCGCAATCTCAGTTGCTTGCCCTGACAATGGCATCCTCGCATGGCCACCTTGATATCGTCCAGCTGCTCTTGGCGCACGGTGCCGACGTCAATGCTGCAGGGGGGTATCTGGGGCGGCCTGCACTGCTACATGCAATTGAACTGGGCCACCTCGCGGTCGTCCGGCTGCTCTTGGCGCACGGCGCCCTTGTCAACGCTAAACCGACGTTTGGCAAGACTGCGCTAGGCAGCCTTGGCTCGGCGTTGTCCGGAGGTTATGTCGCGATTGTCGAACTCCTCCAGGAGCATGGGGCTGTCGAAGTTGAACGATCCGGCAGCAGTGTAATATTGAGATCGTCAGCAGTTGATGCATCCGGGATAGGTAGTGGGATAGCAGAGTTAGCTGCGGAGGAGGAGGAGGCGTGACATGTTTGCCACTAAAGAAGGCGTCCATTTATCGTTGTAAATGATGAATCATATGAGGTGACAACTTCTGGTGCGGTTAATATTTACACCATCTGGCTCGTCGCCTAGATCTGTATCAGTTTTGTATGTCGAGATCTAATGTCTTGATATTGCTCCTGCGGGCCCCTGGTGCACATAGATATTTCAGGTATCGACGATTGCAAGCTTAGAACTGTCCGTGCGGATACGACAATTTCCAATTCAAGGCAGTCTCCGCTCAATCTCCTGATCGCCCTCCTGGTCGCCCTCACATTTCACGATGACAACCCACCGGCGCATGCATTGCGTCATCGTCATCCCCTACCACCCTCGTCCACGGCACCTACATCAAAGACACCATCGCCGACGCCGTTCTCCTCTGTACCTTCTTCAAGTTGAACCACCCTCCAAATATTCACCGTCGACATTCCATCTCCTGAACAAGGGATTGATCTGCTACTCGGAGGTTGGGATTTCCGGATCCCTTCCTCCACAGCTGTCACCGTATTGAATCTACCAATATTAATGAGTGATCGCCGCCACGTGGGCCGCCGAGTGGTGTTTGGACGCTACCACCGCCATTGATTGGCCATTGATATTGTCCATTGGCTGCCCGCAACTGTTAAGACCCCAGATGTCATACACGATAGCATTTGGTTTACTGCCAGCTCTCTTATCTCCCCGCACGACCACCGCCCACGCCCCCTCCACGCTTCCGTAACTTTTGCCAATACATCCAAAATACATCCTTAAAAGGGGAGCGTAGTGGCTGCAAAAGGCAAGGACGTCACGTGGCTTGCATGAGGGCGGGCAGGCACCGACATCATTGCCTAATTGCCTGTCTCATCTTCCACGCCCGAACCTCCTCCCTCCCTCCTTCCCTCCCTCCTCTCTTTGTGCTCTGCTGTGGAATTACTGCGCTGATTCCAAATCTACAAACGAATGCACGAACGAACATACCGAAACTGGGCCTGGCAACGCTGCGAACCGGACTTTCGACTCGCATCGCACATGCTAGATCGACCTTATGACAGGCTTTGGGGACTTCAAGGTCCTGTGCGCGCAGTCGCCCTCCTACCCGTGATGTAGCTGCCAGGTTAGTCTTTGACTACTCTTCTTGGCTGCGGGTCTTGTTGGGGTTTTGATTTGCGACTTTGCGATTTGCGACTTGGCTGGAGGGGCAGGATTGTCGACTCGTACCTGTGCGGCTGAAGACACCGGTCCTCTCGAACCCGTTGCTTGAACTGTCGCTTCTCCTCTTGTCCCCTTTATCACCTACCTCTCCCTGAACGCGCCCATGCGTACCTCCCAAACGATAGCTAACACCCGTGCCCTTCACACAGATCCTCAAAAACCAACCGACCCTCCTAACAGGCGCATCCCCTCCACCTCTGCGCCCGTGGATGCCAAACCCGAGTGCGGCACGCTTCTCGTGGGGCCCGAGCATTTCCTGGCGAACATCACGAACATCATGGCGTGTGCCCTGAGCATGGCGTTTTGCGCAGGGCTGGTCGTTGCGGGGCGAAGGGATGCTGCTGTTGGTATGTCGCGAGTCTTACTTATGTCTCCCGCACGACCGCTAACGGAATCTCGCGCGCACTACTCACTTTCCAGCTCATCGCCAACGGGACCTTTCCCAATAGGCATGTTCCTCCCCCTTCCCTTCCTCCCTTCTTGGTGGTGGAGGATGGGAGCGATAGTAGTATCATCGTGCGTCTTTCCCCGACAATCTAAAAGAACTCACGCTGACGCCTACCTTCTTTTTCGCAGCCATTCACAGCCATCGCGCTCGACACGAGGATGCCCTTCACACACGTCTTCGGTCGCACCTCCTCGCTTGGCGAGCTGAAGAGTATACCGGTGTTCGTGCTGACGAGTATATGGCCTGCTGCGTGCGTCCTACTTCCTATATCTTCACCTATAATCTCATGCTGACGATGGACTGGATCTGCACAGCGCCACGGCAATCTGCTTAGTGCTCATGGCGTACATCGTGCTGGACGTGCTGAACGAAGTCCGGCCGATGTGATTATACGTGCTGAGCGGGGTGGTCTTCGTGCTCAGCCAGCTAGACTATTTCTTATTGAACACTGCAAGGTGCGTTCTGTTTCCTTTCGTCCCTTTCATTCCCTGCTATTCCGCGTGTGGAATGTAGACAGCTGCTGATAATAATATCATGGACAGGGCGCGAACGCGAAGATCGACGGAGTTTCGTGGCGACGATATGCGAGAGACGGCGGCTATGGGCGTGCTATACCTCGCATGGCGGAGTATCACCGAAGAAATGATGAATACGAAGAGGAGCAGTCAAGCTGTATCGTATATTCGGCACCGGGACAACATCCGAGTCGCAGCAAGAAATAGATTACAAGCAAGTAAAACACCACTTGTCCCCTTGAGCGTGTATTAACCCTGCGCCATTCACAGCAATGTTGAGAATCTGAGACTGGTTTGCCATGTCGACCTGTTTTCAGCTCAAAGCTCTATGACTGGGATATATCCGCTTCGCAAAGCATGGATCAACAACTAATCCAATCATCATCATCGGCCTCCGCGATTGCGGGTCTTGTTGGACAGCAGGACGGCTCTATATGGTCAGGGTACCAGGGGCCCAATACAAATGAGAGCCTATGCTTTTGTGCCGATTCAACTTGTGATGTCTGCTGCCGAGTGCATGACAACATGACTACCGGAGGCGGCTCGTATGCCGATACTGAGGCCGCAAAGCGTACCGACACTTTAATCTGCGATTTGTTCGTACAGCCTGTGACTATCGATTATAAAGGAAAGCCAGCCATCATATTTGCATTTCCAGTCGGTGTCACGATCTAGCTTCCTATTCGGTAATTTGGCCATGACTGATTTCCAGATATGTTCGCACCTTGCCTCCAGGATCTTTCGGTGAGACTCAAAGGAGAGTTCACTCTTCGTTATCGCGCTTTCGAAATATATTCCCGACCGGATACAACAGAAGGTATCCCCGTCATCGCTCAGTGCTATGGTGGTACATTCCGGGTGTACTCGACCAAGGATTTTCCGGGGCTTCGATCGTCAACTGACCTCACAAAGGTGCGACTTCTTATTTCCACCGTCACTTGCGGGTACACTGGGCCAAGCTTATTTCCACGTAATAAAGACACTCGCGCGGTGGGGCGTTCATCTCAACGTCCGCGAGACGGAACGTAAACGAAGGAAAACCCTTTGTGCAAGCGGCAACTTGACATCCAATCTCGCGGGTTCAGCACAGCCACTGTCGCAGTGATGGGGTGTTAAAGTATACTTTTACTAAGGAAGCTGACGGTGTACCCAAATGATAGTACAACATTCTTTTCCTTCCGTGCCATTCTTTCATGCGTCACAACTGCCGTGAGGATGGGGACAAGGTTCGATCGTCGCCGAGTATTGCTATGGCGCAATCCAGGCGCACCCGATGTCTGTATATCATGAAGACTTGACTCCTACGACTTATCTGGTAATTGTTCTTGTCACTTCAACGTCACGCGGCTGCAACGATACTAAATCAGTTGGAATCCAGCCGCTGCCTTCGACGCGATAACGATGTTTAGAAGCCCAGATTCACCGGACACGTTCACTGATGACGCGGACCAGCGGTCTGGCGCAAATGATTCATATAGACCCCCTGTTGGCAGTGGAGGGAGCTCTCGCTTCATGAGTAGTCGCTTTCCTGTGGCGAATCTGCGGGCGGAGTTGCTCGAAGTTCAAAAGACGGAGGTGGGTCGAAAGTGAGCTAACTTTGTGTGACTCTTGTCGTCTCCTACCTGAAACAAACGAAACTGACGAGAAGTGAAATAGATTCGCCTCGGTCGATAGGCGGGCCCTTGATCCGCCACCCGTTATTCAGCTCAAGCTTTACTATGTTAACGATGCTGGGACCGACGCTGAGACAGAGCAGGAGGCGAATTACGAGTCAGTGAACTAAACCCACTCGCAGATCGTTGTTGCTGACAGTGTGTTTTCGTGGTTGTAGCGATCTTCAAGGCGCAGGGCTCGTGTGCTGCGTAGATTTGCTTCAAGTACCCCATACCATGCCCGTTGCCACCGCGAGTGCTATTGAAATGTGGAGAGAAAGTGTGCCCCCTGTCACATTTCCGCACACCGACGAGTACATGGACCAGAAGTGCTCACTGGCCCCTAGTTGGGATCACTCAAGGTACCAAGAGCACGTCAGCTGCACATGTGGAGACTTGAGTTGCTATGTCACTCATAGGGAAACCGCCGACGGCGTCTTGGCCAATGTGGGCTCACATTTCGCGATCGCAGATTTACAGTGCGTGAACGTTCTAGTGGGCGAAATGTTCGTGCAGTCCATTACCATGGAACACGAGGGGAAAACGGCCTTGATTTTCCCTTTTGCGGTCAGTGATACCCCTGATACTAAGCCCCCCGGTTATCACATGCTGACTTCTTCCCCTCATTATAGAACCTTGCAGTGAAGATGGAGGGAAATTTCATTCTGCGTTATCGCGTCTTCGATCTATTTTCGCAACACGGCGAGGAAGGTCCCCCCATCATGGCAAGCTGCTATGGTGTTCAATTTCGAGTATATTCTACCAAAGATTTTCCGGGGCTTCGTGCGTCCACCGAGCTCACAAAGGTTAGACAGGCGGGGTTTTTGCATCGCTTACTCTGGATGAATTCATTATTGTCATATCGATAGTCATTGGCTCGGTACGGTGTCAGCCTCAATGTCCGTCATACGCAACGCATACGGAAGCAAACTCAAGATTGCGGCCCAACTGGACAATCAATCGACCTGCAACAGATGTGGCAGGGCATCCAGAGTCGCAAGTGACATCGCCAGATCAGGCTGGACTTCAGGACGATATGGCGCAATCAACCCATCAATATGATTGCGACGAGTATCTCTTGTTTTTCACATATCCCTCATTTGTACTTTACAGATGGCTGGTTTTAATCCAGCCGCTATTCGGACTACGCTCGGCCAGTCCTACCATACCGACATATACACGCCTTCAGCTACTTATTCAAATGCGACTACACATAGCGTCGTCGCTCCAAGCTCCCATCTGCAGCACACCCCCGCGCAGATTCGGGAAATGCTTACGCTCTGCGTCGTTACCCACTTCCTCCAGCTCCTCATACTCCACCTTTACATGCCACCATACACGACAGAAGGCGGTAAAGATTTCGAAGCAGATGACTTCTGGGGGGCTAGCGAGATGCATGGGAATGAAGTTGGCGTATATTCCGGAAGAGGTGTAATGCGAAGCGAAGCGGAGTATACCATCGCCTGTCGCTTATAATTAGACATATACATGAATCATGTCTCGCGTTCACGATAATGGTTATCTGATGGGAAACGAGCCTCTGGATACCTGTACCGGCACCTGGCCACTCGACCCTTTCTATTATATGCGTTGCTATGTTTCTTCAGCGGATGTGAGTAGAGTGCAGGGTCATATTCACTCCAGCATAGTTGCCGCCGCCGATGATATGCAAGGTACACCGATGTCCAGGTAGCCAGTCAAACGACAGGGAAAAACAAAACTAGAATTAGAGTACAAGTAGTATACCTCTACCATAGGGATTGTCCCCCGCGGAGTATAAATATGATCTAAATAAATAAATAAAAATTACACCAATATTAATACAGCGGCTTTTCCATTCTTCCTCCTCCCCTCGCGGCCCGGATGGTAGTACCAGATAGCATTGTGCGAGGCCGACAGTGAGCTCACTTTGCGCGTGCTTTGATTGAAAAGTGGAGGGAATGGAGTCCAGATACAGCGGTCGTGGGTTAGCCCTCGGAGACGTGCATAGGTCGACTGTTACACAACTGAGAGTCTGGTTTGTGTGCGAGGTGAGGAAAGTCTGAAGCCAAGTTGCGAGGGCCGTAACAGTAGCGGTGACTGGAACATTTGACATAATGATATTGCTGCGCGACTTAAGGTACGTAGCAAAGCAATGCTCGCTAAATCGCCGCGCTACGCCTCCATTTCCAGGATCGACGACACCACACCCTCCAACAAATACCAGAAGCTAGTAAAGAAACTAGCAAGACCACAAGCGAGCATCATCGCCCAACTACGCATGGGACACGCCCCGCTCAACAAACACCTCCATCGACTCAAATGCGCCGACTCACCGATCTGCGGGGCATGTGAAATGGAGGACGAAACTGTCATGCACTACCTGATAATGTGCCCAGCGTACGAGCGACTCAGAGCACCGCTACGAGCAGAATTCGGAATAGACGCTAAGTCGATCAGCTTCTTACTAACGAATAGCAAAGCACTCAAATACTTACTCAGATACATGGGCGCCACTCGAAGGTTCAAGGCTGAGTTCGGAGAACTAGCCCCACCACCACAGAAAGCGCTGAAGAAAAAGAAGAAAAAGACCTAACAAGGCCAGGGTATGATCGCCCCTGTGAAAGATCTGACGAGGAACGGGGAGCTGGCACAGAGAAGCAGGGGATCGAGAGCAGAACTGACCGCCGACACCAAACCACACCACACCACACCCACATAACACATACCCACCAAGGCCAACGCTCGGCACACCGATACCCAACCCAAAACATAATAACGAGCGCCCTTCAGTTAATTTGGTTACCGGACACGGTACACACAGCCCTCGCCTTCGATTACATCGGAGGAGATGGGCAGATGAGAAGAGGACATGATATTGAGGACAATAGTAGTATAAATAGGATGTAAACTCTCTACCATAGAGCTATGCCCCAACGGAGAATAAACGAGACTCAAAAAAAAAAAAAAAAAAAAGACATAATGATCAACGACTCTGACTTGCAAACGACATATGTCCCTAAAGCATGCATTATCGACATCCGTAACGGAGACTACTGTATCATTACGATCTGAGGTTCGGCCTGATTTCGTGTGACCGAGGAAATTGGTTAGTTCACATGTTCAGATGTGCACCATTGGCAGCACTTCAAATCCATTCCCACGGCGACTAGGGCCCGTTCTTATGTCACCAGCAACGGGCCTTTAAACCCAATCATCTAGATGTCTACGAAGGCCAAATCCTAAATAGGTCAGCGCTTCCCAACAGTATCTATTCGATACATATTGTATGCATCGTAGTTGCTTCTAGTTGCTTTTTGTGATCTATGCGATAGATATTGTATGCATTCTAGTTGCTCCTAGTTGCTCCTTGTGATCTATGTGATTCATATTGTATACATCTATGTTGCTCTCGAATGCGTCCTGATTGCTTCTTGTGATTCATCAGAACCTGTCTGCCGGTCCCCGAGATCCCCGAGATACATAATTCGGTTCGAAAGCGTGTGCATTGCGGATATTGCCAACTCGAGTCAATGTAGTGACATCACTGCAATTGATTCACTATCAAATACATGGGGTGATACTCGTATATCAAGAAATGAAGAACAATATTGTGCGATCAAGCAACAGACAACTGAATGAGCGTCCACTCCTACTCTTCAACATCCATTTTACCTCCAGAGCGCCTATCTGGGTGCGGCGAGTCTCGACTCGGAACATCTTGATACTGCCGACGAGAGGACCCGCGCGAAGATCCAGCCTGCGAGGGCGGGCGATGATATGCATCTTGACGTGAAAGGCGAGGAGCCTGAGAGAAGGTGGGCATGATGATATGAGTCCTGATAGGGCCGGCGAGAAGGCCCAGCCTGCGCGGAGGGCGAAAGGTACCGGCGCTGATAGTACATTGGTGAACGCCCACCATATGGAGGGGATTGAGAACGGCGAGAGTAGTGGCCAGTGTCGGGCTGCGAGGGATAATAAGGGCTATGCTCGTGGCTGAAGCCACGCCGACCGTAATCGAAATCCCTTACAGCGCTCTCCGAGTCGTAGTGATCGTTGTCCCGCAGGTACTGATGGTCTCTCCTTGGCTCAGCGTATGGTGAATAACGTGAGCGCTCTGTTGGTCTGGTTCCGTCACTGAGATCCTCGCTCCTATCCTCGCTCTCCGCCGCCGTAGCATCCATCACTGCATAATGGCACTGCAGAGGTTCTGAGCCCAGCCTGGGGCGGCTAGATGTCTCACGACGGCTCTCTGGCGCTGGTTCGCGATGACCTGCAGGCGCTGGTTCGCGACAAATCTCTGCTGCTACCTCGCTCCGGCGCTCCGGCGCTGCTTCACGATGACTTGCAAGTGCTGCTTTGCGACGACTCTCTTCTGCTGCTGCTGCTTCGTGACGACTCTCTGGCACTGCTTCTCGGTTGCGCTCTGATGGCGCCTTGTGATGCCCGACTAGCGCGGCCTCATGACGACTTTCCGGCGCGGTTTCAGGACCTTCACGGCGACTCTGCAGTATTTCTCTAAGCTGACGCGTCGCCACTACCGCGAGATACCACGCCGACTATGTCGTAGTCGAATTACGCCGAGTCGAAGCGAGATACAGACACAAGATACGGCTGGGAAAGCAATATAGAGGGCTGGAAAGCAAGATAGAGGGCTGGAAAGCGATAGAGAGGGCTGTTGAAAGCGACAGCGAGGGCTGGTGAATGCAGGGGAGATAGTTTGGCGTGAGGTTACAAGGGGAATTGTTTGAGCAACGCACCTTTATGCATTTCGCTTTTCGGCACTGACAGCTGCTTCGAAGCAAAAGCGGCATACCCATTGCCAGGACAGTAGTACATATCTCCTAGATATCTAGGATTAATCCTGCATGCGACAGAGGAGGAGGGAAGGTGAAGCGCGAGAGAAGCAGATGCTTGTGACCGGCGATCGGGGAGATCGAGGATGATCAGCGCAACTGTCTTCTGCATACAATGACTCCGAAATAGCGATGAGTGTTACTCTGTATTCACTCTCTTCATCTCTCTTCGCACATACAATTCATTTTAAAACCAGAATAAAAATCTAGGAGCTTGCCCGCATCCGTGAGTGCTTTTCGATACACAAGTGTTTCGGAGGAAAGTAACTTGGTGATCGGACTCATCTGGATAACATACACCGTTCGGCATCTCGTCCTGCGAACTCATGGGCCGCATATCAATATACAACACCCCCGAAGAAAAACAACAGGCAATTGCCGCTAACTCGCGCAAATATGCTCACACTGACAAGTGAGTGCTTTACATTGTACATAGCTTGCTAATGGTATGTCATTAGAGGTCGTGATGCTCGAAACACGTCTCAACGGGCTGCTTATCGGCGAAAAACCAGCCGCAAAGGTCCTTCAGTGACATACACGCATACACTACCACAAGATTTGTTCCAATATGCTGTCAAGCCGCTCCCGTAGTCCGATCTGTTCCTATCTACCCTGGGTCCCTGCACGACGATAGAACTGTGGACGAGTCCGACCTTGATCACTGGGATCTCCCTCCTCCATTCACTAGATCCCAGACGCTAAGCAGCAGCGCATACACTATCAATCTCATTGATGTTGTTCACGGCCAAAATCTGCGACGCCATAGGAAGGAAGGGCGAGATCGAATGGAGGATTAAGATCTGCGAGGTGAGTGGGAAGAGGGGAAGGTACAGGGATCGTCCAGGAAGGATCGTGGAGGTCCGATGATTTGGCGCAGTATTTGTTGAATGTCCGTATTGCTCGCATCAATGCTGGAGTGCGTTTTGTGATTGCGGCCCGCGTGCGCTGATGCATCTTTGTACCTAGATTAGAGAAATAATCATTATTCTGATAGATGTCAGAAATGTTACTTACCGAATGCCTGCGAGACCGCAATGTTGGGCTGGCTAGGCGCGGCGAGGAAGAGGCCATTTCTTATGAGTTTTCGAGGGAGAGGCTGGCACGAACAGCTGAAGACTTTGATTTTACGATAGTCTGGTTGTTTTGAGTCCATATAGTACATATACGCGGTTGAAAATTCCTCACAATCATGGTATAAACAAGTTAATGTTGTGACCTTTGGCTTGTCAGCCAGACAGCCACACTCCGACTCCCTATAAATCTCATCCGGGCATGGCTCTGCGCGTTTTCCGATCGTAGTGTTGTAGTATTGAATGTAGTCCTCGACAAGTGTTGGAATGATGGCTATCCACTTATTGTAGAGCCTAAAGTCAGCAGAGTTGGGGAGTATGCGACACTGGGATTTAGTGATCTCGGTGGGCAATGAATTTTCCGCAAAATCCTTGTGATCAGTCTCAGGTGGTGGTGGTTCTTCTATGGTTTGGGCACCCAGGCTGTCCGGCTCATTACGATCGACATCCATCCAAGCGTCGTCAGCAGTCGGATCTGAGAATGCAGTAGGGGCGAGGAATGTATTGAGTCTTGCTTGTAGTCTGTCGAGAAAGTCTGTGTCGCCCGAGTATATCACTTCAGCTGTTCGCCGCTTATCGCGTGGCCGTCTCGGACTGCAGTATGCGCTAGTGTCGGCAACCTTTTGTTTTTTGCGCGCTTTTGACAGAGGGAAAGATGAAGAGGACATGCCGGTAGGCGTAAGGATTGAGTGCAGGTCAGAGATGACATGAAAGGAATATGCTAAGTGTAACAGTCATGTGCTTTAGATGTATCTAGAAGAGAAGCTATGGAGGAATCGCCAGGATGAAGAACGAAAGCAAGATGTAGACCTGATCAATGGAGATGCTATGGATGATCGACCGAGACATCCGACGCCGGAAGCTGTAAGGTTATATCTCGGATGTTGGCCTTTGAAGGGGGGTTGCTCGTGACATAAAAACCCCCCCTCACAGGCCGTGGGATCATCTGTAAAGTCCTGCCAAGGGTGCAGATGTGCTTGTGACATTGGACGAACTTGCCTCTGGTTCAAAACAAGATCAAAAACGGCAATCTGCGCGGCTTTTTGGCGGCTCGGCCGAGGCTCGGGCGAAATTTTTGTCACAGAATATGTTCATTGCCTGGATTTTCGTGTGATAGTCACACGAAATAGGCTCAGTTCAGAAGGCCTTGGGACAGGTGACGAACTTCAGATCGTAATGATACAGTACGCATTATTGAGAAATAAGGTTCGCACGTGGTTCGGGACTCAGCAAGTAATCGCGACGGGTATTTACATACATATGTGCGGGCTTTTATACTGTAAATCCAATCATTCGAGTCACATCAAACCACAATAGAGGGCATACGCATACGGTACGCGCGTCGACGCGCGTCCCGATGCGTCAGCTACAATCTCAAATCGCACGCGTCATCGAGCTGTGGCGCTCGGATTCCAACACGCATTATACTCCCGCCGGCTACAATGTGAAGAGAGAGCATAGAAGATTGCAGCAAAGTAAAGTTGATGGATAACATGACCATCAGATCTAGAGTCTTGAACAACCCGAGCAGTGATATTAGACTCATTGAGCAATCACATTTTTGCGCATCTCCCATTGGGTTTAACATGGAATTCAATTTGGACGCCAAACTGCATAGGGACATCAATCAATAATACAACATCGATCTAAAGATTCATCGGAGTCATGGAACTTGGGAAGCATGACACTACCGCAATATGTATGAACCAGGGACCCCGCCATCATACCCTCTACTAGCAACTTCGTGCGTTCCACAGTCTGTTGAGGTATCATTAGAGATAATGCGCGCAGAGTACGATAATTCGTCGATATTGTTGTTGTTCGACGACCACTGGGCGCCTGGGCGCTCTGGGTGTTCCTGTCGAGGGGGTACCCAGGACGAAGGACTTGATGTGGAAGGTGCGGAGGGGTGCGAAGTCATCGACTGCGAGTCCATGGTCTCAGCTGAGGTGTGGCTGGGTGTTTGTGCTCGAGCCACCGTGCTCCGATTGAAGTTGGGAACAAGGGGGTTTGGTATGGGCGGTGTATCCCCCCCCCGCGCAGACAGGCTGATTGGCGCCTGGCTGGCCTGCCTACTCGTCATCGAAGATCGCGAATAGCGATAGGGCTCGTATGTTGCTCGCGCCCTCCCAATCTTAAGGTAAAGCGGACCGTGCGGAGCGTATGGTGGAGAGGGTTCGGTGAACGGCTCTTGAAGAACCAATGGAAGCGGAAGACGGCGAACTCGGTGATGTCCTTCTTGATGCGCTCGTACACGTCGTCCGCGGTCATCCTGTAGTAGTGGCAGAGGAGGTACCGGACTTCTTCCTCAGAGTAAACCTTGTCTTTGGTCGTCGGGTAGTTGAGCTCCAGCTCCTCTTGACAGACACGATCTTCTTCAACAGAACCGACTCTAGGTCGGAACGCTTATTCCGCTTCGCCTCGCTCTCGACGATGCGCTGCCCGATATGGGGATACTCTGAGTAGTGGATCAGTTTTGCAAGGGTAGAACAGCGAGGAGAAGACACCGGGGAATGTCTTCCACTTCTTCTTGAAGATCTGGTAGTACCTCTTGACCTCTCGGGCCGTCTTGTCTTGAATGTCAGTTGCGAGAAGATCCCAGTCTTCTGACCTAGGGGTGCGTTAGCATCGAGCTTGAAAGACACACATGAGCCGCACTCACTGGATGTTAGCGTGTTGAGCTCAAAAGAAGGAGGAGCTGTCGTAGAATGTCAAGGGGAAGGGAGCAGATGGACGTCGCAATCGGGAATGACGGGCATGAACAATTAGAAACTATCGCACATCGTTTTCACCGCCTGTCCACCACAGGGCGAGGTTTATCGCCGAAACCTATTCGTCCGCTACTCGGAATTCGTCTTCAGAGGGGCATGCATGCCAAACCAAAATGTGACGGCGTGCGGTTCGGGGTCAGGCCGTTCAAGGCAACTTGTGCCGCAGCCACGATTGAAAAACTCTAGTACCCAAATGTCATTAAAGATGGAACCAATCACACCTCCTTAGGGACGCTCCACCTTGATACCAAAGTCGACCGTTTTAGACATAAGAATGCGTACCTTTGCTTGGTCCATCTCCTGCCTCTGCTCCTGCAACTTGCCCTCCGCGACCCTCCGTGTTTGGTTTTTGGGCTTCTTATCATCCTTCACCTGGCCCGTGGATGGAGCTTTTGTACCCTGCACGCGATATATGTCATATGATGTCTGGTGAGAAAATGCAAGTCACGCTTGGGGCTTGCTCGATCACTCACCGGTTCTCCATCATCTTCTTCCTCCTGTTCTTGGTTTCCACCATTTGCATCGTACTCGCTCCCGCTTTCGGATCCCTCGCTTTCCTGTTCACATTTCATTAGCCGCGGAAGGGTCTAGCTAAACGTGGGATATCAAACTTACATTGCGGGACACACGTCCGAAAGCTGACCGTCGTCGGTATCCATTACAGCAATGCTCTACGATAGTGGTTAGTAACAAACAAAAGAAAGAGCCTAGAGGAACGCACCGTGTTGGCCAGGTAGTGGTTGGGCGAAAATGGAAAGGAGGTTGTGATATTTGATCACACTTGGGCGCTTGTAGCGCTCGCGGCTTTTGACCGTTATCCAATCGTTATCTCATCCAGTTGACAACGGACGGCCTCAAATCTATTCCAAGCGAAGCTGCGATCTCCAAAGCATCTAATCTCGAGGTGTTCGATAAGAATGGCGCTAAATTCCACTTCAGGTCTCCTTCACCCAAGAGAAGAAGACCATAGTCGTAAGTACTTATCGGTGAGTACTTGAGTCTGTAGTAAGCTCCTGGCACCAAGTACCTGTTAACGTTCAAACTGCATTCTTAACTCCTCTGACTCTCATCCACAGGCATGCTTCCATTCCCCATGTGAATGTTCAATTTGAGCTAATCACATATACCCCTCTTGTTCCTTGTAGTGGCCAAAAGGAGACGGCATTGCCGGGTTTCAAAGCGACTCATTGGAGCGCTACCTCGCGCAAGTGCAGGCGCCCGGCTGCAAGTTCATCGGACTCCTCGCCGAGGCGTTCGGGCTCCGGCATGACGCGCTAGCCCAGTTCTAGACTCTGATGTGCTAATGTAACATCGTGTCAAGGTGTGTAAACTCAATATCCTACATCTGCGCGTTTTCATTCATTTGCGGCATGTTATGGACGACGAGTGAGCACCATTCACTGATATAAACTTTCATTATTTCGTAGATTGTCACTCATCCTGTTCCTACAGAGGATGCATCCTCAGATCAGGGCGTTGGCCCGCACTACGAACCGGCTTCCTCGCATTCGTGCGTATATTGGCATCAAACCTTCCCCGTGATCCCCTATCTGCACGCCTCCCTTCTCACCTAAAGCTGTACATAGGCTAACGACGAATTTCAATTTACTTTCAATTGCAGTTACTGCAGGCGTCCGGCCATCCGGGCCTCCGATTCCAGAACTCAGCGGCCAGTGGATCAACACGCCGCCCGTCCCAGGGACATTCGTCGTCAACATCGGAAAAGGTGAGCGTAATCCCCATCCCTACGTTCTCAATTCGTGACTCGTGTATTGTGTTATTCCGTGTCTAATCCGTTTATGCTGGAACAACACTCGAGTTTGTCACTTAAGGCCTCGCCCGTGCGACCTCCCATCGCGTGCTCTCGCCTCCCAAAGGCTCGCCTACGCCGCGCTACTACTGTTCTTCCAGAACATCAGTCTGAACACTCGTCCGGGGAGCATGTGCTGCAATGCGAGTGCTAGCGTCCCTATCCCCTCTGACATCGCGAACCGCGCATGTGGCTAATATATTGCGGTGGCGCCACACACAGTTCCAGCGGAGATCCTTCGACTGAAGGAACATCGACGCACCGCCGCCGCCACTGACTGTAAGCTCTCACTCGCTGCCCTGCTTATGGTCTTATGCTTACACGCACACGCCACACAGCCGTGAAATTTACTGAGTTCGATCGTGAGCCCTCTGGGCGAGTGAATCTCATCGGCCGAGTCAAGTAAGTGCATATCAAGACCACGAACGGTGCTATATTACAAGAGATGTGATTACTGATGATCGATGATGTCCTATCCTGCCCGACGAGAGGGGTCTTTCTGCTATGATGGTGTTTCAATGTATCTACTGTAGTGGCGACTCGAATCCAGGCCACAGCACGCACGGAACATGCGCGCCTGCGGAAACATATTATTATCTGCTTCGAAGTATACATTCAATTTATTGTGACGAACGGCGCCCCGGAATACCATCGAACGCGATCCGCGCGCCCGGTGAATGGCCTGCGGCGATGACTCCTGCTGATCCTACTGCTGCATCACCATATTTCACCAATTGAGCAACAAGAGCCATTGTCGTGAAGCTACCAAATATTAACGGAAGACTGCACAAAGTTCAGCATGGCTGGGTGGCCGCTGGTGATTATGCATTGCGCTCATCGTGGTCGCCGCCAAGACGCTGAGCTTATGTTGCGATAACACTCTTCAGTTAGCAGCAGAACGTCTGATTATGAACTCGTGAATGCGAGAAAAATGACATACAGAAGGTACAGTGAAATACAGCTTGAATATGAGCCTAGTTGGTGAGGTCATCCTCGTGACCCTTCTCGCTGCCCTCATCTCCCCGAATTTTCAAAAGCGGGCAGAACTGCCACGCCTCCCTCCATTTCATGCTCTTCACCACATCCATAACGACTACATTCAGCAGGCCGCGTCCTCTGAACGTTTGCACGGGCGGGCTCTTGACTCTTGAGGTTGCGGACAGCAGCACAGAATTTCTGGTCTTCCGCGCACTCGGCCAACTTTTAGTCGACGAGAGGATCCAAGGCGTTGATAGCAGCAGCGCAGCCGAAGGGGTTACGCCGTATGTGTTGCCATGCTCTCCCGGTTGATGCAGAGTATCACATCGCGGTCGGCGGTGGAGGAGTCTCTGCGGTGAAGGATGCGGAGATGGAGAAGGAGCTCCGTGGGGTCATCAGTCTGGCCACTCGGCTCGCAAAGCATGTGCTGCAGTGTGAGCGGGAACCTCGGCGGAATTCTTTAAATAAATGCCATCGAGATGGCTTAGCATTCAAACATTCGTTTGAATGCCATATAGTTTAAACAACCGTTCAAACACTACATAGTCCGCCCCATATCCCATCAAAATCGCCTAAAATTCCTCCTGAAAGGGGTGTGGGCGAGAGCAACAAAGCTAGGTCATGTGGCATATGCAACGGAAAAAACAGAGATGTATTGTGTTGTGGCGACGGACTGCTAGGGTATTTTGTGGCTCTCGGTGGTGGTTGGCTTGCGGCGGGCGAGTCCCTCACAGACTACATCTGTTTGCATCGTCCTAAGATGTCGTTCGATATCCCTGATATATAGGTCACTTAGTAGTAATCATTCTGACATTAATTTGTGTTTCTACATAAATTTTAGAGTGCTTGAAGGGACAGTGTTTAAACACGTTTGAACGTGTTTGAACGCACTGTCGCTCAAATGCAGTGACGCAACGTGCGGGGTTGCCAATCCTTACCATCAACGTCGGCCGCAGAGTCCGTTGAGTCGACACCGGATTGCGAGAGTCGAGACATTGAACCGCTCGGAAGCCAATTGCGGCAGGGATAGAGAACGCAGCCCACCTGATCATATATCAGTGCAATAATTTTAACAAATAACAAAACACACCATAATCCACTCAGCCTTATTGCGAGTCGGAGCGAGAAAGTAGTAGTCTCATGAGAATATCAGAAGCGATGGACCTGCACCGTAACCGAATGCGATACCCAGAGAAGAAATACGAGAAACGACATTGGAGAGCGGCGTGTCACCTCCTCAACATCCTTCTTCGCCTCCTCATTCCCAGTCTTGAGGGTAATGTGTACCCGCTCAGTATCCGCGACCGTTCTCGCACATATGAGCAGCTCCCTCGCGACGCCCAGCTCCTCATTCTCCGCCTCAAGATTGACAGCCGCTAGCTAGATATGCTCGATCTCAGGATTCGCGACGAAAGTGCGCTCGAGCATTTCACGTGCAGCAGAGACATCACCCGTGAGCCACGTCTCCTTGGCAGACATGAGCCAGAGGACTTCGGCTTGTGGATAATGGTGCACCGCCCGGTCGAGGACGGCAGTGAGTGACTCTGTACGTGAATATTGTTAGTAAAAGCAAATGAGAAATAAAAGGGATGAAAAGCACCGCGTCCCATGAGCCTTCTCCAAATCAGCCGCCCGTCTCCACAGACTCTTTCTATCAGGATAACACTTGAACGCATACGCCAACACCGCCCTCGCCGTTCTCACCATCCCGTGCCCCTCTGCGCTCTCTGCGTCTCCCACCCATGTATCCACCATCGCCTTCACAACTGCCTCGCACACCAGCGGGCTGCCCTCGCTCTCGCACCGCTCGCCTCCTCCAACCACGCTCCCGCGTCAACAGCACGCCGTGCTTCTTGAGCTCCTTCACCCCTAGCTCGATGGTGGTAATCTTGGTATCGCCGCCATGTTGCTCGCGCAAGCGCGCAGCGGCGATCCAGATCGGCCCCGCTTAAACGCCAATATGCTGGAGTTATCGACAACAAGCTCGCTTGGAGCATGCGTCATCTGCGACAAGCCAGACGACTTGCTCCAAACGCCAGGTGGGGACGTTCCCAGGCGACTGGAGAGGCCAGCGCCTGGCAGTAAGATTGAGGCGCCGCCGACGGAAGACGGAACGGTAAGTTTGTCCCGAGCGCGAGTCCACGGTGAACTTTCTCAACGATATCAGTTGGGCGCTTGAGGTGGCGAGGAGAGGGGAGCTCTGCGTGCATCACCGGCGTGGACTGCACAGACGTAGGAGCTGAGCGCGTGTACGTGGCAGGAGGGAGTAGGTTCGCGGGCAGCGACGTTTCGGATGGCTGGATGAAAGTGAATACTAGCGGGACAAGAAGCTATTCTGCCGAAGGGGTGTCAAGAGCGCGGAGCCGGACTATGGCAACTGCCATTGCAAATGATAAGTTAGCGATCCTAAGATTCATCGCAATAAGACACTTACAATTTCGTGCATATTCCGTACTCGTCCCTCAAGATGGCCCCTGCGATCCGCCTCGCCCCAATGCAGACTGATGGCGAAACGTGCGCAGTCTGCTTCTTACTCCCTACCGCAATCCATCTCCCATCCACAGATCCCTCTACACCTTCCACAACCGCTGCTGTCTGTCCTCGGCGCAGGGCGTACGCACGTCAGGGCTCAGTGGGAACACCCGCTATCGCAGCAGCTGCGAGTTTGGTCGTCGGCGAGGTTGGGCATATATGGAACACGCGGAGGAGCCTTGCACCCGCTGGGGTAACGATCAAGATATTTCCATCTGCTGTAAACTGAATGTTTCTAACAGGCTATCGCTTAGAGGCGACGAATTCAGCAATAACAGTGGGTTTCGCGGGGTTGTGTTTGGAATGGGTGAGTAACGAGGCGAGATCGAGAACAGTTATGTAGTGGCCCGACTTGGATGGCGGTGCGCTTGCCAGAAACGCGGGCTCGGGAGGGGACTCCTGGCCGAGCCCAGTCTTGCTCTCGCTAGGGCCCGAGACTGGTATCCTCCCACTGGCAGCTGGCGCACTCTTCGAAAAGAACATGTTGCTGAGTGCGCTCTGCCCTCCTCCGACCTCTCGATTGGCGAGGTGGGCGCATCGCGGGCCTTCGCAGCGGAGTAGGCGATACCGCCAAGCACCTTCATCCCGCTGAGAACAGAGCCCTCAACCTTAAGAGCTGCATTTCCCAGATCTGCCTGGGTGACGTGGCGGACGCGTCCGGGATAAAGGCTGCGCGGTGTGTCGTCCAGAGGATGAGGGGCACGGAGGCCGCAGCGAACGCGATGCGCCTGTACGGGGGGCGGAGTGGTTGATTGCGTGGCCTGCGGCGCAAAGAGAGACGCGGTGTCTAGTGGCGAAATAGATGTTGATACGTTTGGTACATCGTTGGTATTAGATTGTTGTTTGTTGCGTTCGAGGAGTTCGGGGAGACCGGATGTGAGAAGGGTAATAAAGTGGCGGCCGATATGATACGCAAGGGCGAAAGCGTTGTTGAGTGAATAATATGAATTGAAGGCGGGGCGGTAGCACGCTAGAAGGAAATGGTAGTTAGATATGACAGTGGAAGTAACGCGCAAGGTAGAACTCACAACTGCTGTAAATCGGACATTAGACGAAAAAGAATGTACATCAGACATTCCTAGCGTCTTGATGACTCGATGGGTCCTCATCCAATAAATAGAGAACATGCTCTTCATAAGAGCCCGTACTGTAATCGTAAACAGTTAGTTCGCGATCTCGAAAAGAAGCGATGCATTTACGCTGGGCCAAGAAAAGGCCTCTCATTCGTATACGGATTCCCATTTCCCGGAGGAGAGGGAAATACACCAGCGAAGGTGACGCGCCCCTAATCCTTCCCTGCAAGGTTCAAGATCTCGATGACGCTGCCTAGCTTCGAGCAGTCCCACGCCTAAAGCCCAGCGATATACCCAAGAAAGAGTAGTCGCCGCTTGTCGGATCCCTCGCGGAGCTGGTCCCAGCGACAGACGTACCGTGAGACAGCGTGCAACATGACCCGCTCAGGGTCTGCGAACCAGTAGATGTCGCTCTCGATTGCATTGAGATACGGGTGGATGAAGACGGTGTTGTTGGTCAACAGCCAAAGCAACGCAAACCAGGGGACGTCTGTGCAAGGTTAACTCATCAGTAAACGTTCACAACGCACTAGACGCATGAGGAAAAGGGCTCACAAGAAGCGAACATCACGATGATAATCACCGGCCACGCGAAGAACACCTCTGCGCGCAAGCTCGGCTGCCTGAACAGTGCCCTATTGAACGACGTGCTACCCTTGTAGCTTGGGTCGTCGAACAAGCTCGCCTGTGGCCCGAAGACCGAGCTGACCTTGATGACCGCGCCGGGCGAGATGGAAGCAAACATATTTATGACCCAGCCGGGACGACTGATGTTGGCGCACGGCACCTGCGACAGAGGCGGGGTTGGATGCGATGATGCGCTCGTAGTATGCGCGGGATGTGAACGGGTCGTATCGAGCAGGTATCTATATCATATGGTGTTAGACATCGGAGAGAAGGGGAGTGCGCCAGTTATGATTTACATGAGGGGACGGCGCGGTGTCGCCAGATCACCGACGAGTCTTGTGGCCTACGGGATCCAGCTGCCTGCGCACGATCGCGTCGAACGAACGGAAATATGAATTCTCGGCGTCAAAGCGGTCCAAATCCAGCTATAGCACCCATCAGTTAGCTTGCAGTGCTGCTGAACAACGGAACACGGCCTATGTAACACGGCATTCGACTTTTTTATATAGCTCCGACAGCGTCGTGTTCATGCATATCACAAGCGCGCCTTCCCTCCAGGCTCTTCTTAATCTCCTAGTGAAACAGCGGGTAGATGTGCACAGTGCCACGGAGCTGGAGCTCCTTCATGATCGCCTTGAGCAGGGATAAGTAGGTCAGAAGTGATGTGTTTGGGTGGGTCGGAGAAGACTGTGAGGAACCCGGTGTGGTTCTTCTCGCCGTATGGGCGAATGATGAACGCTTTGAGAATCGAGCAAGAGAGCTGTGATTATTTTAAATTTCTGGTCCCTTAGTCTGCCTGTATTAATCATCGTGATGATCAGCATCAGTGGCCTCAGGGAGGGCGCGCGTACATGGTAACTGTGATATATATCAATAGGACTGATCTATGTTATAAAGAACTAATTCACCTCCCTGCGTACACCACATGCGACGCTACAAGTTGTGCGTAGGGGTGGGAGGAACAAAAATAAGATTGGGCGGTTGACATAAAGAGCCCGAGGCGACAGGACGTTGCGACATGCAGCTTTGACCTTGCTCACGCGAGTTATTCCTCCCACCCCGGTGCATGGGAAGGAGGCTGAAGGAGGCTGGCCATTGCCTAGCGGCGCCACTTCCAGAATCGTGAGCTTGATAGCTTTGGACTGCGGATGCATGCTCCAGATCGGCTCGGACCTTACCCTGGATATCCATCACCACCATCATGTGGCGGCGGATGTCAAACTTTGTTGAAGTGATGTGAAGTCGTGAACTCTGTGAAGTGTGATTTGAAAGAGGTGATTGCGGGCACATGTTTGCTTCTGCTGATACACGAGGCATAAGCTTGATTAGCTTGCTAATCGTCTTCGTTTGCCCCTTCCAACACTCTGATTCACGGCAGTTAGACAGGCTTCATATACTGACATCTGCTCCGGTGCGGAATTCGCTGAGTCCTAATTTTGTGCTGATCCTTGTGCTGATACGGGGCACGCTTCAGTTTTTAATCCTGCTGGAGCTACAGCATTTTCCTCAAGTGACCTGCCCCATCGTTTTCTGTGCATCTCATTTTCTGGCCGTTTTCCATAGAAGATGTCGTCCGGCCCTAGTGAGCATACACAATTGCTTGCGGCATCTGATTAAACTGACTCAACACGGTCTGCACGATAGTGGAGGTCGATGTGGCGGTAGAGCTCTCGATGCCGCAGCATCCAGCGCGAAGCAGTCCGCAGCGCCGAGAGCGAAAACGCCAGCGGCTCGATAGTTCAGAAGACAATGGGCCAAATGACTCTGAGATGTCTATCACTGTCAAGCGGCCTCCTCGATTGAAGTTCACGACCATCCCAAGCATACCCCCTCGACGCCAGTCACTCATCCTTCCACTCGGAAATCGATCTGCCTCCTCCGCAGCTGCTGAGTCATCTCGGTCTCGTACCCGTGAGGTCTTCGATTGCGTGGAATTGCCACAACTGGACACATTGTCCTGGCGCTCAAACAGTTCAGGCGGAGGCATATCTTCTGCAGCGTCCCATCCCCCATCTGCCAGCGAGTCTTGCAGTGAATCTGTTGCTCAAGCCAAGAAGAGACGACATATTCTATCAAAAAAAAGTGATGAAGGGGTCTCACGCGGCCGCTCTCCCGGGCCACAGTCAACTACAGCACCTGGTCGAGGATCCCGAGTAGGCTTGAGGCTGCGCACTGTCAAGGCACCGGCAGCTCGAGACCGCTCCTCTCCATCACGTGATGCTAGTTATAGGAGGACCGATGCTTCTCCCACTACGGACAGTGATGATAGCCCTGGTGATGTCGCCGACAGTGAGTCCGAAGACAGTCCAAAGTCAACGAAAAAGAAGAAGGCCAGAAGCCAAGGAAAGGGCAAGAAGGGTCAGTCACTCGACATATCAACTTAACATAGCTAACAGCCACATCACAGTCACAATCGAGCAGCCCAAAACCAAGACTACCCGCTCGGTGAGACCAGCTTTCACACTCGGAGATAATTTACAAAGACGTCATCTTCCCTTTCCGCCGGAATCTCAATCTCATGGGATTGAATTGCCTTTTGAATTCATGGATGGCTACGAGTGCCCCCCTCGGTGTGAGCCTCACAAATGCGCTGTTCTAAGCTATTTTGGGATGCGCTTCGAGCCATTGCTGGGCTGCATTGTCTGCTGCCACCATAATGGCGTTGTCCTCCCTCTCGGCTCTTTTGTTGGCCACGCAAAAGGACATACACACGAGTTTCATCCACATCTCACAGCTGAATTGGCGAAAATGTGTGCTCATGTCTCCGAGACAAGTGGTTTCCACATCGGCCAGACTGTGGAAGACGTGAATCTCCCAGACCATCTGCCGCATCCAATTCTTGTGGACAGGCCCACTGGAGACCGTGCTCTCGAATATCGATTCAAATGCCCTCTCACGGATTGTAGTGCTTGGATTTATCAAGACCTACCTTCCTGGCCAAAACGTGAGATTAAACATCACATCGGCGCCAACAGAAAGCATCCTACAAAACACGAAGACGATATTAGAGCAGCAATGGGTACCGTAAATTCCATGGTAGCAGTGCCGATCCAGAAACTTGCGATTGCAAATGTTGGGCGGGGCTTCCGGAACCACTATGTCCAGCTGCCCCAAGACTTTGTCCTGCCGAAACCTGATGCGCCCGCTGATCCACATGCATTAGCGCCCCTTCCAGAACTGTCCTCATCGCTTTCTCAGGTTCATCTTGCCACTGATACGGCTTCGTGGATGCATGGTTTAGGCTATACACGTTATATGGAGGAACTGGGAATTGAAGTTTCCATCCCAGCATTACAAGCCTTAATCGCCCTTGCCTCTCCAGTAACCATATCCGAAACGACTGGTGAAGCTCGTGATATTGAAAGTGGGCTGTTGCTTAGTCACAAAGACACGCCTGGCTACCTCAAAAACGCCAACGCTTATACAGGTCATTATCATGCGACTATTCGCAAAGCTGTCACACTGTCGTTAGTACAGCGCTCCAACTTGTGAATTCTGGGACAGCGCTAATCGACACATCTAATATGCATAGATCCACGCACCGAGCCGTATATGGAGAACTAGCCTCACAACGGTCATACACTAAATACGCTCAGGCGCTTAGCCGGACAGAAGCTATGATGGTCCGCTATATCCTTGCTGCTAGGACCGATAAGCAAGATGCTCTGGGAAATTTTCGTCTCAAAGGCTCGGAAGAACAGAGAATGGCAGCTTTGGCCCTCTATAACTTGCTCATCGAGTATAAAGGAGCGCCTGAACTCACTCTCCTCCGACAAGTCAAACATCATCTCTATGATGCGCTCCTACGAACAACATGTCTATCTGACGATGCAGTTGCATGCCCTACCGACCAGATGCTATTTCTTTCTAGCATTCTTCCTGACGGAGAGTACTGCATGCCTTCTAGGCTTAGCAGCTTATACAGCTTTTTAACTCTATCCCTTCGGAGCATTTTCATGCACACTGCCCGGCTGCATGTCGAAAATGTCGAAAATTATGTACCCTGGGTATCTCCTTCGCCTACCCACGAAACAGAACAAGATCCCGATACTGATGAGGGCGACGAGGGCGACGTCGATGAGGACGACGAGGGCGACGTCGATGAGGACGACGAGGGCGACGTCGATGAGGACGATGAGACGCAAAGTGATACCGACAGTGACACTGGCGCTGCCATAGCAGTTCAAGGCACGTCAATTTTTTTCTGAGACAGGCATGCTGACGGATTTGTATTACTAATACAGAGAAGACTGTACCTATGCAAGTTGATTCTCCCACTTCCTCCACGCCAACTGTGAATCCGTCTCTTCTTGAGTGATTAACCATTATCATCAACATAGTATACATATTATTAACGTCCATTGCATAGATATCTCACAGGAAGCGAGAGCATTTTCCTCAACCCTCGCCCCGCTAACGGATTATCATATCCTTACTCGCGCGTGTCAAGAGCCAAGTTTCTCTTGAAAGCTAGCACTCGGGAACAACCATCCGCAAAGTATTTCAGGATGAACAAAAATGGCTATGAGATGGAGATATGCCATGAAGGCTATACGTCACCACAGATACTTGACATGAGACAGCTCGCGCATCAGGCCAGTGTCTGGAACGCCGAGTTTAAGAGAGCCGTGAAGGACCTACTGCCGTCCCCTGTCTTACTGGAAGGCTTTACCGCTCAAACAATTAGTGATGACAACCTTTCCGAAGGCCCTCATGCTCAGAAGCAGAACTCAGCAGTCGTCGAGGACCTCCAGGACAAGTTACGAAAGGATTTCCAATCAGATCCTAAGCACCAGCTTTTTTCGAAGGATCCAAAAGCGTTAAAGGCCTGGTGCAAGCTGGACAATCATGTCCTAGCCTTGCTGGCTGTAATCTTCATGCTCTCCTGTGGTTTCTCCTTCCGCAGATGGCAGTTTGGTGGCTTAAAGTTCCATGCCACCGATGGTACTCGCAGGAACCTGTGGATTCTTGCAGATGGTCGTGTCTTGATAGCGAATCCAAAGGCAAAGCAGCAAAAGCCAACGGTTTACGAGACACTTCTCGTTTTCCCCCTTGATATTGCAGCCGCCCTCATATTCTATCTATTCATCATCAGACCCATTGCATGTGAAGCATTTGATGGCACACCGGGGTATGATATCTCAGTGTATCAAAACGAAATCTGGGCTCGTGGTATACCGAGAAAAGGCCGACAGGTTGAGCCCCATCGTTGGACTGGCACAGATGTCTCTAGGACAGTTGCCAAAATCACAGGGGATGCTCTGTCCATTAGCCTGACACCTTTTTCAACCCGGCAGATCGCGCAAGCTTTTCTTCGCGAAAAGTTCCCTCTGCTCTTTGAGCACGGCTTATGTTCAAGAAACACCATCATTCCTCCTAACATCAGCTCTGAGCTCCACGCATACTCTCAACAATATCAATTTGACGCGCTTCAGATGCCTAGAACCCGAGCAGTAGGACTTCTCGCGATCAGCGAAATTTGGCAGGCAGCGTTAGCTATTGGGCCTCCCTGTCGCGCTTGGGAGTATCTGGTTCGCGGATCATTTCTTTTTCCTTCGCAAAAATATAGACGCTTGGCCTTTATGCATGCAAGAAATCTGGTGGATCAAAAATACCGGGTGGGATCTGATGGCCCAAGTACTAAAGCATTAGTGCGAAGTATCATGCAGGGAGCACACCCTGGAGGGGCTGAATCACTACTCACCTTTTACATAGACAATAGCACCATCCATGTCACTTTCAGTACAGGATGCGCCTGCAGTGGTAATCGACAGTGTCACTACGCGGCCATTCCATGTAGCATCGCAGACTCACAACAGCAATTTCATCAATGACGGGCACAGTTTGCTGGAAAATCTGCAAACGGAGACCACCTAGCAGTTTCAGACGAGCTGAAATTCTGGAAAACGGGATGAGTTCTCCATTACAGGCTTGATGAAGTCCGCCGGTGATTCCGACACAAATTTGTTGTTGACAGAGAGGTGCAGATCGATCTAGGAGCCCATTTCTTCCGACAGCTCATACTTTGTGTCTGCGATATTTAAGTCGATTGTTCTTCTTCTTCTGAAGTGAGAGCCTACCCCGGTCCATAAAGTCGCGGCCTTGCCCTATATCTTGCGCAACAAGTGCATCCTTATGCAGCCGTCTCCTGCGGTATATAATGATCTTCACCGCCGATGAGATGTTGAAGTGGCTGGTTGGACATAGCAATTAGATCACAGGTCTTCCAGAAGAACAATCGATGCTTACAACGGTGACCATTGACGGGCCGGCATAGCTATTTTATGCTTTGCTTTAGGGACCGGCCTTCGTCGATGCTCCAGCGCTGCAAAGTGATCCGGGTTGGCGAGTTTGTTCGCTTCCTGCAGCTCGCCCACGAGCTGTAATTCTAGGAGATAATTTGTGTTAATCAGCCCTGCACGGAGAACAGCGCTTACCCAGCGATTTGGCAGAGAATATTGATGTAGCCGGGCGTCGCATCTTAGTGAGATTTTGGAGGTGCCAGGTTGTGACAGTTCTGTTGATACCCGAAATTCCAGCGGAGGCGTAACTGGCCACCAGCGGCGTGGCTTGGGCCTGAATTCAAAGCGTGCGCAGCGCCGACCTGTTGATGTACACCGAAGTCGAGTCGGAGATTTCGCGCTGGAGCCTCGGCTCCAGGTCATCGGCATTAATAGTGTCGGGCCGAGGCTCAGGGGCTTGCCGATTGAGGACAAGCGATCGTCCTGCTGTTTTGTTCTTGACAGTTTCAGTCTTGCTATTTCGTCGCGCCCATATGGATGACATTGCTCGCCAGATAACTGATATCAATCAGCGAATCTTGCCAGCCTCTCTATGCTCCCGGCTTGCGCCTATGGTATCTCATTGTCTCCCTGTGCCAATGTCGTCCAGACGAATCGCGCACACCGGCATTTCAGGAAGGCCAATGTTGGGCCAATGCGTCTTCATTTTCATAGGATGACTAGGGGGAAATACTGGCAGTTTGAAGCCGCCATATCGGGGCTTGAACCTTTCAATTTAAACTTGAAGCCTGTCGACGGGGCGGAACGTGGTGCTGGTGTGGAATGCAATGAATGTGTCGCGTCTCAGGCTCTCATCCCTCCTATTCCTTAAGCTCCGAGATGCCGGCGTGAATCGTGGTCCACTTGAAAATTGCTGTGCTTTTTATGGGGGATTTCTGCAAATACTGATTGGGGTCTGCTTGTGCGGCACACTTTTGTACCCTCGCAGAAGTGTTTGGGTGGAACTTCGGCGCCCCAAGGTACCACCTTACCGCTGGTGTGGAACGATCCGAAACGGACTTCTGCGTAAGCTGCGCGACAAGATGTAGCCACAATGTGAATGCTATATACACTGTTACACTTGTGCGTGTTTCTTTTCTTCAAGCTCACGACTTCTCCTTTCCTCCCTCTTCACTCGCTTACCCTATCCCTCATTTCCCCCAGCTTCCAGTACGAACCTCATCATCTCTATCCTTCTCATCGCATATGACCTCACTTTGATGCTGATCCTCGTGCACAGGGCTTCCTCATCATAAATGCGCCCATTTATATGGTGTTCACTTCCAGTCACACAGTCATTATGTGCCATTAAACAGGGGCGGATTTGACCTGCAATCCCCAATGCAGGCGAACATGGCTCCCTGGAGTCACTGGATACATCTGCTTAAATGATATCTCGCGATTTGAATGCTGGAGGACTTGATCGCCGTTACGCTGCATTATCAAGCCGGGAGTTGTGTCCCTTTAGTTCTCTGCATTTACTCCCCTCTAATATGAAGCACTATCAAGAATGCGATAACAGAGCTGTGGTTTGCGTTCATATACACAGAAGGATTCTTGCTAGCCTCGAAAGTAACCGTTCTAGGGACTGCGTGCCAGGGTATCGATCATAAGGCGGGATATACGTCCCCTCACATTCTCTTCGCTTTCTTGACTCTAATGCTTGTCGTTTTCTAGAATCCCGCGCATCCGAGCGAAAAGTGGGAGGCGCAAGGGCCCATCTATGCTCGTATAGCGATATCAAGGTGCTTTAGAGACCGTCTCAAGTCTAGAGGTTTGACGGGGCCGTTACATGATGTCAGGCTCACCTATATCGTAATCCTTAGGGTTAACTCACTAAGTCGGAGGCATGTCGCGTTACACTCTCTTCGTTTCTTTGACACTTATCATTTTCCAGAATCATATTGCAGCGCTCCGGCCCGCTCCGAGGGGGGATTGTGTATCAAGGGCGCTTTACCCACTGAAAGACATTCACTCTTCCATCACATAGAACCCGTCATTGCGGCATCTTCAATACAGTGGATGATTTGGGTACTGAGGAGCTCCTGACGCGAGCGACCGCTCATTTACGAATGGGTAAAGTATGTTGGGACAGTTATTAATCTAACTGCGTATTTTTCAGACTACTCTCCTAGAGCCAGACTTCGTACACGTGAGCCCTTCATAAACTCTATGTTCCCGATTTACTTCTAATGTTCACATTCTAACCCTCGCCTGGATCCCCCTGCTTTGATCTAACGTTTCGCGCTCCTGGGACCGGAATAGCACAATGTGATGCGGCATGCGGCCTTACCGCGTGCTCCGCCGATATCCTCTTTTCTTCCTCATGTCAAGACAGACTCGTCCTCAGAGCACCTAAATTGATTGAAATTGTTGCTTTTTAAAATATTCCTTGGGTGCCACACAGCTGCAACTCATTTCGCTTGCGAAGGCAGCAGATGAACACGATCGCAAGGCTGAAGGCCGACAGGGAGTCGCGGTTGATGGGATTTGAATAGGTACACTTCAAGTGGAGCATGACAGTCCAGTGTGTCAGCGCCAACTACTTCATGATGCATGATTCAGTGTGTATCTACCACTTAACAACGCTCTCGCCAATATTTCGGACATTATGTTTGTCGACCAATATCGGTGAGTTACCAGGCCTGCTTTTCTGCTCTGCTCCAGCAGACGATGTTTGCAAGTGTCCCGCGATCGTATACCACAACAATTTACTGCACGGCCCACATTTGTCGGTCCTAGAGACTGTAAATCTTGGTGAATATACAGGCATCCCAGACATAATGGCAGTTCGCGGATCCCCTGTTTCCTCATTAGCTCCAGAGCACACCAGGATCTAAACGAATCTCGCCGCAAAGACATCGATGTACATCTACGCAGTGACGTCGATTCAGCAGACGCAGGCACCGAAATGTAAAGATAAATGACTCACCGAAGATATCCTTCACTTCCAAAGGCACCATCAACTTCAGCGCGCTGCTGTCAACTGTATCAAAAAACAATCTCGACTCTTCTTCGCTCAAATCGAATGGTTCGATGCCATCTAAGAGGGCGGCGCGTTGTAGCTGCAGTACATTCTGCAGTACATTCTGCCCCCGATTGCATTTCCATTCCGAGATTTAATCATCTTTGCAAATGGCCGTACGTCAGGAGCATTCTCCATTACGGAAAGCTCCTCCAAAGCTGGAAGCAAGATGCGCCCGCCACTGCCAGGATAATCTGTCATCAGGTGCATCACGGCTGACATCGACATTTTTGGGATGACGACATCAAGTTCGAGAACCAACACTTTTGGTGCAACGGCAAGGCAGCCCACCAGATCAAGGAATGCACCAGCCTTATGGTGGTGGATGGATAGCCGCTCCAGGGATGATGATGAGGCCACGAAGGAAACAAAATTGTCGGACATTAATGACGAGGCTGAAGTGAGGATGTTGAGTGATTTTAACGCTGGGCACCGTATTTTATCGCAGATATTCGTGATGTTGCACCGCGTCGATATTTTGAGCGAGAGGAGATTCGGAAGTCTGACGATTGTTCCAGAATATTCATCGCCAGTAAACTTGCCGGAGTCGAGTGCTAAATCGGTGAGATTGGGTGATAGCTCCAGGATGGAAAACAGTTGCCCCATTCCACCAACGCGTATTTCGAGTGTTTCAAGTTGTGCCCATGGCAGGCGTAGCCGCGAGGGGTCAATGACAGACTTCAATTGTACCCAGAAAAGTTGAGGGGCGAACTCGAAGATGTTGATAGGTCGTGGATCGTCATTCATTACGTTGAACAACAGCTTTTCCAACAGCCGAAGCCGATACTGAACGGATCCGAATCGGCTCAAAATGGATGTTGGCATATGCACACTGAGCTCCTGCCATCTGTCGCAATACTGGATGCTCCTGGATATTGAAGGCCAAATGGGGCATGTGCGATCCCTGCCTAAAACCGTCATGTATATCGACAGCGGACTGCTTAGTGTGTGTGATAGCCAGTGATCCATCAACGAAGGGTGGGTGGGGACTCTGCTTGATAAATTGAAAGAAGACCAGAGGCGCTGCGAGGACAACGCGCACGTCCTCCAGGAGATACAGACTTGTGTCAGAAGCGGAGGTGCTCGTTTTATACTGATCCCGGATTTATCCTTGGAGACCGGGAGACAGAGAAAGAAGATATGCCTCAATATCTCGTCGGGCAGGCGGCGGATAGGTGAGAGGAGCGAGTCGTGGCAATTCATCACCTCCTGCCTGGAATTCCTTTTCGTAAGCAGCCCGGCCAGTTTCGTCTGCATATCTTCGATCTTGATGTCGATTTGGGCGACAGTCAGTTGGGCAACTGTGAGCAGTTCGGTGATCAAAGCGCGCTCTGGGGCTGTCGGGGCGTCATATGTGCGCCATAGTTGAGGGGTCGGCGAAACAGGGATCATCATGTCATTGGCGAGATAGCTCCCACATGAGTTGCAGACTTAGATTTCGGCCATTCCTTTCAGCACTATGATCGCCAGAACCGAATCCCCGCGCGTTCTCTGTGTGGTTGGACATCATGAATATCCCATCCATCAAACAATTGTTGCCATTTTACTCGCCTTAGTTCTCTGCGAGTCAGACGGGGAACGGATGACATCGAAGCGAATGGTTTGGACAGTATGAAGATTTGGCTCGATTACCAAAATTACGCGATTGTTGGTGTTTGTTTGTTCAAGCCACTTTCTGGCGTGCAATGATCAATCGCTGCACGACAAAAGCATTAATGTTGACAGCCAGGTTCCAGACTCCAAGTCTCCAACGTAACAGCCAGCGGACAAGCTGTACCTGTACCGCATGTGTGGAGCCGGTAAATAGATGTTGCGGACGCTGGCTCGCGGCTTGTGGAACTGCCTTGGAACTGCTTGTAACGACTTTCTTATCCTCTGCTATCCTGTATCCTGCGCCCCCCCCTCTCCATTGGCAGTATTGCTCGCACTACCCGCGCGAATAAGTGAATGGCGAACCAAGATGGCAGACAGAAATCTGAACGTTGTGAGTTAGCTCATTGACCTGCCTTTTGAAATTACTTAGCATTCACGAGCGTCCACGTAGGTGATGCGGATGTCACTTTCGCGTCCGGCGATCACATCCTCTTCCTGGTCCACAGCACGAACCTAAATTGCAACTCGGAGGGCTTCGCAGCACCATTCGGCACCTCATCACCATCGACACAGAAAGTAGTTCAGCTCACGGAAACATGCGACGTTCTGGAGCTTCTGTTCCAGTTCATGTACCCTCAGCGCTCACCCGATCTTTCAGCGATCGGGTTTGGGCTGTTTTTGGAGGTTGCGGAAGCGGCAGAGAAATACCAAGTATACTCGGCGATGCAAATATGTGCTATGCAAATGGAGTACGCTTTGGCACTTCTTTTAAGCTCTGATGCGATGTCTCACTATCGTTCCTCGCTGGGCTCAGATCGGCCTATCAAATTCATCCATTTGAAGTGATGACATTCACTATAAGGCACGGGTACAAGACGTTAATGGACGTGGCTCAGACGCGAGCAGTGGGATTGTCGCCAACCGAGGCACTGGGAGTTTCTCAACCGAGTGGTACATCGCGTGGGTAAGTGTGACTCTCACCCTGTTCTTATATAATCGTCATTAATCACTTCCCCAACAACGCCATGTACAGACTCAATACTACGCACAATGGCTTGACGTTCTCCAATTTTCATTGACGTACAAGAAAGTGCAGACAATGCCGAATCACTGGGACCACGCCTGGCGAATCGCGGAAATTCTGCGTCTTCTTGGAGAGGGACCCGCATCGCTATGCGACTTAGACCGAATTTTCCAGCCTATGGATTGGGGCCTCGGTGGGTGCGATGAGTGCAAAGTTCAGACATGGCGCGAGGATATTGAGGGCCGAATTGCAGACGTGAGAAGCTTTAGCACGTTCGTTTAGGATGATTCATTATATTTCACGACTGTATATATAAGGGACACACGGCACCGTCATTTGAGAGTCAGCTCCCGCTTTTCGGCATCGATATCAACATTTCGCCGGCGAAATTCATCGGAGGAGGCTGGCAAATTGAAAGACATTCCCAGCGCATTATGTATGTACCTTCCACTCTTATCCTTCACCCTTCGCAATACGAGACCCCCCCCCAGAAATGCAGATTCGGTTCCAAACCATTAGAAGTACTCAAATCTGCTCGATAAAGACATAAATAACAGCAGTGAATGTAAACATAAATGGTAATAATGCCGGGAAGATAACTTGCAGTGCATTGCCCACGTTGAACACCTGTCTCAGTATCGCAGGACGGGGCGGCGTGAAGGGAGCGAGTTGAAGGGAGGAGTGGGATTGGGATTCGCAACAAAGACGAATTTACTGGAGATTATGCAGGCGAGAAATGTATTTTGATGATTAGATTCCTTTTCGCTTATCAAGCTCTGTTCGATCCTGTTCAATTATTTTTGGTAATAATCCGATGTATTCAATTAATTGTCTGCTACAAGGTTGTAAATACTGCAGTGGATCAACAAGTCCCCTCCCGCGTGGCAACCCCCTTCCTCCCGTATAAGAGGGAAGGGTATATCTGAGAGTCTGGACTCTGAGACGAGCTTGGAAATGTTGGATATGGCCCGTAGCTCACCTGGAATGAATGACAAGAGTAGATTCAATCCTCTTGTCTTTTATATGATATAAGACAATGTGAGAAAGAAACGAAGTGAGACCGTGGCCTCGTTGCAGCCACATCCAAGAAAGCCACATCTGAGTGGCACGAAACACTACTGTACCATTTCGATCGATTCGTATGACCCTTGTGACCGTGACCCGTTTTATAGGTTCGTATAATCCGTAAGGAGTCAGATATGCTGTGACATCATCAAATTTTCGGTAAGCCGCCGCCCGCGGCGGAAACTTTTCTCAACCAGACACAACCCATGCCCTAATTACTTGGGACAATGCCGTCTACCGAAACTTTCACGCCTCGAAAATATAGGAACTGATGATAGCAAAAGTGGCCACCAGCGGCGAGCGCGATGAGAATTGAATCTCGTCATGCACTGCGTGGTTCGTATAATTGTGTGGCACGGCGAACGCGTCACGCAAATCATTTCACTGCTTCACCCAACCGCTTCGTACTTCGCATAGCAGTGTAATTTAATATATAACTTGCTCCTGATTCATTTGAAAAATTTGTCCTGAGTTGAAATTTTGAAACACTGTTATACTACTGAGCTCAGCAGGATTCAATAAGCTTCGTAGCTAATATTTTTGACTTATTTCGCAAGTTCGGGTTTCCACACTGTCTGTGTCCTTCGTTTCGCGGGTTTTTCTTTGATTTCCAGCGGTTTAGGGGCGATTTTGAGCGATTTTAGCGATTTTTAGCGATTTTGACGTTTTGGTGTGACTTATTATCGAGTTTCGGCAAAATCTGCTGTGACCTGTGACCACGACCGATTTTTGATTTCGTAGGAGGCCCCTGTGACCTGTGACCTACGAATCGATCGAAATGGTACAGTAATCTTTGTATTGACCCCGGCACAGCCCAGGCACAACCTGGACTTCGACAACCTTTGACCTCTATCAGCTCGTCCCCATCCCTCTAGCTTGCTCCTACACCACTATGCCCGAACTACCAGAAGTACAGGGGTGGAAATACCGCATATTGAAATGGAGGCAAGAGAGGTGCCAAAAGGGAAAGACCACCACAGGTATAGTGACGACCAGCATGGTCTTTACCCGATGACTGAAAAGCTGATGTAGCATACCTGTTAGGTTCTCTCAAGATTTTTCCTAGATGTTTTGCTACTGGCAGCGCCGATAGTCCATATACGACATGTACCACCGATCGAACAAAGTACAGTGACGATACTGAACCCATTCCTGATGGCTACGAGCCCCACAAGTGGGATGTCTCTCGTGCATGCTCCCTGGAAGACATTGAATACCTCTTGCGCCCCCACAGTGCAGGAGAAGTTCATGTGACATCCCGTGGTAAGCAGCTTACAATTGCAGCTGGTCATGTAAGGTCCATCTTTATTTCTACACCTTCTCTTAGTCTTATGATTCATGAACATAATTTTAGCATGCCATGGTCATTCGGTTTGGACTAGAAGCTAATGTCATCAAGTTCGCGAGGAAAGACTTCGATGAAATCACGTCTGCTTGCACATCAGGAAAACTCAAAATGTCCTTAAGCTCGCTTAAGGACACTTAAAATTGCTTAGAATGTACTTTGGTTGCGCAAAGTCCGTAAGGCGCTAAGTAGATCCTTGTACTTTAGCTCTTTCCTCGGGCTTTATTGTAAAGTACCAGCAAGTAGCTACCAGTACAAATACCAAGCGAGAACTAAGGAGGCCCAAAGTGAATCAAAGTGCAAGGTGTAGAAATTGTAGTGAAGTTAATGTAAGTCGGAAATTATGCAAGGTGGTAATTAGCAGAAAGCGCAAGAAAAGACTATCATAAGTACTAGTTCAGTTAGAGTAAGAATTAAATGTAATCACGAATCATAAGCGTCTAATACCATAAGTTGTATGAATGCACCATGGATCAAGGTTGTAAAATCAAAATACCCACGCCCAGGCATGACTAATTAGAGTCAGATGCTGATAAAACTATGTCGAGGTCGTTGAAACAATAATTAGGCAGGGTGGCGAGCCACTTCAAGGCGGTGAAGACGAGGCACTGTTGATCGGGCGAGATCTCCTCCTTGCCCTGGATCTTCGCCTTGACATTGTCGATGGTGTCTGAAGACTCGACCTCGAGCGTGGTCGTTTTGCCGGTGAGTGTCTTGACGAAGATTTGCATGCCCCCACGGAGGCGCAGGACGAGGGACTCCTTCTGGATGTTGTAGTCCGAGAGCGTGCACTCATCCTCGAGCTGCTTCCCAGCGAAGGTGAGGCGCTGCTAGTCAGGTGGGGCACCACCCTTGTTCCAGACCCTGGCCCTGGCATTGTTGATGGCACCAAAGACTCGACCTCAAGCATGATGGTCTTCCCAGTGAGTGTCTTGACGAAGATCTGCATGCCGCCACGGAGACGCGGGACGAGATGGAAGGTGGACTCCTTCTGGATGTTGCAGTCCGAGAGCGTGCACCCATTCTCGAGCTGCTTCCCGGCAAAGATGAGGCGCTGTTGGTCGGGCGAGATTTCCCCCTTGACGCTTGCCCTGGATCTTCGCCTTGACGTTGTCGATGGTGTCCGAGGACTCGACCTCGAGCCTGATCGTCTTGCTGGTGAATGTCTTGACGAAGATCTGCATGCCGCCACGGAGATGCAGGACGAGATGGAGAGTGGACTCCTTCTGGATGTTGTAGCCCGAGAGCGTGCACTCATCCTCGAGCTGCTTTCCGGCAAAGATGAGGCGCTATTGGGCGGACGAGATCTCCGCCTTACCCTGGATCTTCGCCTTGAATTGTCGATGGTGTCCGAAGACTCGATCTCGAGCATGATCGTCTTGCCGGTGATGTCTTGACGAAGATCTGCATGCCGCCACGGAGGTGCAGGACAAGATGGAGAGTGGACTCCTTCTGGATGTTGTAGTCCGAGAGCGTGTGCTCATCCTCGAGCCACTTTCCGGCAGAGATGAGGTGCTGTTGGTCAGGCGGGATGCCCTCCGAATCCTGGCCTTTAGGGTAATGAGGTAGTTGGGTGTTGGCCCGAACGAGTTGACTGGAGATGTGTAGGTTCCTGGTACTGGGCGCGAACACGTCACCGATTCGAGGTAGTGGTGCATTGTGCAACATGTAATGACCCCGTCCACAAGCGGTGCGATCAAGGTCTGCGCCTGGGCGCCCGGGCAATATTGCCTCAAAACGCGATTTCGAAGGCATGGTAATCAATATACTTATTCACATACCAACCACGGAAAATTGTGGTCAGTGTGTGGTTGGGAGTAAGGCCTCTGGGAAGGAATTTGGCGTTTCCGAAGATAGGTATCAGGTGTGCTGCTCGGACGACTGAGTCCATCGAGATAATGGAATTGTAGCGTTGTTTTTCGTTGTCGCGGTTGTCGTCCTCGTGGTCCTCGTCGTCATAGGCTGCTTCCAACATCCACATGCGAGTGGTCTCGTCAGGTTTTTCCCCAAGCCGCGAAAACCACGAGACAAGTGCACAGTTGTACACCCGCGACCCGTAAGTAAATGAAAGGAATGCCTTGACCTGAGCGACATCAAGGCCCAGCATGCCCAGCGCAATCGGATCTGTTTCAACGAAAATGCAATTGTATCGGCCAGCACCGCCTTGCCAGGATGATACGGCTCGGATCCGCTCGCTTGATAATCCTTGCGTGCCACATAGGTCGCTGGGCGCATGGAAAACAGCGACTGCAGATGGGTGGACTGAGATCTGAAGTTCGCTGACATCCGGCAGGGTGTCCATTGTTGTCGAATTTGCTTCCGGGTGTAATTGGTAAAAGATAAAATCTTGTAGAAGAGTGGCGACGTTGTCTTGGGCGAGCGTAGCGGCAAGTTGGTTTACATCAATTTTTCGGTCTAACGGAATGATTTAGTTAATCTAAATAGAAAACATTGTGGGAGACACTCACAAGATATGGTGGTGGAAAGTAAAGCCTCGGTGGGAACATCATTCCCTTCAACGGGACCGCCATCGTGATCCAAGTTGGCCGCTGTTATGATATGAGATGCGGAGGATGGAAATGCGCGCAAGTGGCGCGTGCGCGTCTATTGGTACCGCGCTCTGTTCGCGAGAGCGCGGCATCAGTAACTGAGCTGGTCGGAAACCAGCTCGGCATCAATGCGCTTAGGGGCGATTCCACATCGGACGATCTTATATCTTACTGGAAAACTTCTCGATCTTGTTCTTTAGATTTATTCTCTTCGTTACTAGACTACTTTCGTCGCTGCATTGCAGATCGCCGGCAGGGTCTTACACTAGAATAAATCTACAAAAACACCCCAGTATCGATTTTTTGCGATGGAAGACGAGACAGCACCCCCAGCGAACCCCGGCCCACCTCCCCACGCTCCACATCTTTTCGTTCCGGTGGAAGGATGGTCGACCGACACCATCGCCGTCGCTCAACAGGTCTACGAGCAGATCTTTGCGCAGGTCAACAAAAACCTTGTGGACGCCTTCGGCGAGGAGGTCCAGCGCTTGCGGGACAACCACGCTGCCTTGGAGGCCGCATTCAACGAGCTAAACGTCGAGTACGCGAAGGAATTCGCCGCTCAGGTGCAACGGACGGACGATGTGTTGGCGATAGCGGCGCGATCGGGGGGATCAGGGCGCGGACCTCGTCCGGCAGCTCCGGAAAAGTGCGA